>OZ017791.1:8418087-8488087 GCA_963969325.1 Lycopodina hypogea | reverse complement strand
ACTTTGCCCAACCACCATGTGGATGCTTTGAGTGATAATCTGGAATATGTGCAAGGTCATGATGGAAAAAAAAAAAAAAAAAAAAAAAAAAAAAAAAAAAAAAAAAAAAAAAAAAAAAAAAAAAAAAAAAAAACTTCATCTGAAAGAAAAACCAAAGAAAAAGGAAGAGGAGGAAATCCTTCAGCCTCAATCTATGAACAAGGAAGGTGGACCTTCCACTTGGAAAAAGAAACAGGGGAAAAGGAGAGAGAGAAAAAATATATATATATATACCTGGTTGGGAATCTCAACTGCCAACCTTGCTTACCACCAACTGGTTGGTTTCATAATTTCTAGTGTACTTGTGATGATGGTCACCAACAACAAGGTAGATCCTATATAGGTCAATTACAGTACTATTATCATTATTGACTTTTTTTTACCACACAGTAATGAATGCACAAGTTGACTTCAGGAATGACATAAGCTTGATCCCACCTGTCTACACCTCTTCCTCTTGCTGTGTGAGGCTAAAATTGCCAAAATTACTTTGGAGAGACAGTTGGACCTAAGGACCTAAACACACAAACACAGCATGACTCTGGGCACAACATGGGCTGGGTTAAACCTGGGCACACCCCACCTTTGGCTTGTCAGACTAAAAATAGTTTGATGTATGTAGATGTATGTATGTATATCCACCATACCAAATTAAATCCACTCTTCAGGGTGGACACATATCTAAGATAGATTATAGTCCCAAAACTTTTGGGTCTCCTAGCCACCCCTCTTCCTGTGGTGATGTGTGGGTCTAAAAATGCCAAAAATAATATTTTGGACGAACTTGGACAAGAGTCCTAAACTTGGCATGTGAAGAAATTTTCCCAAATTGTTCGCTACTCGCTGAGCAATTATAGGAAGCAGTTGGCAGGCCATTATCATTTTCTTTGCTGAAGTGTAAGCTTTTCTGGATATAGTGTTTTGTTCTCAGCTCTATATCTCATTTTCTGCAAGTCTATTTTTTCCTTTCATTTCTTTCTTGGTTGGAAGTCCAGAATTTTTTTCTTCATTGCTTTTCTCTTTTCCATTTTAAAATGGGGTCAGCAAGTTTTTGATCCTTTACCTAATTTACTCCAAGAAAAAAAAATTAACAAATTTATTAAAGATCAAATTACTGTTTTTTAGTTTTTCCTAATTTTTTTTAATGTGTGGTAGAGGGTTAGGGGTTAAGGTTTTTTTTTTAATTTTATTACACAGGCAGGAAGGCAGGCAGGCAGAGACATAGCACACTAAAATACATATACACATAGCTATATATGCAGATGTGATGATCAGTATCTAAGATCAAACTTACTTCATTATAAAAGACTTGATTCCATCCACAAGATTAGACGTAACAAAATCATATCCATTTGGTAGTGCACATTCAACTCTGAAAAAGATCCTCCAAGCCTGGAAAATAGATGATAATTTTTTTTGTTCACTCATTTTATTTAATAGCTTTAGCTTTATATGTCTTACCCAAGCATACATCACTGTGAATAATAGTGATATTCCAATCCTGCTGAAAACTTCAACCCAAGCTAGCAGAACCTCGTCTGGAGGATTCTGACTAGAGTCTAAACACACCAACACACCGTAAATGTGCAAGATTTTACAGGATCAAGACACTCCCTTGCCTTACGTGGTTAATGGTTATTCTGTTACTTTAAATAGCGAGACTACCCCTTAGTCTCCTAATAGTAGCCAGATCCATTACCTATTTTCCTTTGGTAAAGGGTATTGCTAGGGAAACTATAGGATATTTGCCAGTGTGGCATTTGGTAAAGAGTTTGGCTAGCTAGACTTTGACCCTCCAAAAGACTCCTTTCAATAGTGAACAAATTAACTCTGAAATTTATATTTGAGCACAAGTGCATGCAGCTCTCACGCGTGAGTGCGCACACACACTCACACATACACACACACACACACACACACACACACACACACACACACACACACACACACACACACACGCTTAAAAGAGTATTTTATTTTTTAATGAATGTTAAAAGAAATTTCAATAGAAGAAGCTAATTGTGGGATTGGTGGAACATGAATTAATGGAAAAATATGGTAAATAGACAACCATAGAATTTCTTCACTGTTGAATGGATTCATGATAGGAATTATGAAGGGCAGGAAACACAAATTATCCAGGGGGCTAGACAGGTCTGGGAAGAGCTGGGTTAGTCTCCGCAAAGCTAAACCCCTAAAATGTCAATTACCCAATAGAAATTAACCACAAATTTCAATCTGGGCTGTATTACACTAGCCATATAATAGCCACTTATGAATTTGAGCTGAATAACTTTGATATTACAATATCTTTGGAACCTTTCCAGAGTAAAGGACAGGCTTAGCCATGCAAGACTAGAGTGGATGTAGTTACTAAGAACCTCCTGAGGTCTATGAACACTATGCTGTAAGATTCTGCGGGTCAGTACCCTTTCAACACTTACCTTCAGTTTTTCATTTAAATATTCAATTCACTGGATTTTCTCACTCACACACTCACACACACACACACACACACACACACACACACACACACACACACACACACACACACACACACAAAACAAAAAAAACCCCACAATTATATATAGTTTAGAGCCTAGAAAAATCTTGACCCACTAGTTAAGGCTTGGGTTTCCCAAGCTTGAAGTTGGTGTATCACTTCTTTCTTTTTACACTACCCTCCTTTCCCCCCTTCCTCTTTCCTGCATTCAAAAACAACCTGTATTAAGTTTGGTGATTAGAATCATGAAGGGGAAAAAAAAAAAAAAAAAAAGGTTTCAAAAATTGCTTAATAAATATTTTAAAAAAGAGGAAAATGTTTGAGTTGATAAAATATGGGGCACCCAGTATTCCTGTAGTGGGTTAGTGGTTATTTGTTAGTGGGTTGATGGTTATGTGTTAGTGGCTTTGTAATTTTGGGTTGACTAAAGGGAGCTGTTGCATCAAAAGGGATGTTGCTGGAAATATAAGTAAAAAAAAAAAAAAAAAAAAAAAAAAAAATTTTTTTTTAATTCTAAACAGGAATCGGCTACATTTAATAATTAAATTTAACTAGTATGCTGTATGACTTAATGCAGAAGATAGCCAGGGAAAATTTGGGTATATTAAAAACTTGGCCACATTGTCAACAAAAAATTTTTAATAAAATTGATGTAACGTAAAGGAAAGTTACCACCTTAGCTATTTTATTATTTTGGTCAATAATAGCTATGCTTTCAATAGGTCAAAGGTTAGAATTGTGTGTCTGGCCTGCCCAGGAATACATGCCCATTTAATGGTATAATATTGATGCCACCCTGGGGGTAAGAGCTGCTTTGGGTGCAGTTGTATTATTAAATAGTTCTACTGGAGAGGTGCACAAGCTGTATGGGTTGCTGACAGCTGATTCTGGTTTCAACCCCCAGCCTGGGGGGGGGGGGGGTGTCATATTACAAATGCCCCCCCCCCCCAAATACTGTATGAGATAAGTGTAATGAGGACCACCCAATAAAGGTTACTTTATTGTCCATATTCCTGTTCCTGTTACTTTGGTGATACTTTAGAATTGATATTCAGTGGATTTGAAAGTAAACAGTGAGCCAAGAAATAGAATTTGGTCACCATAAAAATGGCCAAATGATTGGAAAAATGAACAGATCAAATCACTAATTACAGTTCCTTGGTGGCAGAGAAGTGTGTTGGGATGGATTGGTTTATAAGGAACCTCTCAGGTTTATGAATAAATATATTAGAACAGCCAATTTCCACTTATCAGGTCAGTTTCTGTTGGGTGTCATCTGATTCTACACTAATCTTCAGACCTCTTTTTTTGAATATCAAATTCACCAGATTTTCTGAGAGATTGATTTTTCAGAGATCATGGTTCACACAACAACAACAACAAATCAATCAAGAAATCATGACCCCATTGCTTTGAAGAGTGTGTCCACCTAGCAAAGACTTGGTGGTTTAATTAATTGCTTCTTCTAACCACCCATTCCTTTTCTTCATTCACAACAAATCCATTAAGTTTGATGGATAGAATCCTGAATTAGATTGTTGTTTTTTGTTTGTTTTTTTAATTATTAAAATTTAAGTAAAAATATCTTGTTCTAGAAAGTACCTCTTTTCTATTTAGATACTTTTCTTTCCTGGAGTATCTTAGATTCTGTATCTAAATACTTCTTAGAGATTAATTTGCTCAAGTTTGGCATATATATATATATATATATATATACACACTTTTAAGTACATCATTTTCATAAACTAAACAGAAATTATTTCATAATAGGTGCGCTGCTTAGTAAAGTAAAGAGTTGGATGCTCTATTGAACATAAATTGCTACAACTTCATACAGTGGCAACATATCTTTCTCATCTCTGCTACTATCACCACACACCCTCATCTCCACATCATCAGTGGTGTTCACTGGCTGCTTGGTGAACCATTGAGCACCATGTGCTCTGGGTTCACAGCCAGTTCCATCCCACAATCACCATTATAAAATATTTGGGAACTTAATCCAGTTAGTACAACTGTATCACAGAAATAATCATTCTTCTCAAATGCCTGCTTGTCTGTCTGTATTAAAATGCCTTCCCAGAGTTTTTGATCAGATGGCTCCCGCATTTGTGGGGATGAGTGGTCATCTCGAAGATAATTTAACACCAAAATTTTTTTTCTTCCAGAAAGGGGCACTCCAGGGAGGGAAAATGGGAATTCAAATTTCCCATGCAAAATGCCAAAGAAACAACTGAAAACAATAATGGCCTAATGGTTACTGTATATGTCTCCCAGGCTGAAAGTTGTGGTACAACCACTGTACTATTTGTTGTGTTTTTTTGTTGTTGTTTCATCTGTTTGTTTCCCCCCTATTTTTCTAATTTTTGTTTCTTTCTTTTGAATACTGGCACTGGGCCTCCTTTTTTCCTTACACTCCCCCTCCCCTTCCTTCTCTTCTTTCTAATATCTGATAAAAAGGACTTATTGGGTCGATCCTGACCACACCTCTTGCTGTGGGTATGTGAGGTTGAAAATGGCACCAAGGACCAAGAGACCTAAAATTTGGCAAGGAGTCACATCATGACTCCAGGAACATGGGCTCTGCCCCAGCTCATTCTCTGGATGTTTCAGGCAAAATTTGCATTTGGACTAAATGAAAATGGGCTGGGTCTCATTTGGCCTCATTTCTTCTTGTGGGTATGTCATTACAGTGGTCCCTCCCTCCGTCCCTCCCTATTGAGACCACAAAAGGGAGCTTCACCAACTCATCTTACTAAAGAGTGGGTCTTACTTGGGAAAAGAGCAGTTTGGCATGGCAGGGGTTTCACAAAGCATTTCTCAATGAATTTTATTACGCACTTTTATGCATTTATTAAACTAACTGCAAGCTTGCCAGACCAATACTCGCATAATAATTGTTATTTTGTCTTAAGAAAGAGATTGTGTGTATTGCATGTACTCTATCACACATTTAAATTGTACACAGAAGTCGATGATACTTTGTGAACTTAAACTTGTAAGACTGTCTATTTGAATAGGTTCCAAGTTGAGAGTCCCTGTCAGACCTTACACGACATGATCTAAATGATCAGGTGTTAAGGCATTGCAATAACAGTAAATTCTATTAGCCTAATCAGTGTAACGATATTCTATATAGGAGTAACAATAAACTGTATATGCACAAGCTAATAATGTGATCTCTGGAATGTTGTCAGGTGCAAACTAGCTTGGGGGGTCTTTTTTCAATTTGGGAGGATATTGACCCAGTCAAGTGGTGTTATGAATAGAGGTGGTCTTACTTAGGAGGGACTTAATAGAGCGAGCCAACCAGGAACAGAAGTGGTCTTATAATAGAGGTGGACTAATTAGAGAGGTCTCAATAGGGAAGGAGCACTATATATATATACATATACATATCGTATTATTATCACACATTTAAGGCAAAGCTATATTTCAGTCCATTAATACAATGTACAGGATCTTTGGCTTATCAGGAAAAAAAAAAAAAAAAAAAAAAAAAAATTCTTAATTTTAATTAGGACACATTTTTCTCTTTCTCTTCATTTCTAATCCACCATCTGGTTAACCATATGAATCTTCTGGCCTTCAGCCTAAACCATTCTCCAGACAAGTTCCTATAATGCTCAGCTCATGCAATGCACTAGTTCCGTGCAACAAAAAAAAAAACCATGAGGAAAAAAGTTTGAATTCCATTGGTTAACATAAAAGATGACAAAAATACATTGGGAAGATCAGCAGTGTGGACGTACATGACATGACATGGGCATGCATGTGATGCAAACATACACGTAGATTGTTACAACACAAGACCAAATGGTCCAACAATGAAAAGAAAATGTTTCCGAGTGACAGATTGTGCACAAGTGAAGAAATGTTAGGAGTTCTTGGGACGACATGACGGACAGATGTAGACGTCAGGAACACGATCTTTCCTAATTTTAGCACAGAATAAGTGGATCCACGTCTCACACTTGGAACATTCAATCATCGGGCGTCCAGCAAATGGCCGACGGCAGAAACAAGTCACCAGGTTCCACGATTCATCATCTGAAGACACGAAGAAAGAAATATATTTTAAAAATATATCACAACACCTCATAGAAATATTGCAGCCAAACATTTCCCTCTTACACACACATACATACACCCACCCAATGTTGACGCCCTCAACTCTGTGTCATCATCAACGACCACATTACTACAGACACATGGATAATCAAGCATGTTCCAATGGAACTCACAAACCCTCATGCATATGTGGACGACCAAGTTACCAGGACTACGAGGTGGACTCATGGGTTACCATAGCAACCTGGTCACTCACAGATACTCTGACAGAAGGCGAGATGTTTGTTGACACTCTTGAAAACTGAAAAAGAAAAAAAAAAAGCTTCAAAGCTGTTTTACCTTCCTTCACCTCCATCATTAAGTGAAGAGGAATCTGGTGGCCCCCATTAGCAAACATTGTCATGTCTGGCTACCATCGACATGTTGCCAGCTGCTATTAGTGTAATATTCAACCACTGAACACAATTAACTCATTAGCACCATAAGGACACCTAGTACACCTGTTGGAATACATCAATTGAAAACAAATGTTACATAGAAAATACACATCCTTGGTCACACTGAACCTACATCACACCAGATCACACCAAGCAAGTCGGAGTGGACTGCTCTAACACTTCAATAGACACCAGAGCAAAACACACACACACACACACACACACACACACACACACACACACACACACACACACACACACACACACACAATGCAAATTGTCTAGCTGCCATCAACACAGTCTCGAGCACCTGACATAGTCAGGGTGACTCTGCCTAAGGGCGAGTGCATGCAAACTCCTGGAGCTGGGCTAGAAACTTGCAGGACTGACCAAGACTCTCAGCTTATGGGTGTGAGCACCCAAAGTTCCACCTGGATCCTTAACTGATTGATAAGCAATGGCCAGTGAATTTGCATCCCAAAAGATTCCATATCCCCATCACAGCTGGGTGGACTGGTGAGGGAAAATGTTGAAGGACAGGAAAGTTTTCCTGTCAGTGCTTCATTTGAACTAAGAACCCAGGGGTTGTTAGTCCAAGAACATAACTGCTCAGCCTCAGCCACACCCACCATGATGCAGGTAGACTTTCTTCCTTAAATAGCAATCACACACTGACAAACTAAAGAACATACACACACACACACACACACACACACACACACACACACACACACACACACACACACACACACACACACTGTCACACCACATCCATGAAAAAGGAACACTTTCATGATCTTAAT
Source organism: Lycopodina hypogea (assembly GCA_963969325.1). Classification (NCBI taxonomy): domain Eukaryota; kingdom Metazoa; phylum Porifera; class Demospongiae; order Poecilosclerida; family Cladorhizidae; genus Lycopodina; species Lycopodina hypogea. Next base: position 8,480,234 of record OZ017791.1, on the reverse strand, counting down.
TCAGTTCCATCCCAGGAAGTCCTACTTACAAGCTTCCACCCAGTTCCATGATGACCCAACAAAATCTCATTCCATCCCATTTACATTTGCTGAACAAGTCACCAACAAACTCTATTCCATTCCCCATTTTTATTTCCTTGCTAATCATTGTTTGTTGTATAAGTCACTCACAAAATTTGACAGCAGCACAACAACAAATATCAACCCACAACTACAAATATCAACCCACAACTACAAGTAACAACCCACAACTACAAGTAACCACCCACCATGCTTTATACCCTCCAGCAATGGCTCATAATTACCAGTGGACCCAACTTGAACTTAGGAATGCCACTTGCCAATCTCAAAGGGACAACCATTTTAGAGAGAACAGGAAGGCACACCTCCCACGTGTGTGTGTGTGTGTGTGTGTGTGTGTGTGTGTGTGTGTGTGTGTGTGTGTGTGTGTGTGTGTGTGTGTGTGTGTGTGTGTGTGTGTGTGTGTGTGTGTGTGTCAAATAATCTAATAATAAGACACTTAATTAGGACCAGAAAAGCACAAAAAAAAAACTTGAACAAATAAAAACTGCTTCTGTTCTGTACTTCAACACTAGGAAATAACTTTGTACTTCTAAATTTTCTTCCCAAAGGTGTTCATTACATAACATTTTATGAAATCCTCAGAATGCAGAGTGCAAGTGTGTGTAACCTGGTAGCAAGTGAACTGCACTAACCAATGTTATACACAACTCACATCCATACAAGCAAGCAGCTTGTTAATGGCACCAAAAGCCCTCTGTACCTGTCAGCTCTTCAACAACAGCATCTACACCTCAAAGAACCAACCAGTTTCAACAGAGCCACCAGAACCTATCAATACCAAGCTCCCAGTAACAGTCAGTGCTTAGACAGCAACATGCATCGGTCACCTGTAACTTAGCAAACACTACCCACCTAGCAACCAGACATTAGCAACCAAATCGTACTAGTGTGTCGCATGTGGTAAAGGGTCCCAAGATATTAGGTCTTGAATGTCAAATAAGTTAATTGCAAGTGAAAACAAGCAGCAAACAATGATGTGCTTATGGAGGGAACCAGTAAGGCGAGAAGGATAAGACAAGATGAAAGGTACTTGTCTGCTCAAGAACACAATGCAATATTAGCCACACCTACATGAGGTCAACCAGAAAGAACAAGAACTTCTCTATGGCAGGTAGCAGACTGCCCACAACACAAGCTCACCTCCCAAGGACAGCCACAGGCTAACATATGCACAGAATAAAACAGGGCACATGAGTTATTACTGGCAACATGCTCCCAACAAAATAATTATTGGAAGTTTCAGGGGCAATAAAATTCTCAATAAATCTGAATATATTTCCTTGATGTCCAATGAATTAAAAAAAATTTTTCTTAGTAAAGCCATTCTTGAAATCTAAATTGAGAAGCTCAGTGTCAAGGAACTGAGTCAATGCTGTCCACTAAAAAGAAAGAAAGAAAAAAGAAAAGAAATATCTTGAGCGAACACCTTGCCTAGATCACTAGTTTATAATCCAAAGACAGACTGTAGACGATATTACGCCCGCCATATCACAATACAAAATGGAGATGTTTCTCTGTTTTTAATATTACAATATTGAAGTGTTTCACTTTCCTACAATAGAAACCATATATGCAAATAGTGTCTAAATGTAGTTACGATTAATTCCAGCACCTTCAATTAATGACACCACCAACCAGCACATCACGCCCAACACAATCACAATGCCACGCCTCTTACCAGTACAACCCAGAAATTACACCCACCAATATAGCCCTAATGACTCTGCTACAGCACCCATCATATATCCTTAGCCGCACCCCTTGTTGATTCAGCAAAGACCTTCATAAAGACTCCCTTCTCTGCATCCAGTGCATTCATGTACCCACTTCAATAACTGTTGTACTCTCCAATGAACAATACCCAGACAAAACAGGAAATAATTTGTCTTGTTGAGTTTCCTCACACTAAGCAGTTTCCATGTTGATGTGCTGCCTGGGTGGGGGGTGACTTGCAGGCCCTAGGAAGAGCCAAGCAAGAATGAACTGGCTATAAGTGGGACACACAATGAAGACAGTGCACAGAACATTGCAGGAACCACATGCAAATGGCTATCTACAGGAAAAAAATGCACCTATTAAAGATAAACCCAGAGACGTCTACCCTGTCAAAAAATTGTTCAGATTGAAGGATTCAATTAGATATCATATTCCAAGCCTCATAAATACCACATCCCAGACACAGCAAGAGTCAGATAATTGAATGGTCTGGATACAACCACATTAACACTGTGACTTAAACTTTCTTCCAGTGTCTCATGGGATGGCACAAGGTCATAGTGCGAACCTGTGAAGGGCAAGACCTGCTTTACCTACATCCACCCTCTGCAAACCACACCCACCCTTTGCAAACTATGTCCACCCTAGTGTCAGGACAAAAACAGCAGTGGAAATCCAATGAGATAAGTAGCAAAAATGACACACACTCACACACACAGCAATTGGATTCTCTGTGAATCTTATCTCAGCCACAGGTGTATGACGTGGCCAGCCAGTCCACCTGTTGCTGCCAATCTACCTGTTGCTGCCAATCCAATCCTCTGCCACAAATATTCAAGATTCAACCAACTTGCGCACCAAACAACACCACTCATCACACATGCTATGTACCCATCCTGCACAACCTATTCACTTTCAATTGCTAAGTGCACAATCTCCAAATAAAATTTATGATGATTGCACCTCCTCGACAAATAACAAAACCCAAAGAAGGAATGAGCCCGCCCCCCCCCCCTACTCCTCCCTCCCGCACGTGAAGAGGTCAGGGACAAACTGCATTCCATCATTGATCATGTCCACATATCTCATGCATTTGACATCAACACAACACATAGCTATTATTAGTTTGAGAAAATATTTTACCAACATGATGCATGACGAAAAGAAAAAAAAACACGTCCTTCCTTCCCCACCCCACCCAAACAAATACTCTTCTCTCTCTCACACACACAAAACAAAGGTATGGAAGAAAAAACAAAAAACAGGACATTTATGCATATTTTCTGCAAGGCTTAGGTCTCCATTTTCAGCTCACGGAAGTGTATTAGCAGACGCAGACAGCCGCCCCCTCCACCATGGCAACAGTGACTGGTCAAGTTAGTGCATTAGGGTGTGGCCAATAAGGAATTAATTATGTTACCATAATGAGATGAGTGGGGTGTTGTACACTTTCAACCAGACTACACAAGGAATGCGACACCCACAGCATGAAACCACACCCACGGAACATTGCTCCAGACTATAACACACAGCACATGAAACCACACCCACCTACCCACTCACCAGAGGTGTACTCCAGCTTGCTGTCATCAGTGTTGCTGTCGGCCGAGGCCCTGTCCATGGCATCTCTGTCTCCCTCGCCTCCATCGCTCACCTCACTCCCTCCGCTGTTGGAGTCACTCACTGAAGGAGTGGGGGAAGCTGAGCTCTCGCCTGTGGAGTTGATCGGAGATGGAGGGAAGGGTAAGTGGCCAGGCTGACTAGCACTCTCAGAGGCCTGCAGACAAACAACAGAAGGAATAGAACAGGTGAAACAACGATATCCTCCACCTTCTGTGGTGGTGAAGGAACATTAGATTATGGCAGGCTCATCATTACAACAGTCATCATATTCCTAAGTGAGTCTTGGAATATCACCATTTTATTCATTCCGTATGAGTTAAACTCAAACCATCTTCTTAGAAATTTATAGAGTTAATAATCGGTCATCTTAGTGCCAATGGCAGAAATAAGACTACACCATGACGTGTGTTTATACACATGTACGAGTGGGAATAGATGTTTACATGGACTGGTATGTACATGATCATGTTGTGGGTGTTCATTGATATCAACAGAATAATGATATTTAAAGATCTATAGTAGGCAGAGCAAGACTGTTAACTCAGCTCCTCCTCCTCGACCATCGGACCAATCACTGCTAATGCAGTTGGCACAAACTCAGATCACGGCATCACTTTTCTTGCCTCTTTTTTTTTAATACTTGATGAAAAATAACCATTTTTGAACATTCCTTTGGGGCTATGAGGGTATCCTGTTAAAATATCTTGTAGGGTGTGTGGGTGATCTTGCATTGAAACTACATTGGATATGGGCATTTGTGGACCACGGGAATATTTGGAATTGGCAAAATTATTATTAATTTTTTAAAAAAATTAATACATATATTTATACACATGCAACCGTGTGTTATATTTTCTATACAGTTCTTTGCAATAATATGCCAAATGGTCGAACTGATTTCAATGAAACTACACATATACATGTGATTCTTGCATGGTGGGGGGGGGGGGGAAGGCTTTGGCTTTGGAATTATCATTTGCCTGTCATTTTCAATACAAAAACATCACAATTGGTAAAAGGACGTTTTTGTGAGATTAGCCATATCGAAGGTATGTTTGCCAATGATGTAGTACATTTACTGCTGTGGTGGTTAAAGGGGCTGTGCTTGAGAGACTACATTTTCATCACGCCTCCAAAGAAGAGGCTGGTGACTGGCACAAGAACATCAACCACTGAAGGGCCGAGGCAATCAAGTTAGGAAAAAAAAAAGGCTCTTCAACCAAAGCAGCACTTGGCTAGTCCAAATTTGATCTGCCAGGCTCAGGGCTGGTCTGCTATTCTTCTGTAAAACTATTGCAGTATTTCCCACTGATCTATCCATCGTTTTGGTACTTGAGCATGTTTGTGTTCTTGCAAACACCATGTCCATTAATTGAATCTGGGGAATACAGAGATTAATTATATTATGTACGTTTCAGTATAGAGATTAGTGTCAGTGATTGTATTGCATTTGGGTGACTATCTAAGTGAAAGAAATGCCTTTATAGAAAAAACATCATAAAAAAATATTTTGGCCTGTGTGTGTGTGCATGCATATATATATATATATATATATATATATATATATATGTTTCCTTTCAAGGTAAATCATCCAAACTAGAAAAAAAATTTTTTACACCTATCTTTACCACAAACAAATTATTTCTGGTTTCCTAATAAAACTTTAAAATATTCATCCATCTCATTTGCTGTTGTTTGCTTGTCAGGCAAGACAAGCTCACGAACAGAAACCCCCACAGCAAATTACTTCACCACAAATATGTCCCTCAACCATAGTCCAGGCACTTAACACAATGTAATTATAAGGAGACAACATGTTCCTCATGTGGCTATTGCATGTCATAACATTTCATAGTGTCTTTCTTCCCACTCAAGATGAGGGTTTTCTCAGTGGATGTGGGGATATACCATTGAGTAGGACCAGGAAGTGGATGTTTCCTGTATTGATATCCTCTGATTAATAAGGGGGCGTGTACTTATCACAATTAAATGATGGGGAGAATTATGTCTCTAATAAACGGACTCACCAATTTCTCCTCATATGCCAGGACAAAAGATACAAACTTGGTGAAGGGATTGTCACCAATTCTTCTCATTTTGGCTTCCTGTGGAAGTGGGTAAACAACAAAAGTTACAAGACAGTAGATTAAGAAGATTTAATTCATCCAACTAATTCAGGAATCTTTGCTACTAATCTTTACCTGTTGATTTACTGCAGTAAATGGGAATATATCCAATCTAACTTATTGGACAAATATCATTTTAAGGATATAATCTTACATTTATTAATGTCAGCACAATATTCAATCCACATAAATTTCAGTTCCAATTAAAGCTCAGACTCTTATTATATCAAATTCTTTTGTTGAAACAGTGAGGGAGTTATCAGACAAGTCTTTGCAAGACGTTAAAGGTTTTCAAGATTATTAACAAAAACTTTGCAAAAACCAAGACTTACAAGTTTCTAACAAGAGACAAGAGTTATGGCTGAGGCATGAGAGAGCACAGGTGTTGATTGAGAGCATTACTTCTATTAAATTTGCCTTTAGCAGCCCCCATCCTGTTCACACGCTCAAACAGGAATCCATTAAAAAATATATACTGAAAACATTCTGTAATTATACACAGTACATTTCCTCTGCAGAAAACATCAAAACCAAATTAAATGCACTTCTTTCAAGGACTACCACCACACCATAATACAGTTTCAAGCGAGGAAGAGAATGAATGAATAAAGAGATTGCAGTTATGAAATGCAATCTCCATGCATGTACAAATGGTTCCATACTGCCCACGACATTTATTACGTCTACTTTGTTACATTATTTTAGGTAGCAAATAATAAATATCTGAGAGTGTTATGCATTTAATTTGCAGGCAAAGAGAGATCATAATTTATGTCTAACATAATCAACTTGGCTAATGCTGAAGATCAACACTTAAAAGTTGCGCTATGTACAGAGCTGCATTGCACACATAACTCACTTCTTCTTGAGCAGATAGAGACGCGGCTTTTCTCTTTGCACTCAACCGTGATCTCCCTGCAATGCACAAACAGGTTTCATCATGGTAATTCATTCTTTCAGGAGGAAACAGCTCCATAGATATGTCAAAAACTGAAAAGCACATCTCAACATTGACAAACAATTGATTCTAATCAAGCTAAGCTGGTTGAGTTAAAATGTAGATAATAATCAGTGAACCTGACGTTCTAGTAGCTAGGGGCGGCTAAATATGGAGTTCAGCTAATCAAGGAGTTAGCTGCTAGTATTACTATGCTGCCACCACGCTATAGGAATCCTGCTTGCTGCTTGGTACTTAGATGAAAGTTAGGCTATTGCATTACACAGGGCATGGAAAAGCCCGTGAGTATAGATCCCATGAGAAAAAGATCAGCCCAGATAATACCTAGCTAAATGTCCACAGCTACATAGGAGCTTAGATTTTATGCCTATCTTGATAAAGGTTCTCTATAACTTCTTCTACCTAAAAGTCTACAGCTATATAGGAGCCTATATTTCATGCCCATAAAGGTTCCCCATAACTTCTTTCCTGAGTCAATCAAGCCATCTTGGCCAAGCCTACAATATACCAGAATCTAAACTAGCATAGGGAATCCATTATAGGTAGGTTTAATTTACAATACCAGTTGGTACAGAACTAATCCAAAATCCAGACCACTACCCTAGCTAGCAAGCTAAGTGACTCACTTTTTGGTCGCTGACTTTCTGAGGGGGTACCTCTGCCCCCCACCACTGATTCGGTCATGGTTGAATACTAAGTACGTTTTTTAGAACAAAACCTTCTAGTAGAAAGCTCGGGTAAATATGTGAGAGATAGATGAGACCCAGTCTTCGAAAGGCAGAAACTTTAGCTCGTTCCAAACCTAATAACTCCAGGCAATACGAGCTACAATAGAACTATATAATCTTTAAACTAGAGGTAAACGTCTCTTACCCCAATTAGGAACTAGATCGTGAGACTAAGACTCAAGTTCTAGTTAAACTAACGGATAAGCAAGCTGATAGGCCTTTCTACCTACTTTTTCCCGTTCAACTAGTTTTCCAGTTTGTTTTGCTGTGCGCTGAAGCATGTCCCGCGGTACTGTCTAATTCCAATTTCCCCACGGCGCCCGGATTCCTGGCTCCCACGTGAGCTACTAATCCGTTTGACGCACAGCACAGTTGTAAATTTTGATCTCAGCTGCCCTAACAGTAAGGTTTAGTTGCTTGAAATGTCTTCTGTGATGGTCCGCTGATACCGAATTTAATAGGGACTTGCTGTGTGCTTAGGGTAGAAGCCATTTCTCCCCCTAATTTATTTTCAGCCGGTGGGGAATATGCACCGTGTTCAGACCAGTGCCTCGGTGAGCGAGAGAAAATTCGCAGAGAAGCTTACCATTTTGGTGGACCGGGGCCATGGAATACTCACCCGAGTGTACAACATCAAGAAGGTGTGTAGAACCCAGGCGGTGGTGGTGCATCCTGTTTGCTAGCCGTGTATGAACAGTAGCATCTATCTTGTCTGTAAAGTGGGGCCATATTAAATGGGTGTGTCCCTTGTATTTGTTGTTTTTTCTTTAAAAATTTTTTTTTTATTGATTTGGACAAGATATGATATATTACGTGGGTTGGTTGTAAGTGTGGTTGTGAGTGTGTTTGTAATGTTGCTGGACTAGTGTTGCAGCTGTAAATAAAATATAATTATATTGTGCCCCTTCAATCCTAAAGCTAACATACATGACATTGAACAATATTGGGGATTCCATCAATTTAGAGGAGTAAAAAAAAGAAAGAAAAAAAAGAAAGAGAGAGAGAGAGTGGAAGAAAGAGACACCTATTTGAGAGCGGTGCTCTTATTCTATAGGACTACATGATAGTGTTCAATCCCTAAGACTAGTTCCTGTATGTCATCAGGGTATTGTTAGGGTTCAAAGGATTGTCACCTATGAAGGGATCCACTGCAATAGCTTTGTGAGTGGCAGTTGGAAGGGCATCCTGTGTATTGCAGCTGGATATTAAATTGTAATATTAGAAAGAAGGGAAAAAAAGATGATCTTAACACACTTATTTTCTAGTTTGATTACTTGTTTCCATTGCTGGAAAATATAGAGCATGTGGTCGCAATGAAGGTATAGCAACGGCAATGCCAGTGAAGCAATACGGAATGCACTGATGACAAACACTTGCTGCTGACTGCTTCACTGTTATTAGAGCACAAACTAGTGATAATACATCTGTCGTTTCCAGAGATGATTGTAGTCACTCCTGCAAATTAGCATGATTTTTTTTTTCATTTTTATTTTTTTTGTTGCACTTATAAAATTTTTAAAATCTTTTTTTTTTCTTCTATTCCTTTTCTCTTTTTTTCTTATTGTGACAATGGCATATGTCCTCGTGGTAATATCAATTTAATGCTAGGATTTTAGTTTTGGTTTCAGTTTTGCATACAGGCCAGAATCTCTCACCACCCCAATAAACCAAATTGTGTTCACAAAGTTTTGGCCCAGGTTAGACCAAACCTTTTCCAATTTGGAACCTGCCTCTTATATGTTGTAAATGAAAGAGGAGTCACAGGGGAAGAGTTGATAGGATAGCGTCAAATTTGTACCTTTTGAGTAAACAGACAAACTATGAAATTTGTTTTTCTCAGTTCCTGTTGCTTTGTCCCCACTTTCTTACCATCATGGATAATCAGTATGGATGCTCGTCTGTCAGTATGGAATGTGTTGAGATCATAGCTTAAGATGCCCAATCATCAGTTCCCCCCCCCCCTACAACTCTGCAACGCCCTCCAATCCCCTCTAGTCAATGCTAACCCTCACCATTTTGCTTATTTGACTTCCAGGTCTTCTCAGAAACCTTCCCATTGCAATGTTTACGATGGCGTTGAAAGAATGTCCAAAATGAAACACTAGCCCAGCATGTAGAAATATTTACAGGAGGCTGGGTATACTTAATTCCTCTTGGATTACTAGTGGAGCATGTAAGAACCTTTCAGCCTTACGAGCTGTATTTTCATGGCAGCACTTGCATTATTGGTTGCCGTATTTAATTGTTTTTGTCTTTGGAATGTCCATTGAATGTAAGTTGTATATACAGCTCTTCAAGTACATAAATGACATCAACTTCAACATGATTCTTAGATTATTTAAATAAGTACATACTTATCCTGTAACCAGTAATATGGTACACCACAATACTCTAAATATCATTCGATTATGAAAACTAAAATGGTGAAAGAGAGAGAATGTTGAAGCAGAGGTTTGTGTGGAGCAAGTATTCTAACAAGTATGATCATTTCCATTCCCTTGTCTAGTTGTAATTTTGATGTTCAGAACATTCCTGTAATTGGAGAGCTGTGTTCAACCCCTATAGGTGTAACAGTGACACACACATCAATGGACTCACATAGATACTTTATAGATTCATCAACCAACCACATTCAACCAACCACATTCTAACACGTCTGATTGTAATCTAAGGTGTAGGTGTCGTCTTAATTACATGTGTATTATGTTTAATTCACTTATGTCATTTTTTTCCTTGTAGATGCACATCGATCACAGCAAGCGGCCATCATGTCTTGGAGAGAAAGCCCTTGAACCTGCCATAAAGTTCATTGTCAAAAAGTTCCCAAACATTGACACAAAGGTTTGTATGTGTGTGCATGTGCTTTTAGAAGGCAAAGTTCATGTTTATGGACGGTGTAAATGCCTCTGGAGGTTGGTAGGTGTGCACCAACACTAGATTGATTCAACCTGCCTCAACCCAGTGTGATGTTGGTCCAGTGTGTGTCCACATAGAGCTATTGTCAACATACTTCAACCTGCCTCAACCCAGTGTGATGTTGATACAGTGTCCAGTGTGATGTTGATCCAGTGTGTGTCCACATGAGCTATTTTCAACCTGCCTCAACCCAGTGTGATGTTGATCCAGTGTGTGTCCCCACAGAGCTATTTTCTGCCTGCCTCAACCCAGTGTTACGTTGATGCAGTTTTCATTGTCAATTCAGGTGATATTAGAATTCTAATTTTTGCTCACTTGTATTGATTCACTTGCTGACTAAAATGTTGCTTAATTGGAACAGAATAATTAAAATCAACCTTAGAAAGAAATCCAGCATTTTGAAGATTTTTTTTCACGATGTTATGTTGTGTATATATTTTTACACCATTTTATTTTGCATAACTAGCATGAGTTTGAATAGCTTTGCTAACTCTTTTGTGCTGAGGCTTAACTATCCATTAATGATATTCACTTTCAACGAGAAAGAACATTTAATTTTGATCCTAAAGTGATCTCATTTCATTCGTATCCTCTCTTATCTTGAGTGGTAACTAGTAGCTTAGTTTGGATAACTCCACTAATTTGATCTTTATATAGCTGATCCTGTATGCGATTATTTGCTTGGTGTATTCCTTCCAATATATACTGCTCATGTACTTCAAATTACTCTGTATCAGATAATATTCACATTTTTCTGATGATTATTAATGAGTATTAATAGTGAAAGAATTAATACCATTTATTCAGATTTTTTTGTACACAACACTAAATTATTTGTATCAAACTCTAAGTTGTGTTATCATTACTTAGTACTTGAGGATGTCCATATATATGTGTGTGCCCATGTATAGACTTATGGACCATGGTTCATCAATACTTTTAAAAAAAATTACTATACGTTTATTAGGTATGTATGTCTAAGCATGTTGTTTAGAAAAATTCCTGAATGTCAGCAAATAAACAACTCATTTAAATGTACCACAAAGAGAGATATTATGACTTGGTAGTCAATAAGTGTGTGTGTGTGCTTTTATTTGGCTTGTGCACATCTCCACCAAGTGATTCATTCTGTTCTCTGGTGTGAGATTTTTGAGTGAGATTATCCATAACTTGTGTTCTGTTCCCTTGTGTGCGTAATCATGGTGTGAAGGCTGTTTGGGAAGAGATGGTGAATTTTTTATTTTATGGTGTTCTTGTTTTGATCTCATGTGCAACCACAAATTGTCAACATGTCTCAACCCAGTGTGATGTTGGTCCAGTGTGTTTCCCCATAGAGCTATTGTCAACCTACTTCAATCTGCCTCAACTCAATGTGATGTTGATCTAGTCTGTGTCCCCATAGAGCTATTATCAACCTTCTTCAACCTGCCTCAACTGAGATGTTGGTACGGTTTGTGTCCCCATAGAGCTCTTGTTAACTTACTCCAACCTGCCTAAACCCAGTGTGATGTGATATAGTTTGTGTTCCGTAGAGCAACTGTGAACCTACTTCAACCTGCCTCAACCTAGTGCAATATTTATCCAGTGTGGTGTGCCTCCAACAAAAAAAACCCCTTTTACTTCAATTGCTTGCCTCAGCTGATGACTGTTGAATGATGCAATAATTTGTATCTGAAGCCTCCGCTCGGTTCGATTGCAATCTTGTTATCTCGACAAGAGACAAGTTGACTCAGGGAACTCGCTGCATCAGCAGAAGTCTTGTAGTTGGGGCATGTCTGTAGTTGCTGCCACCAATGTTGCTGATCAGATGGAATAGTCTTATAAGTTAGACAAAATCACGCTCATGTCCCCCACAACCTTGTTACAATATGTTTTATGTATGACCACAGATCTCTTTGGCTTGGGAATTCCATGATTATGGGGGAATCCCATCATTTTGGGGGAATTCCATAATTTTGGGGGATTCCATCATTTTGGGGATTCCAGGTGTGGATAGTGAGTGTGGTGTTGGCTTGAGTGTCTGGGTGTGTGCAGCCAACTACAAACTACTTAAGCAATTATTTAATTATCTAATAATTAATTAGCTTGTTGCTGATGTCAGCACTCCTTGTATATGGCAATACCTCCCCCAGAATTCCTAATCTTCCAGTTCCACCAACATCCTACCATTCACATGTGGACTTAAAAATACATTTAGTTCATTAAAACAACAACAACAAATAGGTGCAAGGATTAGTAAACATCCAGGGAAGCCCTGTAAGTACTTACTGCAGCCGGAATCTGGTAGTGATCTTTTCCATAAGCACCTACAGCCTGTGATGTAGACGAGAACTAATTGTGATTGATATCTACAGGATCATGATCAACATGTGACTGTGTGGGTGTGAATTTGTGCATGTGACAATCGTGTGAGCTTACTTGAAAGTATTAGTGCTGGCATCTTCCAGTGAAGGGTATTCACCTCTCTAAAGTAATTCATATTTGCTGTCAGGTGTGATGATGTTCCATGTTTGAGCCTAATTAGGCGTCTTTATTGGGAGAGACACTCGATATTCTCATTTAATAGAAATATCGTGACAATCAATTAATATGTAACAAAATATTCCATATTTACTCCTGTAACTCATATTAATTCATGTGTTCATTTATTTGTGTGTGTTTGCATATATAGGATAGAGGTTATCTAACAGCCATCAGCAGCTATCAGAAAGACATCATCTCCACCCTGCCAAACTCGTATTACGCGTTTGTGGATGTGATGGAGTTCAAGGACAACTCCAACGAGCTCATCACGTCTCTGGCCACCTCCCAATTCTTCTTTGACATTGTACGTGAGCAACAATGTTGGCTGAGGTCTTGTCAGAACCTTTTTGTGTACTAGTTGCATCTGCAGCAATGTTGTGGGCAATGCTGGATTATTCTGGGATGTCCTTTTCCTTAGCTGTAGGCTTTAGTCCAATTCTATCCTAACAACTAATCATATTCATGGCTATTACTCTAGGCATGACTATCTCTTGCTTTGGTCTTGGCCTTATTCCCCACTTTAACCATGACCCTGCCCATTTCCTGGCTCAATTCTTGCCCTTACCCAACTCTGATCCTTGTTTTGGTACAATTCTAACCCTTGCCCTGGCTCTATGTCAAGTCAGTATCTGGGCTTGAGCTAGGATATTGTCTGAGGGCACCTTCTTGGAAATCCCACAGGTATTCCTGGAGAATGCCCCACTTATATATGTATCTGTACATCCATGAGATGATAGAGGTTGAGGACATAAAAGAAGTAGTAAAAAAAAAACAACAGAAACATAACACGTGTTGTGTTTACGAGCAATTGGACACTCCGTGAAGTCTCCAGCCTTCTAAGAGTTTGGATTGAATCCATGGTTTCTCTAGCCCCACAGTAGCCAACATTTGGCAGTGATATAGTGCAGGTTATACTCTGTTCATCCACCATATTCAGCTCAGTTGCATCTCAATTCTACAGAACGCCACGCCTCCCTTCTCTCCCGTCCAACTGTCCAAATGTCTCTCACATTGGATATTATCATATCTTATAGTTTTGGGGATATTACTTTCTATAACTCCTAGTTAAACATTTTCTATTAATATGTATATATATCAAACCCCTTTCCTTCTGAATTTTAAAATTATATATCTGTACCCCCTACTACATGCCGCCTCAAACTTCAACAGCGATTTTATGTGGATGTGATAATTGTGCATTCCTCTATCTCAAGTGATACCATACTAAAACCTCTCCAATGGTTGTGGCCCAACTTGATGCTTTTGCCTTTTACCATTAACTTGATAATGAGCTAGTGCTCTTTCACAGTTTGTGTGTGTTGTATAGACAGAACCGTTGGATTTCTTTTGGCTTAACCTTACACTAATGTGTGTTGCATTAGACTCCAGGTCATCCTAACTGGTGTTGTTTGTGATGTGCCAAGAGCTCAGCTCAATGATGACTGATGGCAAGTGTCTACTTCTCCCTATTTAGAAGGAGTTTCATGTGATCTTATGCAGAACTCATGCACCCCTAGAAGTAAAATGAGATTTTTTAGTGGGAGGATGGTTTCATACACACACACATGCACACTCATTTGCAGCATGTGCTTTTGGAATTTTCTTCCCTTGATGTCATCCATTATTCTTGATATTAGGCTTGTCCTAGCACTGTTAGGTTCAGATCAAAGAGGGGAGAAAATAGAGGTCTCAAGCCTAATATTGGGGCAGTGGTGAAGAATCTATAGTAGAAGCACTTGGCAATTCCACATGTTGTTCTCAATTAATACATCTTTTCATTTTTTTAAATTGCTTGTTTAGATGTGCTTATATGCTGTAGTACCCTGTACCTATGTATTGTGGTTGGTTCCTGTGGCATCTTCTGCAGCTGCCAAATTTTGATTTCCCCTAGTGAAAATTCTTTGAAGTGCCCTGTGTACAAATAGTAAACCTCTTCAGCACTTTTGTTGTCTTGATTGCCCAAGGGTGAATGGACCTCTGATTTGTTAACACTGGTATGAATGAAGACTGAAATGAATATTTATAAGACGCTAAAGGAAACCTGTGTTGCTGGGTATTCAAAGTGTAAAGCATTTATTGCCATCTGAGTGTGTCACTATTCAAATCCATAACCTTCACCAGCTGTGGAAATAAACATAATGTTATCAACTCCCCCCACCCCATGTGTTCATTGGTCATTAGAGAATGAAAATTGGATGTTCCAATTGCATATGAGGACTTATTTAGGGACTCCAACATCTGAACCCTTGTTCTTTGTTAGTGGACACTTGAGCCATTTGGAAGAAAAAATCCAAATGGAACAAGAGCAGTCCTTCACTAAGAGGTTAAAGCTGCGGTATGATACATTCGGTTTTGACTCCCATTAGTAAAACAAGTTAGTTGTAACCACAGGTTAAAAATCTAATTTTATAAACCCCCCATGTTCCACAGGGGAAAAAAAAATACAAAAAGATCTTGAATTTGTAATAGTTTATTTAACCTCCTGTGGTCTGGTGTTGGAGAATCAATCCCTTCCTCTTCCACACACCCCACCACACACACACACACACACACACACACACACACACACACACACACACACACACACACACACACACACACACACACACACACACTCTGCTGCTTCTTTATGCCCTTCTCCCTTCTCAAATCAGTTTGTAGTTGTTCACTGGAATGGAATGTATCAGGCTAAATCTGATTAGACCAAACTTTGTGTCTGAATGTCCATACCCCCCTCCCCCCCCCCCCCCCCCCCAACTCAAAAGTCCACCAAGATAACAGTGGAAGTTCTTTTGTGATCTTAAAGCAACAGTTAAAAGTGACTGGCATGTGTGTGTGTGTGGTAGTTGCCATAGTGATTGTTTTTGTGAGTGTGGGGGGTTATTGTTGTCTGTAACTGGTTTCATTTAACTTAATTTAGCTAACCCAAGAACTCTTGAGTCATTAATGACTACAGCAATGGCAAGTGGTCCAAGAAACTTGCACAATGCAGCCCATGTATTGCTTCCTGGATGTGATAGCTATTGCTTCCTGGATGTGACAGCTGTTGCTTCCTGGATGTGACAGCTGTTGCATCCTGGATATGACAGCTATTGCTTAATGGATTGGACATCAGACAGCATTTTAGCTTCATTGTGCAGATTATCAACAATGCCATGGATTGGTAGTTCTCTGCAACAGAGATAAGAGCCTTACCTTTGTCTATGAAAGATGATCACTTTGTTATTCATACACAAGCACAATCGAGAGCCAGTCCTAACATGCTAAGTGGTTTTGTCTGGTAACTTTTATTAATTCCCCCACCCCCCACCCCCCTCCATTGTAACTGCATGCACTGTGGATAGAGGGATAGGTTTGTGGAAATAAAACATGTTACATATGCACTCTCACTCTCAGTGATGAAAGTTTTAACAATACCCTTCACTCTGCTACAGCTAATGCTGTTAGTGAGTGTGTGTGTGTCTGTGCGTTCTTCATTCCTTAATGCCACCTCTCTCTCCTCACCTCTCTCCCTCTTTGCTTCCTCCTTCTGTTCCTCTTTCCTGTGACCTTCTTACAGTCAATTAACTTTGACCTCACCAAGAACTTGCTGGAGCTTGTCTCAATATACGCATCTGTGATGATTCTCATGGGGCAGATCGAAGATCGCAGAGCTATAGCAGGTGGGTGTGGTTATGGAAGATGGGTGTGGCAGTATGTAAAAAGTGAGACCAGTCTGATGGAAGATTTTATTGTGCTCATATTTATAGCTTAGGTATGATTTAGCATGCAACATTACCATATCCTTGTCCTCTCTTCCTCCCTAAAATGGTCTGCCTCACCAGTCTAGTGGCCGGCTTGGCATGTGTTTGTTGCCATGGTGACTATAACATGCTTGCACACGTGCAGGTCTGTACAATGTTGCCCATGAGTCCACCCGAGGATCCATGGACACCAACTTCCCTCGTCTGGCACAGATGATCCTGGACTATGACAACCCCATCAAGAAGATGACAGAGGAGTTCATTCCTCTTTCCAAGGTACACTGGGTGCACATTGTGAATGTGTGTAGGTCTGTGGGCGTGCGCACGTGTGTGTGGGGGAGGGGGTGTGTGTGTGTGTTCATTTGTGAGGGTGTGTGAGTGTGTGTGAGTGTGTGTATCTTTGCATGCTTGACTCCTGTGTACACACACATGCTGGGCTTGCATATTTTCCTAATCCTATTCTCTCTCTCTCTCTCTCTCTCTCTCTCTCTCTCTCTTATCCTCTCCCCCCCCCCCCCATCTTGATGTCCAGGTCATCCTACAAGCAGTGATGTCTCTGCCCAAGATTTATGTGTCCCGCAACTTAACGGCTGACCAGCTCCGCAAGCAGAACGTACTGAGCATGAGCAGTCTGCCACAGTCTATGCTCACACCCACTCTGAGTGGAGAGCTGCCGTGCGAGTTCCTCTCCCTGGAGACCATGCACCGCTGGATACTGTGTAAGAGACAACAACAACAGTGGATGTGCCTTGTGCCTGAGACGGTTGAATGATATTATTAGTCTGTGATCTGTGCATTGCGGAGAATACGATGAGTTGAGGCAGGTTGAAATATATTGACAATAGCTCAATGGGGACTAACATTGGACCAACATCATACTGGGTTGAAGTAGGTTGGCAATACCTTTATGGGCACACATTGGATCAACATCCCACTTTATGGGCACACATTGGATCAACATCCCACTAGGTTGAGGTAGGTTGAAGTAGTTTGACAATACCTCTATGGGCTCACACTGACTGGATCAACATCACACTAGCAGGGATTTTTCTAGGAAATTTCCCTAGGTGGGGGAGTAGCAAAATATAGAAAATGAATTGAATGGGGGGGGGGGGGGGGGGCAAGCAATCACTGCCTCCCGCTCCAGGGTGATAGCTTGCTAGGGAAATGCTTGGAGTCCCACGTTTGGTAGCTATCGTCACACTACATACAAGTAAGGGTAGTCGCATGCAACTTGTTTCTTCACTTTTAGTTCAGAGAGATTATGCCGCAAGTTTGAGCAGACAAAATGCAGTGGGTATTTAATTTCTATATAAGCACAATAGTCCATTAAAGTACCCGAGTTATCTTCGTAATGTAGTCAATAGCCATGATTTTTAAGTTTTTTACCTGTGGCGAAGCCATCTGGTCTACAAGTTGTGATTTTTATCATCGACCATTTGGTTCTGGAGTCTTAGTTGGCCAGTGTACAGCCATAAGTCCATGAACTATATGGCTATGGAGGCCACTGAGTCCATTGGTGACATTAGTTTGTCCGAAAATGGCCACCAAGAGGGATTATTGCAGTAAAATCAGCATTTTAAGTGGAGAGGTGTCTTTGGGACACCCTGTAGATAGCAGCAGGTTCCATGAAAATATTTTCCTTTTGTTGCCCATTGGTCAGGCATTCTTTATCAGATGGTTGATGGACAAACTATCTATTAAAAAGTAGCTGCAAGTCCAGTCAAAATGTAGCTGCTGCTGCTGCTAGGTAACTAAGAATAAATGAAGAAAGGAAAGAAGTGGGAGAAAGGAATTGGGATGGGGGAAAAAAAGGAGGAAAAAGAAAAACCCTGCTGGTGTTTTAACTCTTAACCTCTTGTTTTGAATCTCCAATTTTTTTTTGTTGTTGTTGTTGTTGCCTGACTCCCACAGCAAGTAGTAGGGGCATGTGGGACTCTGTCAAAATGTTCATGTGGTCCACAGGAGTTTCCCCCGAAAATTTGAGCTCATTCTGTCCACTGGTTCTAGAGCTTTAGCCCAGACAGACACGCACACAATCAGATAGCCTATCTCCATCTTAATAAGATGGTGAATTTTAAAAGCAGTCAGATAGCGATACAGAAGATATCTTCATTATCTGCGCAGTTTTATTTGGTGAGGGTAGGGCTAGGATATGTCCCCACTTCCACCTTCTAATTCTCCATTTGCCTTAATGATTAATCCCTTTATTAAAAAAAAAAAAAAAATTTTTAATTAAAAAAAAAAAAAAATCAAAAAAAAATTTTTTTTTCTCCCTGCAACAATGCTTAGAGTTTGTGTGCATATAGCACTTTATGGTTGAGTGAAGCATTGATAGTCGTGTTGGAGTAGTTGGAAGACCACTTTCTCTCTTGCTACAATTTTTCATGACACTGTCACTATACCACACTCTCTCCCCTCATCCCCCCCACCCCCACTCCTCCCCAATATTTTGTTATTTAAAGTACACACAGAGATCCACTTGAGCACAATCCACTATTATGGGGAGTATGGTTCATTTATCAGCTTTTGAAGTTGAAGTTCAACTTTGAGCATAAGGTCCTCCTTAAATCACCAAAGGGAGATATAAAAAGTCCATGGGAGGGCAAAAAAGGTCCAAGGGGGCCCCCTGCCCCCACCTTAAAAAAATACAACCCTGCACTAGGTTGAGGTAGGTTGAAGTAGGTTGATAATAGCTCTATGGGGACACGCTGGACCATCATCACACTGGGTTGAAGTAGTTTGACAATAGTTCTTTGGGGACACACACTGGTCCATCATCACAGTGGGTTGAGGCAGGTTGAAGTAGGTTGGCAATAGCTCTTTTGGGGGGGGGGGGGGGGGGGGGGGACACACTGGACCATTGTCACACTGAGTTGAGGCAGGTTAGAATAGGGGAAACAGGGGTGGTCCCGCACTAAGACCTGTGGCAAATAGTTACTATAATATTTATTGAAGCATTGTGTTTTAGACCAAACAAAGTAATTGCAGTGTTTCCATACTGAAGCTGTATCCACTTAGTTGTAACAACAAACTTTGGTGTTTCAATACAGTAAACAACTTGTTAAAAATCTCTTCTTTCTTTTTTTTTGTTTTGACTAATATATGTGTGATGTATCCGCATCCTTCCCCCCAGCCATTTCAAGTGTTCCTATACCTGTGGACCACAGGTGAAAAGAAGAGCATATTTTTTTCTTTTGATATCAGATACCGGCATGTGATTTTATAGACCCTTTACCTGTTTCCCAATTATAAAGATCATCATGATTGCTGTTTTTAGTTCTCTCTCCATTTCTCTCTCTCTTCTGTCTCCCTGACAATGCAGTTGCCTTCATGCTTTGCTACCCCCAGCTGGGGGCTCAAGGTGCCAGCGACATTTGGAAACTTGCTCTACAAGATGGGTATGTCCTGACATTACACAGAGATGAGAGTTTGCTGGTACACCCCATTTTTGAGAAGATCCTCCAAGACTCCAAGACAAAAGAGTGAGTCTGTGTGGCCTTATTAGTACTAACTGCTACTACTACTGCTACTTTATAGTCATTACTGACGATTGTGGTGGTGTGCTGGTGATGATGATGGCTCTGTTTCCTCCTCTTTTATGTCCTCAGAGATCGGAAGAGATCCTCTGAAGCTGTTGACGCTCTGTCCCAAGCTCTAGTCAATGCGTAAGTGTATGTGTGTGTGCATGTGCACGCAGTGTTGCTGTTGGGGTATTGTTCCCGTAAACAGTGGGATGAATAGAGGGAGAGAAAAAAGTCACCCAAATATTTTCCTTGTTATTTTCATATCTGTTTTCACAAATGATCAGAAGATCATTAAAGGAGTCATTGTTATGAGGGGAGGGGATATTTAGTGATGGTGGGAAATTATTTTTTGCATATCTTTCTCATCTCAAGGGGTCCATTGCATCGAGAGAGAAGACGCTATTTACGTACAGCACTCAGTGAACTCATCTCTCTGACTTCTGACTCCCCAGGGCTCATGGGCCCCAAGGTAGAGCACCTGCATGATAGCCACACTCACAAACCAAACCCTTATTAATTATCTGCCTATTATTGTAAGAAGAAGTTTGTAAAACTACAATTCCTTATGTTATCTGACCTTGGGGGGGTTTATATACGAGTTGGTTACATCAAAAGGTGCAGGCTTAGGATAGACCAATGGCAAAAGATAGGTTGGAGGTGTGGCAGTGTAGAGAATGAATGGCTGGGAATCGTTTGTCCAGACATTCCAAATGCCAAAGTACAATTGTTAATAAGAAGTGGCAATGCAATGCAGTTTGTCTAGTACCATGTTTAGAACTGGCTCACTGATGTACTATCTGATATGTTGTTTGCACATGTTGTTTGTGTGTTTTCATGTGTTATTTGTTTATGTTGTTTACATGTGTTTGTTTGCATTTCTTTGTCTGAAATGTCATTTGTTGTGCTGTTTGTAATGTTGTTTACATGTTATTTGCATGTGTTTATGTGACATTATTCGTATATGTTATCATGTGTTGTTTACATGTGTTGTCATGGTGTGTTGTGCACCCTCAGGCAATCACGTTGCTCACAGCCTTGACTCTGGCTCGGGACGAAGTATTCTGGCTGTATAAACACAGTGGGGTCACTCCCCCCAAGGCCAAAGGTCGACTCAATCCAGATGACTACACTGATCCCTCACTTCCTGAGCTCATTTTCCTCATCCTGCAACTGAAAGGTGTTGCACATGCACACATGTAGATTTACATATGAGTGCTTCCTTAAGTGATTCTTACACCTTCCAGTGAGAGTATTTTGTTAGGTGGAGCACCAGACTCCAACTGTTGCTTGTCTGTTTTTGTTTGTTTGTTGGTTTTTATATGTTGTATGTTCTGTTTTATTCTTTGTGTTTTTTGTTGTATTATCTTTCTGTTGTTTGAATTCCTTCTGTTGTTTGTTGCATTCCCTAACTGTTTTGTTTGTTTCATTTCTTATTGTTGTTAGTTTGTTGTACTCTTTTCTGTAGTTTCTCGTACTGTCTTGTTATTGTTTGTTTTGTTTCATTATTGTTGTATTATATTTCATAGTTGTTTGTGTGTTTGTTTGTCTATATATTCTACTGCAGCTCTCATGAGAAAGTATCATCGGATTATTTCTAACTACTACATGAAGTATATGTCAGGATTTGATGCACAACTCATACGGGACGTCGTCATGGTACGGCATATATGATTGCTCTCAAAAATAGAGTCTAGTGAATGTTTGAAACTGGTTGTGTTATGTCTGGATAAAAAATATTTTGTGGTCAATACCAAATTTTGGAGCCCCACTCCTATTTAATATCGTAATTCGGTGTGGATATTCTTGCACTACCAAAAATGACAATATCTCTCCAATGACAATGTTGTAGTGGACTGGCAGTATTTCATTTTGCTGGAACAATTTAGGAACAGCTAGCATGCCAAGCATAGTGTTATAATCTATTAGTAACTCTTTTTTTGTGAAGTGGGTGTGGCCTTGAATTTCTATTATGGCCCAAATCTCATAGGCTAATTATTGTACAGCTTTTGCAGCTGCATAGCTTTCCCCCTTGTCCATTTTGCCATGCATTCTGTGAAGAATATCATCTCTGTAAAGTTCATGGAAATCTCAATTATGTTAGAATGCAATTACAAATGCTTCAATTGCATGTTAACAGCTGCCTTCAATTACAACATACAATTTCTGTACTACTTAATACACAACTTTCTGTCTGATTGATAATATGGATATATCAGGTAAAGGTTGTCATTTTATTGAATTGTACTTTAGAAGACGGGAGATTTATGGACATATAATTAAATTTATCGTTGGTTGACTAAAATCCTAATACTGGGGTTTAGGTTAGAGTGAGCATCTCTTCTATGTGGTGGCCCGAGAGACCACCAAGTTTGTCTGTTTTGCTTGCTCAACTTACCATGTTAAGCTTTCTCTCTCTTTCTCTCTCATAAACTCATGTTTTGTATTGTCACTCCTTGAAAAGTATATCTCATCATGTTGACTGATAGCATATTTTATTGTTATTGTCTGATGTTGTCAATATTGATGTTGTATTTAGTGTCCTTACTCTATAGCATTTATTTTCTGTTATGTTCCTCTATATTTTATTGTTGTGGTTGAAACAACTCAACAGCAAATTCAAGTGTGCCCAGAGGAGGAATCTATACTGACCACGTCGTTTGTCAACACACTCGCTCACTTGCAAGGGAAGGAAGTGAAGCAAACTTCAGATGTGGACTTCCAGGCCCTCAGGCTGGACTGGTTCAGACTGCAGGCACTCACTTGTGTCAATAGAGCACAACTCAGGTGCCCATAATGGCCCATAATGGCTTTTTACATGTTCCCACTGCACCAGAACTGCACGAGAGCCTTCTCCCCTCCTCTTCCTCCATTTGTTACCCCTCCCCCTTCCCATATTTCTCCCTATCCTTTCCCCTCAAATTTGGTTCCAGAATTTAAAAAATTCTCATATCTATACATGGTTCTGGAAACCTCACCCCATCCCACAAACTGCATTTGGCAAGAGTTCCTGTGTGTGTACTTAGTGTGTGGAGATTAATTATGTATGTGGTGAAGTTTAGTGTGACCTTTATTCTGGTGTGATCTTCGCTGTAGTTTGAAGGATGCTGAGAATGGAAGTCTTGCCCCGGCCATGAATGGCGTTGTCGTCCATTCCAGATTGGTGGACGACTTTGAAGAAATGCTCATTGATCAGGCGGACATGTCCTTCCTCTGGTATATCATTTGTTTCTGTTTCTAGCCACTCTGTCAGGCAGAGAGTGTCTGTGTATAGGTGTGAGTGTGTCTGTGTGTAGGTGTGGGTGTGCCTATGTTGGTGGGAAAGACAAGTGAGGAAGGGGAGGAGTCACATGGTTTGTAGGCATGCTGCAAACCTGGAAGAATTGAAGAAAATGAAGAATTGCAATTTGAGATCAAAATAAGACATAACAGTTTAATTTCAGAAAGAAAAAAAAAATTTTTTTTCCCCCTTCATTAAATATCCTTTTATTCTTGTTTTTTTTTCTCCAGCCAGGTGACAGAGTGTGTATGTGTGTCTGTCTGTGTGTGTGGACGTGTGTGTGTGTGTGGACGTGTGTGTGTGTGTGAGCTGGTGTGTCCGTCTGTGTGTGTGGACGTGTGTGTGAGTTTATTGTCTGTCTGTGTGAGCTTATGTGTCTATTTATGTGTGAACTTATGTGTCTGTTTGTGTGTGTGAATGTGTGCATGTATGAGTTTCGAGTGTGTGTGGAATATAACAATATAATTATATTTTGATACTTGAATTCCTCATTCCTGTTTTTAAAAATACGTATTAGAGTCTGTGGTCAATGAACTGCTAATATACAAAATTATCATTCATCCTAAAAGTTCACATCTTTCAGTATGCCTGTGGCAAGGACCATCTTCCGTATTCATTGCACAGAGTTGTAATTACCCACCAGCCAATGTGGGCTTGCAGATCAGCCCATGGCTCTGATTAGTCGTGATTATATTAGGAGAGTTTTGCTTGACCTCTAAAGGTTGGATGTCCAATTAGTCGCTGTCAAATACCTTGCATAAGTCAATTTAGATGGTACTTGCTAGTTGGAAGGTACATCCTGTTGTGCTGATGTTCCGTGTGTCTGACATGTTCAAAAGGAATGCTTGGAGGGACAATGCATTGCATCATTTCCTCGAAATGTGTTTAATAATGGGAGCCCCTGTTCACTGTAAGAGTTTAGAGCCTAAGATCTGTGGCTTATTTTATTAGCTAATTCAGCAACAATTGTCATATAATAGTGGTCCATAGCAACCACCATCCAATAACAGCAAAAATTAGATTTCATGGCATGAACCTCCCCCACCTCCAGCTAATCAGGAAGGAAACTGTGTGAGAACCTTATGGTGTGTGCAAGTGTATTAATGCATGTGCATAGCTCTTCATGTGGTCATGTATATACCTGTAGTCACTCACATAGAGCGTCTTCTACTTGACTCTTCTGCAGTTTCTTTGCCCACCAGCTGGAGACAGAGTTCAACCGCACTTTGAAGTCATCTACCATGCTTCGTTACGTGATGGCCTATCCCGTGGTGTGTAGTGAGTTCCTCAACGCCACATCACCTTACTGTCTGGAAGAGGTGAGCTCTGCACAGTGCAGTAGTAGTAGTAGTAGTAGTAACAGTAGCAGTGAAGGATGATGACGTTGTTTGTTTCTGTTCTTAAGTAATGGATGTAGGGATTGAGTTTAGCTATTCCAATGACAAAACAGGAAGTATTTTAGCTGTTAATGTATTTGCAACGACTTTTGTGTTTAAACTTTATACTCATTTTCCCACCGTGACAATTTAAGGTGTGCACTATATGATATAGATAGTATAGTGTGTGTGTGTGTTTTCTTGATGATTGTGATTTTTTTTTGTTCGCACCAAATTTTGTGCGACTGATTGGTTGCTGGTTAATAGTTCCTGCTAAATTGGTATTTTGAAATTTAGAATAACAATTGACTCATAGCAACTAAAACTGTTTGATTTATTTTTATGTGGTTAAGCTAAATGAGAAACTCGTTTATTCACATTTCGATACAGACTTTACTCACATTTTTATTTCATATATTTAAATTTAGAATTGATCGTGATAATGTGAAAATAACTGTTTAAAGCTGGACAAAATCTCTGAGTTAAATTACGATCAGACAATGGAAGTGATCCTGTGTTATGATTAACGAATCATAGTTTGCCTGTTATGACAACCACAATGTGTTTACTGTAGCTGCTAATGGTTCGCTATAGGAGCAATCAGAAATCCAATAATTGAGCATTTTATCATCTATCTTGTAAGTTTTTGCAACATTTCAAATATTTTACCTAAATGGGGAATGGAAAAAAATATCGTTTCCATAGCGAAGCCGTCCTGCTCTTAGGAACCCGTTCATTGTACATACTGCTACTGATCTAGCAGGTGAAAGTGAAAGAGAAGCTGTACAAGAAATAAAATTGGAAATATAAAAAATTGATCTTCAGTTAGAATTTTTTAAAGGATATATTATGACATCCACTATGCTGTGCTGAATATAGCGTTGTGGTGTTGCTGGTGTGAGTCTGTCAGCCTGTGGACTATATATGTATGTATGTAGGGCTACCAGCTGTTTGCATGAGATGTGATCGTTATGTGACGTCGCTTTTGATCATTTTAACACATTTTCATTCTATTTTTAGAATCCTTAATAGTATTGAGATCTTAATATGATTTTCGGACATTCGGTATACATAATTATTATTCTATAATGATGTGTTAGTAAATGACAAATCCCTCACAACACATGATTACTGTTCGTCTGTTTGTCTAAGTGGAAGGCAATTTAGTTATTGGAAGTGTACACGATATAAATTTGTAGGTATGATGTGAAGGCTC
This sequence comes from Lycopodina hypogea, assembly GCA_963969325.1. Taxonomy (NCBI): domain Eukaryota; kingdom Metazoa; phylum Porifera; class Demospongiae; order Poecilosclerida; family Cladorhizidae; genus Lycopodina; species Lycopodina hypogea. The sequence continues at coordinate 8,454,421 of OZ017791.1, read as the reverse complement.
TGATTCGTAGTGGGAATACTAATCATTACATGTTTTACCAACTCTGTTTGTCTGTCTCCATCAGCGGACAGCTATTGGGGAGCTCTGTGTGAACTCCATCAACCACTATCTGGAGGTGATTGCTAAAGAAGTGAAGCATATCATAGGGACCCTCTGCTCAGAGAGGATGGTTCTAGATGACCAGCTTCTCCCATTCAAAGCCAGCTCTTACTACCATCACGTGAGGAGTGGATTGCTAGAGGAGGGGGGGGGAAGAGAAGAGAGAGAGAGAGTGGAGGGGATGAAAGATGTAAGAGAGTAGAAGAAAGGAATTGGAGGAGGAGAGTGTGTGGCAGGTTTGGCTAGGTGGAGGATACATTAATTAATTAATTAATTAATTAATTAATAGTTTTATACATTATGTAAATGAACATGCATGATGTGTGGTGTTGATCTGTTGGGTAAAGTACAGTTTATAATGTATTCTTCATACATTGTTACTATACATGGAAAAAAAATTTCCTTGCGTAGTCTCACATCGGCAAGATAAAACAGAAGAGTAAGAACTTGCCTCCTGTTCCCGTCAACCCCGGGGAAGAGAGTTACCGCAGGATGAGGGAGGATTCTATCAGGTGCGCATGTGCATGTACCTATTGTAAGTGTGGGACAGTTCCAATATAGATTCAATATTCCTGAGGTAGGCTTTTGATGCTTCCAGCAAGGGGAGGGGGAGGGGCCTGCCAGGGCATGTCCTCACTGCTGATTATTGTGTATGTCTGCATGCATGTGTAATTACTTGGTGATTCAATAGAAAAGAATGAGGGATGATTACCTCCCCCCTTTTGTTTCAACACTATCTGCTGGATATTTTGTGGCCATGTCACTTCAGTTGGTAGGGAGGTAGCAGGCATGCACATTTTGTTGACTGCACTGCACTGTTGTGCATGTGAATACAAGCAAGGACTACAGCCTGTGCTACTGAGGAATTCTGTACCGTGCCATTGAAAAGCACTTTGGAATGGCCAGTCATGTTTTGGTGTAGCCTCAGATCACAGCAAGATTGAGTGGGAGGCTGTGATAGGTACATGGTTACCTTACCTAACACTTCTAGTTCACTTTATCTCATCATCTCTACATATGTGCGAGTTAACGATGTGGGTTATTTCTGATTATGCTAGTACCTAAGGTATGTTTGTGCTGTGTGTGTGTGTGTGTGTGTGTGTGTGTGTGTGTGTGTGTGTGTGTGTGTGTGTGTGTTCATGCTCTTTTGTGTGTGGGTGTGTGCATGTATATTTTCAGACAAGACTCCACTCTGGCAAACTTGGTGTCTGTCTGTTTCTCCATGAGCTGCTTCCCCTCCATTGTGGCCTGGGACCACACCTTCTCCCCCAAGGAATATCTCGTCTCCCACTTGGAAGATGTCTTCATGAAGTAAGCAACTGTCCACCAATATGGATACTTTACACCACCATAAGTAATGCCTCCATGTTCCGCTGTTGTTTTTTTCCTTCACACAGACATGCAGAAAGCACGCAAACACACTGTGACTGTGTCCCTTTTGTGTTTCCCCCTCATTCTCCCTCCCTCTCTCCTCCCTAATCCTCCTCCTCCCCTTCCTTACTACAGACATGTAGTTGGCATGTTGAACTACAACCCAGAAACGCTGGAGATTGCCAGACCATCGGAGGTGTTAGCAAGGATCCAGTCGTACATGTCCTCCCTCAGGAACCTCGAGCTGCACCTGAACATCGACATGACCCGAGTGTTGACAGCTGTGTTGCTACAGGAGACACAACAACTGGACTCCAAAGGAGAGTCCACTGTGGCCTCCATATACACCAATTGGTAATGGTTGCAATATATATAGGCTTGCCATTTAGGCTCAGAATCTCAATCAATGTATGAGTAGTACTTTAATTATGTGGGCCACTAATGTAGTAATGCTTGTATTAGGAGCTCTAATGACCACAGGCCCTTTAAGTTGCACTAAGGTCAATCCTGTGCAGATGCTTAATTGAAATTGTTCCGAGACTGGCTTGTTAGCTGTGGACTAATGCATGCCTCTGTCTTCCTGGTCCATTTCTGGTCTATTTAATTGCTGTTCTAAATATATAACTGCCTAGTCAGCACATTTTGTTCAATGTGCTCCAGTTGTTCTTGATGCCATGCATGGTTGTCTTGGTAAGGTGTGGACTTAGTTCCAGAATATATTGTGTAATTGTTTTGTGTATAAATTGCTAGTGTTCTTTGTATGTTGTCCACATGGCAGCAGAAATGTGGAAGCCTGAAAAGCCTGATAGGAATTGTGACCCAACACTGTTTAATAGCTCTGTGTGTGTGTGTGTGTGTGCGTGCATGTATACACACACAATGACTTTTCATTGTGGACGTCTTAGAAACTTATTGATTTCCGTGCTATTTGAGGGGTCTTGGCTCCAAGATTTGAATAACGCTCATTACTATTGCTGTGGGATTAGAACACATGCCCTAGAGTATATATACTACATGGAGAGAGAGAGAGAGAGAGAGAGAGAGAGAGAGAGAGATGCTCTCATGGGTGTCTTCTGTAGGGATCCACTGTATACAGCTGTGATTGTATATCCCATTAGGGCCATGATTGCATCGTATTAGAGTAGTATAGAACTGTTGCTACTGTGGTATGGTGTGGTGCAGGTATACTGGGACATTGCTGAAGAGAGTGGCCAGTGGCTCAGTGTGCTACAGCAAGAGCCGAAAGTGCTTTGTCAGCAGAAATGTTCTTCTCTTCAAGGCGGAGGAATACACCGACATGACAGGTAGGTGTGTCAAACTTCATCTCCATAGCAACCACCTGTCGTCATGGGTGCACGTGATTTTCACTTTCTGAAATGTGTTGCATTCTGTGGCTGGATGTTTCTGTTCAACAAATCATATCTGCAGGATAGAGCTTGCATAACTAATTGTATCTCATTACAGAGAAATGGTGTGACTCTCCAATGCAGCTGCTGTTATGTGTAAAGATAATTATTTAAAATATTAAAAGCCCTCGACTTGTATTAACACTTTACAACTTATGAAGTGTAACTGAGTTAGTATAACAATATTTACATGCTGTATGACTTTATATACAGTGTAACTATATTTACATGCAGTGAACATGTACACTTACATTTGGTTGTTGCTGTTGTGTTCTTCAGAACTAAAGGCTCTGGTGGAGATTATTGGGCCGTATGGAATACGGTATCTGGGAGAGAAGCTGATGGAGCAGGTTGGAGGTCAGGTGAAGGAGATCAAGAAGCTAGTCGTAGCCAACCAGGACACTCTGTTGGCTCTGCACACCAACAGGGACAAGCCAGAGATCTTCATGGAAGTCCTACGGAAGCTAAAGAGTAAGAATATGTGGCTGTGTCTTTATGAGCGTGTGGTTTGGTACAGCTAGTTGCACATGGCATTGCCTGCTAGGGGTGTGGTCATGACTGTGCAGAGTATATCAGGTTGTGAATGTATCAGTGAGAATGATGTTGCCTTTTAAGCCTAACTAAGAGTTATTGCTCAAATAGTTTTCCTCCAACGCTAATTGTTATTTCATTGTATTTGTTTTAAATAATTATGCAATTGTCCTCTTCTGTGTGTTTCTGTGATCAGATTCTGATGATCTTGTGGCGAGGTCGACCATTGTAGGTATTATCATTGCCTTCAGGAAGTTGACACTGGACGCTCTCAACAGTGTCCTCAGCTACAGAATTCCTTTTCTGCTGAGCTCCATCTCGGATTTCAAGAAGAATTTTCCTGACAAGACATCAACCGTATGTGTTGAAAGAAAGCTGTGTGTGTGTGTGCATGCGTGAAGAGAGAGAAGCTGTGTAAGAATTTGAACATGAGCTCTGTAGGGGAAAAAATACAGATCTGTGAGATATCTGAGGGGCAATCTAATTCCTATTCAATATTCGCATGTGGTTATATCACTGAAGGGTTGTGAATAGTCAATGGATAAGTGGTTTATACTGAGTGTGTAACACTTCATCTTTCAAAGAATAAACATTTACATTGGGTTGGTGTGACAAAGCCTTTGAGTTTCTCTCAACTGGATTGGGGGATATAGATGAATTTATAATTATCTGTTGTCCACTTTAAAACATAAATGTATTTTTCTATTCTTCTAAACTGTGGATATCTGCAATTTTTTGACAAGTGAAAAGATCAAAACACGAATGTGGATTAATAGCTCCATTTGAGCATTCCAAATCAAGACTGACCAGTGTGTGGTGGTGGTTTCTTTCCAACTTATCTGTTCATCAAGAAGACAATCTATTATTAGAAAGAGTTTCAGGGAGCACTATCTCAAGGCAACACACTTGTGTAGTAATGGAGGAGGCACTTGTGACAGTCCATCGAGTTGGACACACACTTGTCAATAAAGGAGGTGTTTGATCTGTATTCAATGCCTGTCACTTCTAGGGCATTAAAAGAGAGTTGGGTTGTGTTGTTTGTTTGTTTGTTTTTGCGTAAAAATTTCATAAATCGACATATACAAAGACGTCACTTATGGTGCTCAAGTCAATTGATTCCATGATATCTATGATAGGAGCACATGCAACTAGAACTAGTTGTTCGGCCTTCATTTGGTCATAGTGCTTCTCAAATATGTTTTCAAATGACAACGAGAAGAAAAGAAAAAACATTCTCTTGTAGCTAATGTCACTGAAAATACGGAAATGCAATGTTACCAGATTGATATCATTTTCAAGGTACATCCCCATAGTTGAAGGAATCAATTCCACTGTGACTCCATCAGCAGAGTCAAGAAAGAGTGATTCAATATCCTTCCAAAATGGAGATGTTCCATTAGTCAAACCTTTTAATTTCTCCTGCAGCTAGTTCAATTGCTTTGAAATTAATGTGGTGGCACCTCTCTGCTGCGGCAGTATGGCCTAACCAAGCCTGAACCTATTTATATCAAAACATTCTAAATAGGAATGTAATAGTTAAATCAACTAGGAGATACATGTTGTTTTCATTAGTAATGCATGGTCTTATTGGTTGTTTTTTTCTTGGATATTGTTAAATATTATTCTATAATACATCATATTTAATTGGTTGTCTCTTTCTTGGGTACTGTTGTTTTATATTACCTTTATTAGATAATACATCATATTTTATTTTATTTTTTATGTCTTGATGTTAATAGGTTGCTGACCAGATGGCCATAGCTGGAGGCATTAAATGTGATGTTGACCCTTTGCTCTACAATGTTGTCAAGTTACAAAATCACTGTGGTAAGTTGGTGTAACACTGTAACAACACAAATAATTTGCAAAAGTGCATGCTTTAAATTTCTATCTCTTGAGGAATTTGGTTTCTTTTTTTTTTCTTTCTCTTTTCTTCATATTTGCAGACAAATCTCGAGAGGATTACACCATCTGGAGTCTCTATCTCATCTTTGTGGGAGTGACCCTCCCTCGAGAACTGGCCTTCAAGTTGGACTCCACTTTCCTCCCTTTCTTTGAGGGCCATGAGAACAATGCCCACTGCCTGCCCATTGCCGTCAACGCACTGGCAGGCACCATCTTCGCCTTCTATGGAGAGAACCATCAGAGAGAGCGCATGAAGGAATTCCTAGTGGTATGATGGGGGGGGGGGAGGAGGAGGAGGTGCCTGTAATCCTAATTTGGGCAAGGAATTAGTTTTTATTCTTCAAAATTTCAAGGGAAGCAAGATCGTGTATTGAGCAGCAAGGCCTTCATTGTCCACTTTTACCAACTCATTAGTTGGTGCTGAGGATTAGCACACAAATATAAATTACAACAGTCATAACTCAGAATGCTATGCTATTTTTTTTTTAATCTTTTTAATGTGTTTGTTCTTGTTTTTAATATTTTTTTTATTTTTTACATGCAATCTGCTACACATCCACAGGCCCATAAGTTGGACCAGCTATTATTATTTTTCTTCTTTTTTGGAAAATGTATTGAAGGGTGAGAAATTGTTTTGGTTCACCCTTCCCCTTTCTGTTTTGTCACAAAATGAGACCATTCCCATATTCATATATGCAGATTTAGAAAAAGATCTAGGGATGTTTCATCTCCTCTGTGATCCTTTACCATATTTGCATTATTTCATAATTAGTGGCTGTATGATTTAATTTTATTTCATCACCATGTGAGAGCTACTATTCTCTCCATTTATTATTTTTCTTTCCCTCCTTTTCCCCCTCACAGTTCATAAGCTCTCGGATCATGATCTTGGCTAAAGAGACAGAGAGAGAAAAGGACATCCCAAAATCTAGAGAGTCCGTCTATCTTCTCCTTGACTTAGTACGGCCTACACTATGAATATCATTACCTCTTTTTTGTGTTGATGTGTGGTATCCATGGTGACCATGTAATGTTCATATTCTTGTTAGTTTGTGGAAGAGTCTCCATTCCTCACTCGTGACCTGCTAGAGTCATGCTTCCCTTACGCTCTTCTCCGAGATGCTTACAACTCTGTGTACAGAAAACCAGTGGTGAGTCCCTGCCCCCACCCACTATATGTGCATGCCTCTGGAGACTGAAATATTGTGTTCTTGGTTAATGGTCTCAACACAATCTTGTTGGATGACGCTGTACTGCCTGTATTCTGTGTTGTGGTCTCTGGTGGTGTGAGGTCAGGTGTCTTGTTAAAGGATTGCTCAAGGCAATTTTAATGTGTAGGAGAGGTCAATGTTTGCTCTTGAGTGTTGGAATTACTAAGTGTATTTCTATCTGAGTAGATACTGGTACAATTATAGCCAGCCTTAGGGTGTTGGAGGATTCTTTTGAGAGCCTACTTTTGATGTATTCCTGAAGTATGAAGGGAAGAGTGGTCAGATGTAACATATCCATGAATTGATCCTAGGACTTTGCCCCGAGCATTTTGGTATTTGCCAGCGAACAGCAGTGTAAACAAACTTCCTCAAAATGAGTACAGAAATCAGTGGCTAAATCATATATAGATGATCTAGCTATTTAGCAAGAATCAATATATGAGAGAACATTGTGAAGGCTAAGCAGCCGCAAGGTCCTCTGATATAGCAGAGCTTGAAGCAGCTGACATGGCAGATGCCCAGGCCATGAATATCTTCAGTTTAACTCGAATAAAGTGCAACTATTCTTTGATACAGTGGATGCTAGTGGTTCTAAAACCCACCCATTATTGTACTTTGCCATGGTTGGTCCCCCGATTAATTCTTCCCTGCCAGGTGCTTGCCATACACAGAACTACATCACATTGTAATATATATATATATATATATATATATATATAACTATTGTTATCCATAGAATACGAAAGCTGTATATGAGAATATTATATAATTGTTGTTTTTTTGTTGTTCTTTTCCAATTTAGACTACTGGTCGAAAAGTTCGTGATGTAGAAACTCCATTTTAGTTCGCTGTATATACTTTTCAATTCTTTTTTCCCCCTGTTAGTTGTAATATTGTGACTGTTATAAACTGCTGCTATTTAATGGTTTATTTTCATTGCATGTGTGTAATACTCTCTGAATTATGACAATATATGTCCATGTTTTATTTCTAGCATATAATTACAATTGTATATGGAGAGAATGTGAATTAAGTTTTGGCAATGCTATAATTGCCAAGCTTCCGACAATAGTTGTGTTTGTTTTGTTTCTTTATTTCATAGCGTTTTCAAAACTTTGATGCAAAAAGAATATGTTAGGATCACATATATATATTGGACAGGTGCCGAGGTTTTGATTGGGGTGGGGGAGGGGGGGGGGTTTACCTAAGATTTGGAGGGCTAACTTTCAGTGTTAGAGATCAGAGATAACAAAGTCCCCAAAACTAAAAACAACTTTATTCAAGTTGTGACAGATGAAGGGGAAAAAATTGCAGAGAAAAATTTTGGCTTCCTGTGAAGTCTCACTATGAACTGTGGGGACAATGGCTCCAACACAACAGAAGGGTACAGTAATGTGCAGGCCATCTTGAAAGGGAAAAAAAATAAGAAGAATGAGAACTAATTTCTCACACTAGTTTGAATCTTACTATGGATCTCATTGGTACCTACTGTGCTGAAGCTTACAGTCAAGCTATAGCAAATGTTAACATTCTTTGGAATGTTACAGAATCATTGAATACCTTCAATTCAAGTACAAAATAAGGGCTGTGTCTAGTAAGCTGATCAAAGGGTGACAATAATGATCAAAATACATTTGATTATAGCTGAAATTGTAAGGGTCTCTAAAATCAATTCAGTACAGATGTAAGAGCTGTATTGATCCCTTTCATTAACTTTGAAACTGGCTGTTCCAGTATCTCAATGGATGTAAGCTTCCAGCTAACACACTGTTCAAATCCCATGAGAGACGTTGTATTCACCCCTTCCCCCCCCCCCACTTCCCATGACAAAATCAATAGCATCTAGTCCAGTTGGCATCTTGCAGCCATTGTTTGCTATTTAATACTGACATGAATTAATGTATGGGGTTGAAATAGGGCCTACATTTCTCTTCTGGCCTAGACCTATATCAGCTCTCCCAAGAGTTCTGCCTCGTTGTGGATTTTAAGGAGTGCAACTTCCTTTAGAGCTGTAAGGCACTTGTTCTCACAGTAACTGACCTGTATGTACCAACTATTTCTGCCACCACATTCCCTCATAGAAAATCACATCATTAAATTACGTCTTTCTCCAGAGATCAACTTCTTTCAAATCAAGATGACAATATAGCTAAAAATGATATTCAATAATATTTATTATTTAAATTATAAAAAAAACCCACCTCATACATCCATAAGTTTTGCTCAAGAATTGATTTTTAACAAATTGTTTACTGTATGGAAATACAAAAGTTTGTTGCAACCTGTTGTTACAACTAAATACCTTTACTATATGGAAACCCTGTGTTTACAACTAAGCGCTTCACTTTTTGGAACCCAAAAGTTGTAAATCTTACCACAACATTAACCTCATCTTAATTGTTCTAAATAATTATTTTGTCTGGTCTAAAACACTATGTTCTGATGAATATTATAGCAATTATTTGTCACAGGTCTTAGTGTGGGACCTCTCTTGTTTAACACAAAACTAAATCACAAAACAATTACTGCAGTTACATTGAACTATTAGTTTCTGCAAGAATGGTTGTACTTGCATGTCATGGCTGACCTCCCTGGCATAAGCCACAACCTTACACCATGGCTGAGTTACTTTCAGACTTTTTAAAACTCCTTCAATTAGGAGAAAAGTTCATATTCAGTTCTCCAAGTAACCAGTACCACAGCTACATTTTTTTGGTTACTTTGGGAAAGCAAGAAATGCAACTAAAATGGAGAAATTTCCTAATAAAGTACACAGAATACTAAGGTATATCTGTATGCCGTAGTGTGTACACCTGAGCTTTCTGTGCTGACTAAGAATTTTGTCTGAGTGAAATTAAGTTTTCTCTGCTCTTTCAATCATAACCAATTATAGTTGAATGGAAACAAAAGCAAAAAAAAAAAAACAACACAAAAGAAAACACAAAAAAAAACAGCTCCAACTAATTGACTCTAACGGCCTGTCCACACTACAAATGGGTTTGTACCTCTCTCCAGCAAGACCAGACTTCAATCATTTTCACTACCTGCATGGGATGAATAATTGGCTTGCATGCTTCTTATTCTGTCTTATTCCCTTGAAGACGTCATGTCACAAACTGGTGGAGGGAAGAGTAAATAATCCTGAAGCTGGGTGAAGCCTACCCTTTGAGAGGCTTCAGAGGGAACCCATTGGGATGAAACCTCTTCTAGCATGGACTCGTGGAACCCGTTCCAGAGACTGGTGAAACCAGTTTTAGTGTGCAGTGTGGATAGGACTTTACATACCAAGTTTTTGGATATTAAGTGTCTGTATTTGGATAAAACCATATTAAATAAATATTCACTGCTCAAATCATGTGGTGCACACAGCATGAGATCAGTATCTGATAAGCTGTAAAACATGTGACACCTGAAGATTGTGTAATGATAGAGAATACCTTACGGATCCTGGAGGAGGGGAAGAAGTTTAATACATTTAAACATTATTCAATTTAATTCTTTGATTACTTTATATAGATTCAAACAAGATACATACATACATACATACATACATACATGCATGCATGCATGCATACATACATGCATGCATACATACATGCATGCATACATACATGCATACATACATACATATGCATGAATGCATGCTTGCATGTACACATTTGTTAAGTGCCTACTAAGGCTTAAGGTTTCTTAGAATTGAAGCTATGTTTAGATGTATAAATGCATTTCCTTTGAAACGTCGTGTCTGAAGTACTTTCAGTGCTCCAGACTTTTCAAACAATTCTGCACTTCCTCTACAACATTGAGAAGAAAAAGAACAAAACAACAACAAACAAAAAAAAACACAAACAACAAGAAGCAATAAACCCTGTCATACGAACAACATATACAGATTCCCACAAGGAAAACAATAATACTAACAACATTAAAAAAAATTTTTTTTTTAAATGAAACAAACAAAACTAACAACCCAGATGTAATTGTGAGTCACTTACATGTTAATCATTCTCTATGCTGTACCACTTGACACAATATAGAATGATGAGTGTGGTGGGTGGGTGGGTGCCCAGTTCATGATTGTTTCAGGAATTATTAAACAGAATTTAATTGCTTTTAATAGTGTCTAATTGTGTCACAGTGTGTGAAGTTGCTTGCTGTAATAGTCCAAACTTTAGTTTGCTAAAGTGAAGTGGTAAGGGGGTGATATAATGAAGGTGGGTGTGCCTGTTTCAGAATGTGTTTCTTGGTTATGAACAATGGCCAAGAGGAGTTAATGTTTTCAGACTTATGGGGCCTTGTAAGACATAGCACATATCTGTTCTACCTTGGGGTCCATAATGTGAGTGATTGGAGAGTTCAGTGTATTTTGTGACTGATATATTTTTTTCTGTTATTCTCTACATTTAAAATCCAGTTATCTACTTGCTTGTTACTTTTTGTTGCTATGGCGATATGACAGAACAATCCAATAATGCAGCAGTAAATCAAAACACAGAGACACATTAAATGCCATTCAAGTACCACAGGAATGGAGAGGATTAATGGGGAGGGGGGGGGGGAACTAGAGCTAGAGACACTGATGCTGTGTCTAAGATATTCTGAGATAATTGAATTACACTGCACTGCAAGCAGAAGTGTCTGTGCACTTATTTTATTATAGGGATTAGTGGATCAGGACAGCTAAAGAAGTTTCCCAGTAGTCTGGGAAGAGACCATGGATAATGGTACATCTTAAAAAGGGATGAATGTCAGACTGAAGGTTGATACATGTGCCTGAACTACCTAAAGATGCCTTACGTAGATTTCCATTAAAAACAAGTGCAGAATAGGGAAATAACAGTGCAAAATCTGCTAAAATCTCTCAACATGTTATAAAATATAGGTAGTGGAAACTGATTTGGTACGACCAATCATTTTGTTGTGTACAGGGTAAGAGGGTGAGGGAATATATAAGAATAACACCTGTCATTTTGGATGATAATTGTTGAGAGAGAGAAAGTTGTATTAATGATACCAATGCCTGTTAAAAGTAATTAGTAGAGGGTTGTGTATGCCAACATTCCATCAGTGGTGATGTCTAGACTAGCACTTTAATAAATGACCTTGAACCTCCAGATTACTAACCACAGCAATGGCTGACATTAATTCAAATTATTAACCACACACGATCATACACACAACACACACACAGCACACACATGCAAACACACACACACACACACAAGCACACACACACCTTATAATGGAGAGGCGTTGAAGGACAATGCACAGTTTTTCCATGAGTGTCATGTTAACAGATTTTGCCAGGAGACATGTTGCAACAGAGAACCAGCTCTTGTTGAGGAAGTGCATCAGTCCTGCTGAATACAGACCACAGTGATTAGTAATTACACACCAACTACCACAATCGGTCCATACCCAGGACTACACAATAGCCCACAAGCATAGAGTTCCACCAGAACACACATTATCATCAGATGACAGACTCAGTATAAGTGGTCTCAATAAGCATTTAGGGGGGATAGCACTATGATTCTCTCATAACCACACCTCTCTTTTTTTTTTCTCTGACAAAATCCTCAAATGCATCTATACAAAAAAAAAACAACATTTTCTCCCCCTGGTCTACATGGTTTAATACTCAAATGTTCTAAATTAACATAATGGGGAAATAATTACTCTATTGTTTTTAATATAAGCATGTGGCTTTAATAAATTCTATATTATGGATCACTGCATAACAGGTAAAAAGATATTAGAAACTACTGGGCATACCAGAATCAGAAGCCATTAGTATGACAATGTCCAGAACAATGACGGACATTGCTTGATTCTTTGACGATGGCTTGCAATATGGCAGCAGAAGATTCACTCCATCCAACGAAAGAAACAAGTTCTGTGCCTAACAAACAAACAACCATTGCTAAAGATGTCTGCAGCACATTCGGATGCCAGAGTATGCAATGACCCTTTACCTCATGTTGGTGAAGATCTTCACGCAAGCCACCAAGAGCCTGGCATAAAACATCCACTGGAAGAAGAAAATGGGCATTGCATGATTAGCAAGTTGTGATATGAAATGGTCTGTGGTTACCTTGTGTTAAGGTTTGCAGAATCAGTAGACAAGATAAGACTCTGATATTGATGTCAGAACTGCTGGCAAAGCAGCACTGATTGCCTCTTACAATACACATTTCACCTAATCTTCTCAAAGTGCTGAATAGAGAGATTTTCTGAAATATAGAGAGAAAAAGTGTACATAATATTTACTATAATCATGCTGCTATATATAACATGGAACGATGTTCCATAAATAAATTCATAATCTAATTATGTAACATTGTGAGACTTGCTTTGACTGTACCGCTAATCAGTAGTATATAAGATATAATGTCATGTGACCTTAACTCAATTCAACTCAGAGAAGTTTACAATTGCTAACAGCCACAGTGTCAGAGAGAGATGGTTCAAACAGAAAGTTAAACAATGTACACATACAGGGGCGGGCTGTGCGACTCAGTGGAATGAAGGGACATGAGGAAGATTTGGGACATGAGGAAGATTTGGGGCATGCCCAGATCTACACCTCGGCAAGTATGAAATATGAGAAGCCAACGAGATTGCCCTATTTTCATGACAACTATAACAAAGTCAAATCAAACACCAAACTCACTACTTTTTTTCTTCTTTTTTTCCCCCCTTTATTATTAGTCCAGACAGTTTGGCTCCTTATTTATCAGACAGGGACAGAATACGATATATGAAACTAAAAATTGCTTCAGCAATAGCTTCAGAGAGATAGTTTCATTCCTATATCTCATTCCAAAACTAAAAACTGCTTCAGCGATAGCTTCAGAGAGATAGAGTTTCATTCCTATATCTCATTCTGAAACTAAAAACTGCTTCAACGATAGCTTCGGAGAGACAAAGTTTCATTCCTATATCTCATTCCAAAACTTTAAAAAATAAACTGCCTCAACGATAGCTTCAGAGAGATCAAGTTTCATTCCCATACCTCATTCCAGTTCCTGTTTTACCATGCTTCTATGGTATCCACCAGTGACCACATGCACACACTGATTAGGATAAACTATGACTGGGCCAAAGAATTGTAAGGAAGCAGAATGAAAAAATCTACATCACATCATGGAGCCTAATCACTAGACCTATTTATTGCAATTATAAGGCATGTGTCAGTTTGTTTGTACATGTTTCTATTTATTGCCCTATAGCACAGGTCAGTGCCCATACCACACCCCAACAGCTGTGCACTATCAATATAAGAAAGAGCCAACCAAGTGAGCATGGAGAGAGAATATTTAAATCTTACTACAGCTCACACTTTGTTTGTTTGCATGTGCAAATCACTGGAAATGTGTGATTTGTTCAATCAATGAAATTAGTATCAATAATCCCTGCATGTTATATTAAACTAACTTAATGTTTGTTACTACACAAGGCTGGTCAAAAAACCACCCACGCAGGGCGGGGTTTCTATTTGGCTAGACTTGTTAAAGGATGTTTAGAGTAATATACACTATAGGGCTGACACATAAGGTTCTCCCAGGAAACAACACTATTACACACATACCCACACACACACATTGTCTCTCTATCTGTGTGTGTGTGTATCTCTGTGTGAGAGTGTGAATGTGTGTGAGTGGGTGTAGGCATGCAAATACGTGTGAGAGTGAAAATGAGTGTGTTTTGATAATAGATGAGAAATAGATTCCATTCCCTCAGTACACAATGTTATTGTAAGGGATACAGTACCAACATGCAACAGATGTCAGGACACAGACCAGCAGTCCAGGGAAATAACAACAGTGAAGACCACACCTTTATCTCACCATTTCCGAGTTCATATTCTGCAACATTAGACATGTAAACTTCAAGAAGACACTATGCTTTTCCGTGGAGAAACTTGGCCCGACCAGAGCTAAGAGAGGCATTACTTGGCCATACAGCTGGTCACTAGTGATACTAACACTCGGGCAACGCCCAGTGGCCATGATGTGGGACAACCATTGCATCAGCTCACCCAGTAGCTGCTCCCGCTCACAGACCTGTTGCTTAGATACACTTCCTTTGGATGTTTTCTGTTCCATTCCATCCTCCAACTGTTTAGTAATATTCTTTTTGGAAGTTTTCAGTTCTGCATTCTGAAATTGCAATATGTTTCATGTTCACAGTAAATTACAGATTTACACATTTCACACGCACACACACACATTCATTCTCTTTCTCCATACAATCGCACACACACACACACAGTAAGACTCACACACACTGACACTTGCACACACACACACACACACACACACACACACACACACACACACACACACACACACACACTCACTCAGTCACACTCACACTCTAGCTTACACATACATCCACACATATACACACAAGTCGATTTTGCGAATCACTCTTGCTGACTTGATTGTTATCATCGTCACTGTTATTTGGCTGACATTCTGAACCTTGAGCCGTCTTCATTCCTGATAGCCGGGCATGCAGAGAGTGCAGCTGTTTCTTCATGGAGCAACATTGCACAGTCTCATCTGCCAGCTAACACACCATGGATGCAATTAAAACATACATACCACAAACTAACAACTTGTGTAACAACAATTTCTTACCTGCTTCTTGAGATTTAAATTTGAGGCACAAACATTTCTAAAGGATCCTTTTAACCTCCGATTTTCCTTTGAGATGTCCTCCAACCTTTGAGATGCACTGCGATTCACCTGCACAATTAGCATATTCGATAAACACAACATTAACTATGCAACATCCATTAAGTAATTGCAACATCCACTAAGTAATTAAGTAATTAACTATGCAACATCCACTAAGTAATTAAGTAATTAACTATGCAACGTCCACTAAATAATTAAGTAATTAACTATGAAGCATCCACTAAGTAATAAGTCATTAACTATGCAACGTCCACTAGGTAAGCATCCTCCAAAGAACAAATAATATCTGACAATAGAAATAATATGATTAGAAAATGATCTTAAACTATTGTATTTCATTGATAATAGAGTATGGTTACTACTAATTCTCCTGTCCAATATGTATACGTGAGTTTAGCATTAGAGAATAACTCCTATAAGAGCTATCTTCATAACTTCTGTTGTCTGGTTTATCTTGCACAACCACTATTTCATGAACAGTGAATTCTACTTGCACATTACAAACACAGCACCTGCTATTTGAGTGAATGCAAATGCATAAGTAATTATTCTACATCCCTAACTATGGTTGGTCTAGCACAGTAATAACCTTCACTGCTCCTAGTCACATTCAGGGGGGGGGGGGGGGGGGGGGGGGGTGCACTGGGAATATATTGCCTCCTAAATGTTCCATGTTGTACCAGTTGTCCAACAATTGGGAAAATAAATTCTGTGATTACCCAAATGGTTCTTTGACAAAGAGATTCCACCACCTCCGTTCATACCTGCCCAGCCCATTAGTGTGAAGGGTGCAGCCAACAGCTCTGGTCATAAACATTTGGTCTGTGCATCAGCTAGTGAAATGGATGTGCATTTCCTTATTTGAAGGATGTGTGTGTATATTAAAGAATAACAACATCCACTTCAAGTAGCTTTTACTGTGTGGTGAATAATACCCACAGGATGTTTCAGGGGGGAGGGGTTGATGTCACCACGAGAGTTTACATTAGGATTAGCATGGCAGACACGAGACTGTATCTTACCCTTACCCTAAAGACATCGATGAAGGCATGAATTGATTTCTCCATGTCCAGCAAAAACACTTCTCTCTTCTGTTGAGCATCCTCCCTCTCCTCCAGCAATCTCCATCTCTCTTTCAATCTCTCCTCCTTCTCCAGCAAGTCATATTCCCGAACACTCACCTCTGTCTCCTGCTGGGTCAGTTCCATCAGTCTACTCTATTGTAAGTAAAAATTATGACCTTAACTACAGGGTTTCCATACAGTATAAGCACTTAGTTGTAACTTATTAGTTGCAACAACCATTGGTGTTTCTAGACTGTAAATAATTAGTTTAAAATCTGATCAAAACTTGTGATGTATCCACCCCCCCCCCCTCCCCCATTCCATGTGTCCCTAGACCAGTGTGCCACAGATAAAACTAACTCAACTCAGACATGGATCCAATCTTGTTAGAGTAAATGCAAGTTTTATGGGCTTCATAAAAACTGCACTCTGCATGGGTTATTACTGTGTGCTACCTTATTATTAAATTGATGGCTCTGCAAAAAAAAAAAAAAAAAAAAAAAAAAAAAAAAAAAAATTAAAGAAACTTCTTTTTTTTTTTTTGCTTTCATTTAGCTGCAAACATTTTTATTCCTCCACACCCTGCAAGTAATTGTGACCTTGATTAATAATAAAGCTTAGTGAAGGAAAGTGGCTAGTTGGGCGACCAACAGCCTCCCAACTCCTCATAACACTAACAATTCTGAGAATTTAGCAGATTCGGGAAAGATTTACCTTCAATTCGAATTTTAGCTGTTTCAATTCATCCATGAAATTTTCCAGGTCCATTTTTCAAATCCAGAACTCTCCGCAATGAATTTTAAGCCAGCTGCCAGCGGGCCTACCCTTTACCAAAATAAGTACTGGGTAAATGTTCGTGCATAGCTTGTTTACTTATATATCTATGGTTACATACTAAAATGTAATGACATTTCTCAATGTGACCCATACCTACTCCCAGCGAAAATATTTGTAAAGGATCGTCCTTGCTTCTCATATATAACAATGGCTAATAAATCTGGGACGTTTGAACAGGCTGTTTCTAGCATAATGAGAGATTGGCGTGCTCTAAAGATTGCTGTCGATCATTCTTTAGGTGGGGAATTAAGCAAGGAGAAGGCAGAATGGCTTGTTGAAGTAACCTGCGACTTTATTAAAGGAAAAGAATGTGGTAACTCATGATATAAGTGTAATATGTTGCCAGAGAGTACCTTTTCTGTGCCTTCTGTGAAGCTTGTAGTGCAGATATTGAAGACTATATAAGTGAACTGATGGATCAAGAATTCAATACCCTCATAGAAGATGGTAGTTTGGACATTGTTAGTTTATATGACTTTTATTGAATGTGTTAATGATTTACATGCTATTTTCAGATTTCAGAGGGATTGTACAGAACTTGGGAGAAATTTGAAATGGGTGATCTAAAAGAGTTGGCAGATTTATCAATTGAGGTACTAATACAGTCCATTGAAAACCCCAGAGAGCTAGGGAAATATTAGGCCACCAGTGAACCTTCTTGGGAAATTTAATTTTTTAAGTGAATTTGTCAAGGTGCTTAATTATGATTGTGTTGTGAACCTTCTGTGGTTTTATGTGAGCATATGATATCTTATTTGTTGTGTTAATTGGGTTCCCCCCCCCCCCTTCCTATTAACTGGTTGTAGTATTTGTTAAATTGCCTCTTTTATATTGTGGCTAAACCAGATTGAATTGATTGAATCTTTCAACCATCCAAAGACACTGGTTAGTTTATAGCTTGAAAGTGTCAAAAAAATGTTGGAAAGTTGTACTACTTCCTTTGTAAAACTTTTGAACCAACATTTTCTGGGGGAGGGGGCATATAACTTTTAGGTGTCTGGTAAAGTTTAAACCCATCCAAGGACACAGTTCAGTCCTTATAATTGAATCTTAATTATTTTCCCTTCTATCTAGCAGCATTTGCATTAATTGGGCACGTGGACAAGCTGTGATGATCTAATTATGTATGCCTTTTATGTATTGTGTTCACAGAGCAAAGAAGGTGGAAATTTGTTGAAAGAGGAACCCAATAGAGAAAAGGAACACAGTAACCATTCAAGCAACACCAACAAGACAAATGAAGATGGTTGGACAGTTGTTTGCAACAAAAGACATTAAAATATGCAATTGTGTAGCTATATATTTCATGTAATAATTACTCTACAATTATGTTGCATTTTGGGAGACAGTGATACACTTTATCTAGTTCTTCCTTTGACATTTTGATTCCAGACAAGTTCAAGGTTTGAAGACTCCTATATAATATAAAGGCAACATTGTAACGTGGCATAGTGTGGGATTATTGGGCTCACTTAAGGGGTGGGATATGGTGTAGGCATTGTGCTGTCAGGTTGTCGCAGTAGCTGATGTCCAGATGAAGAAGACTTGTCTTCACCAGAGAGAGAAACGCCAGTCCATCATCAGTCAAATAGTAGCACTTGCTCAGTGATAACCACTCCAAGTTCACTAGGCCTTCTGAATGGATATTAACAGAATTAATATTAATGAACTAGACAAAAAAACATGCATGGCATGGCTAATTTCTTTGACCAATCTATTCAAGAGTTAATTATAGGCAAAACATTTACAAAAAAAAACAAAAAAAAAAACCTCTCTCTCTAAAAGTTTACCTAAATGTTCTAGCCCATTGTCGGTTATTGCTATGCCAGTGTTATTAATAGCTTCCAGATAACGAATGGCTTCCAGGTAACGGTAGTTCGATTTAAACCGTAGGTTCTTGTAATTTCTATTCCAAGAATTCAAACCTAAAAATTTGACCGATCCACCGAGTCTCACTGACCACTCAGCAGCAGTTCGATCAGGACCAACTTCACTTAATCTCGTTTTGTCTACACTATTTGCAGAACCAGATCAAAGGGTTTATAAACTAAATGTGAAGAGCTTGCTCACCTATTAAACTTGGAATGTGCCCAGTAAAGAAACCTAGTTGGTCTCAACATTTTGACAAGGTAAAGGACGACACAAGTCACGTGACAGCACAAGTGTTGTCATGTGACAATTTTCGATCACGGTTGAGGGACTCCGAGATGGAACTATCTCAAGCTGTTTTAGAGGGTATCCGCGTAGCAGGTTCATCCTCTTTGGATGATAAACAGTTTCGGGAAGTGCTTACCCAGGCCCTCCTAGCTCTACAACGGTCTGATACTTCTAACAAAGAAGGAGGTATATATGGAAACCTTAGTTGAACTGTATTGTTCCTAGGCGTACTGTGTAAGCTAAGCTAGCCAGCATATGCAGGTTATGAGTGGGTTATGCATCAAAACATCAATAATTGTTTAAATGTTCACTATGGATACTCCCAAGTATTATTAGCAAGCATTCAAGTCTTGCAGGCCACACCCCCACACCAGGGATAGAGGGTCTGATTCAATAGTTTGGAGCAGGTTTCACACTATATTTAACTAAGACATCCCATTGTCAGTTTTTGTGTGTTATGGTAGCATGTGATATGATGTGGCAATTGTCTTGCTGGGCCTATGTGGCTGCTAGCCAAAAGTGCTGAATCAGCACAAAAGTTACAATTATAGCGTAACATCACTCATATAGCAAGATGCATTGACTGTAAAATCCTGAAGTATTATGTGCAATGCCAAAATAAAGGTTTAATTACTGTCACCAGATCCTCTCTTGTGTCTGTGGTGAAAGGGTGTGGCTTTTGAAGCTATCACTACCTCTGTAGTATATCTATCCTGTAGTTAACTGGATCGATGAATCAACAATAATAGTATTGTTTTTTGATTGTATTTATTTTTTTAAAGACGATCATTATTTTCCCATGCAAACTTGCTATTTGCATCTGTTTAGATAAAGACTTGCCACTAGGTCAATAACTTGTTAGAATTTGTTGTAGGTGTCTAATTTGGAGTCTGTTTCTGAATCAATCACCTTGTAGTTGTCGCTGTTGGCATGATCACATGGTTGGAGTCCATGGTCACCCTGAGTGGTAGTCACCCTGAACAAAAGGAACTCCATCAAAATGTGTGTTAATTGAACTTGGAAGTGATCAGATTAAGTTGGATTAGAGTTTGCAGGTAGTTATCATGCAAGAGCTGGCTATCACGTGATTGTTCAATCCTTAATCATGGCAAATGGCAGACTATCTTTCAGTCCAGGTTAAGAAGATAGCAGAAGTGGTAAAAATACCAAAATAGCTATTGGCAATTGTGGAAGAAATGGAGGGGAAGGGGGGGGGGGGGATGGTGATGGTTTCATCAGTAACAGAATGTGGCTGATAAATTAGTGCTACTGTGTAGCTGCTCTTATTTCACATTATGTGAGGAGATTGTGATAAAAACCGTTAGTGGGTGTAGGTGTTCACCCGCCCACAACCCACCTTCTTTCTACTTTTTAAAACTTGATACTTTTAAGATTTTAAGATGGACTCTTGATGGATTTTTGGATAGGAAGAAGTAATTATACCTAAACTGCTCAAACCACAGCCAAGTTACTATAAATTGGTTGAGGGGGAAGGATGAATTATGCCATGCTGATTGTTATTATTTTATTCCCCCCCCCCCTTCCTGAAACTGCAGCAATTAGTAATATGGTAATCTAGTGTGAACTGATGTATCCTTCTGTAGTGCAGCATGGGAGCGTTGCCAATGGAGGCATCCAAAGGACAGAGGGAGAAGTTCTTTGTGTATTGTTTCTTCATTAGTGCAGTTCCCAAAATGCTGTGTAGATGCATAATTCAGTAGTTGTTACCCATGTGCTTTGCTGGACCCATGTGCTTCACTGGACACATGTACTTCACTGGACACATGTGCTTCACTGGACCCATGTGCTTCACTGGACACGTGCTTCACTGGACACATGTGCTTCACTGGACACGTGCTTCACTGGACACATGTGCTTCACTGGACCCATGTGCTTCACTGGACCCATGTGCTTCACTGGACCCATGTGCTTCACTGGGGGCAATATGGGCAAGCTTCTTCAGGAAGAAGACACAGTGGGAGGTGTTTTATTCCAATATTTTTGAGACGAAGAAAGGAATGTGAAAGATGTCTAGTTATGCAAAATCTTTCACACGATATTTCTGGATGTTTGGAATACTTTATGAAATATCTACAAGCATCCTTGGATATGTCCCTCGCCTCAACCCAAGCCCAGCCCTAGTCTTACCCTATGGCATCACGGAGACCCAAGCATTTCCACCAGCCAGAGATAACTCTTCAAATATACGTCAAGGTGGTCTATCCTTCCTCTGGCGATTATGAAAATGTTGGAACTTTTGTGTTCCTTGTCACTGTAACATGTGATGTGGATAGAAGATACTTCTCCAACTGTGTAGTGCGTTTGTGTTCCTTGTCACTGTAACATATGATGTGGATAGAAGATGCTTCTCCAACTGTGTAGTGCGTTTGTGTTCCTTGTCACTGTAACATATGATGTAGATAGAAGATGCTTCTCCAACTGTGTAGTGTGTTTGTGTTCCTTGTCACTGTAACATATGATGTAGATAGAAGATGCTTCTCCAACTGTGTAGTGCGTTTGTGTTCCTTGTCACTGTAACGTGATGTGGATAGAAGATGCTTTTCCAACTGTTCAGTGCGTGCCTCTATCTGCTAAGTAAGAGAAAATGTTTTCTCAGTAAGACAGATACTTAAGATACTTTAGTTCTGAGATATATTTAGAAATTAGGTGGTCCGGTATCTGCTCCTTCACCAGTAGAACTGCATCTTAATGGTAGCCCTGCAGGTAAGCTGGACCTGACGTCTTATGCAGGACAAGAGCTGTTCATGTCCCAACTGATCAGCTGTTTATGAAAGCTTGGCTAGTGGTGTGAGCACATTTATTAAAGTTCTAGTTTTCTTTGAATGAGAAGTAGCTTCATTCTTGTGTTGCCATTCTGGACATGTGTGCATGCATGTTTGTGGGAGGGGGGGAAAAGAAGAGAAGGAAAAGGGGGAGTGGTTTGGGAGGAGGGAGAGAGAAGGTAGAGAATACATGAGGTATTACTTTAGATTGCACAGTCAGAGAGCAATTCATTTGAATCTGGGAGCACATAGGCTAGAGATATATCTCTACACACAGAGACAACCCAAAACTAAAACTTTACTTGATATTACACCTTACCAAGTATTATATAGTCTGTTTGTTGTCGGGATATCAGTTGTTTAATGATATGTTTGGTTTATTTGTTTGCTCTATCACTTCCTGTTGGCCATTAGAGAATAGAGTAACTTCAGCTCCTGTCAAAGAGGCACTGTATGGATTGTCAACGCTACTCCTTGAGTTGTCACGAGCTGATGCTGATGAAGCAAGTATAAGGTTTGTAAGTAGTGGCTTACACTAACTGCTGTCTGCAGTCGTAGTGTCAATGCCCTCAGGCTAATCAGTGCAGTGCATTGTTATGAAAGATGTCCCTCACCCTCAGTGTAACTATGGCACCTTAATAACTCAAGTGAAGTGGCCAGCTGAAATGTATAAATGTTTGCAGTCTAATCTAATCAACTATAAAGCACTATTTGTCCTTTTCTAAATGAATTGTTCATTTTCCCTAATTAAAGTGAGCAGGAAATATAATATATATTGCGTTCTTGCCATTGAGCTATAATACTAATGTATACAGAAGCGGTATGGTGGTTGAAGTTCACTTATAATGTGTGAAAATACCCTTAATTCCAATTAATGCACATGTTACTACGTTAATTAATGTACATCAAGCATGTTGATTTTTTAAATTTTTTTATTTGCAACAGTGGTGGGTATATCTTGCTAAAGATGTTGATAGCCTGGGGCTCTCACCTTGTAGCTTGTCCTGTAGCTCAAACAACAAGTGGAACTAAGGATTTAGAAATAAAATTTTTATTTGTTCAGTGCCGCCAAAAAAAAAAAAAAAAAAAAAAACTTTTTTTTTGGTGGCGCCTTAGCACCAACTAACCTACATAAAAACCAGCCACCCTTTACCAATAATCCTGTATGCACTAACAATATCTACATCTCTTTTTAGTGCACTTCTAGAGGATTGCCAGTTTTCTGTTGACCGTGCTCAATACTTCACTGGAAAGTTTTTGGAGCACAAAAGTGTCCTGCGCTCGTCCCTTGCTCGTATTCACACGAGTCCCCCGCACTTAGTGGACGTGCAGTGGAAGCTGGACTACTACCTCAAGGTAGCGCCAAAAAGTTTCCTTGCTTTAATTTATCCTGTTCAATTGTTACATGTTCTGTTTGATGTAGAACAACCATGTCGAGCGAGTTAGCAGACCAGAATATCTCATCAACTTCAACACTCAAGTGAGTTCCTGACAGAGTTTTGTTTAGGATTCTTCATTCTTATTCAAATTATGTTTCACCCTTGTAATAATTCAGTCTTGTGGATCTGATAGCAATCTCTCAATTGCTTGCACGCAGGAGCAGCTTCAGGTACAATTGTCTGACACAGCACTGAGCATGTCCATATGATCATGTCTATTTTTGTTTGTTTTGTTGATTTTTTTTCTGTTTGTTTTAATGTCCAATGTCGCCAAGGAGTTGGTTTTGAAAC
This sequence comes from Lycopodina hypogea, assembly GCA_963969325.1. Lineage (NCBI taxonomy): Eukaryota > Metazoa > Porifera > Demospongiae > Poecilosclerida > Cladorhizidae > Lycopodina > Lycopodina hypogea. Next base: position 8,430,622 of record OZ017791.1, on the reverse strand, counting down.
TGAAAGACGCAACGAAGACGCTGGAGAAATACACCCAGCACTGACTGGCAGCAGCATTCACTCTCTATCTAGCTCTGTTTGTTTAGCTCTCACTTCTGCATGGGTGTGGCCTCCTCAATCATCGACTCTAATTGACTTGTACATCATAACAAACAATAAATATGCTTTCTTATCTTCCACCATTTCTTTTTAAAATTTATTGACTATTGTCATCTGGTTTTATTTGCTTGCTTGCTCAGGGAATGCTACCGGGTTCAGAGCATGGGTGAGGGGGGGGGGGGGGGGGGGGGGGGGGAAGGGGAAAATGTCTAGTTGCTTTGAATATGTTAAGTAATTATCACAAAATGTGGTATTGGACTAAAGAGATGGGAGACTGAATTCTCTAATTAATAAGGTTATATGAAGGCATAATTTAAACTGTTGTGGGGGAGAGGTGTTTGTTTCGTTTTGATTTCCATTGATACTCAACTCAGACGTAAATGTATACATCTTTTTTCTCTCTATGTTGTTTTTATACCATGACTGATGACTGTAGATTATTTCCTTATTCTTTAAGGTCACTCCAATCAATAACGTTTCATGAGTAATCTGTCCCTATTTTTGCAGAATTTAGTTCATAAATTTAATGATTACATCATAGAATATGCCTCATTGGTTCTTACAGCATATGTACTTTAATTTAAAACAAATTGGGCAGTTCTTTCAAAGTGAAGGCTAAATGGTAACCAAGGACGAAAGATCATGAAACAATTATTTGTACCTTTTTCCTTCGGTCAGTGTTACTCCTACTGTTCTGTCCTAGTCAGTTTGCATGTATTTCCCCCCCCCCCCCCCCCCCCAACAAAAACCAAGATCATGAGTCAGGGAATGATAGAGCCATCAAAATAAAAATGATAGGAGCCAAGGTTCAGCCATCTGTTGGTTTGGACCATTGCAACAAACTTAATGATTAATGTACTGTTAGAATAAGATCTTTGCTCAGATTATTTCAAGAATTGAATTCATTGAAAATTTCAACAATAACAAAAATGAAGGGTGCCAAAAGTTTGAAACCAAAATGACTACTTCCAATTCTCTAGTTTAAAACTCCAAGCAGCCAATAAACAGTTACCACAGAGACTGAACGTTTTAAAATTTATTTTACCCTGTTACTTTGTTGGGAACCTTGTTCTTGTTTTTTTTTTTTTTTTTTTTTTTTTTTTAGAAACTTCCTCTGACCACCAGTAATAAGGCCCTGGTTCCAGGATTAAGTAAAACATTAAATCATAAGTGAGCAGTTTTTGGCTGGAAATTTCTAGTCTTGTTAATATTAATAATACCTGCATATTCTCAATACACACATACATTATGATTGAACTAGTTTAATCCTTGCCTGATCAAGAATTAATAATTCTTTTAGATCAAAATTAAATAAAAAAAAGAAGTAAAGAAAGGAGAAAAAAAAAAGTTCAGCTCACATAATATCTGACAAAATATAATTCACTCACATCCGTCCCTAAACTCCTCACTTCCGCTCAGGTAGCAATTCTAATTTATGAGCACTGTAGCTGTGCAGATCTTACATTTTGTTGAGGATGACGATCCTATTTACTGATTAAGCACTAGTTTCAGGGTGGCTATGGGTCGGAACAAAAGAAAAGGACAACAGGGCAGCAGCTCAGATGGAAAGTCAATTGCTGTCGCGCATTCTGTACGTAAAGTGGTGGAAGACCTCTGGCAGTGTAAGCCATAGCTCTGTAAACAACTTTTGTACTGATGTGAATGTTTCTGTTAGTGTTGCAGGCGAGCCCTAGTGACCAGCTCGAAGTCTTGTGGGTTGAGTATGACAAAGTTCAAGCTTTGGTCACCAAACTAAGAGAACTTCAAGGTCCTCCCTGCAAGAAGCCTTGCAGAAGTTCAGCTCTCAAGTCCTTTGAAAAATGGGCAAGCAAAAATGGTGCCCTTTATAATGAGGTCTGTAATTTAGCATTTAAGTGAAGGAAAGGGAGAGAGTGTGTGGGTTTGTGAGCATGTGTAGGAGACTGGAGCATGTGCAAGATACTATTTTTTTCCTCTTCAGTTATTTTAACTCCTTTCAGGAGCTGAGAATTCTTGGTGTGTGGGGAGGGGGAGGGTGCAGGCCTGCAATCCTATTTGGACTGAAATAAATACCTGTTCACATGGATGAATCATTCAAAGAGCATTCACCTCCCCCATCCCTCTCACAACATGATTAAGATTCATTTCTCTGGCAATGAAAGGTTGTGGCAGTCCTAGTTGGTTTGGGAACATCTTCAGGAGAACCTGACTTATGTTCTCAGACTGAACTAGACTTTAGTGGAGATTTCTGGTCAAAAATTTAAAAAAAAGTTTTATGTAGCTCCCTCCCCTCCCCCCTCTATCTCACTTTCTGTTGGTGACGAGGGTGTGTGTCGCCATGGGGAGCTGTTTGTAGGTGTGTGTGTCGTCATGAAGAGCTGTTTGTAGGTGTGTGTCGTCATGGGGAGCTGTTTGTAGGTATGTGTCGTCATGGGGAGATGTTTGTAGGTGTATGTGTTTTCATGGAGAGCTCTTCATAGGTGTGTGTTGGAAAAGAGGGCAGAGGCCTGGGCAACATAGTTTTGCTTTGACATGACCACTCCTGAATGCGGAATTTAAATTGTCGTGTTGTTTTTAGTGGGATTGACTTTGGTGTTGGTTAGCTCCACCCCTTTAAACTGGTGTGCGTGAAATACATGGAATTCAGTAGTATAGTCCCCAAATTACCTCTTCCAAACTTCTAGAATCCATTCCTGCTATGGTCAAACAAATCGTAACTTAAAGTGGAAATTAATGGTCAAACTAAAAATGAAAAGGGAAGAAATGATTGTATTAAAAAGAAAACAAAAACACTTCATTTTTTCCCCTTTTCCTCTGTGTAAGACATTTTGAAATCAGATTGTAGCTTGTTTGCTTGCTGTCAGGTAATATGTTGATTGTCTCCATAGGTACATTATCATGGAAGGTAGAGCCAGTCCCCCAAAACCACACCCTAACCAATGTTGGTGCTCTGATCGCAACAAGAGCCTATAATTGGTTTGTTGCTTTCTGAAGCACTTAGACGGAAGTATCTTACGTTTATGCATTTTATTTTCAAACCAACTCAAGGGTCATCACTTTCAGCCACTACCAGATGTACTGACAGAATTAACAGCTGCTGAAGTGTATTGTGACCAGATGTACAAACAGAATTAACAGCTGCTGAAATGATTTGTGTTAATGTTTTATTTTAAAACTAACTCGATGGTCTCCACTTCTAGCCATCACCAAGTACACAGGTTACAAGAAACTTTAATAAGCTTCTTGGTCTGGTGGAACATAAATAAGCTATCGAATAATTTTTTTTTGTTGATATATTGTGTGAATTGTGACAATATTATGGTCAATGAAATAAAAAATTTAAAAAAAAGTCCAGATATCCCTTCAGAATTTGAAATAAATATGGAAGTAAATCATTGTTAAGATAATCAAATTCTTTAAAGTACTTGAACTTGAACAACATCAATTATAACTTTGAAATGGAACATCTGCTGCCTATAAAATTCTGGGATACATACAAGGTAGTCCCACACTAACACCTGTGACAAATTACTACTATAATATTTATAAATAAACATGGTGTTTTAGACCAGGCAAATGATTGTTTAGAGCACTTAATCTGAGGTGGGGAAAGTTGTAAGATTTACAACTTTTGGGTTTCTATAAAGTAAAAATTATTTAGTTGTAACCACAGGGTTTCCATACAATAGAGCATTTAGTTGTAACCAATTAGTTGTAACAACAAACTTAGTGTTTCCAAACAGTAACAAATTAGTTACAAATTCATTCTTAAGCAAAACCTGTGGATGTATACTGCCCGTGCCCCGTGCCCCACCATTCCAAGTGTTCTTAGACCTGTGTGCCCAGGAAACAACAGTTTAAAAATTTAAAAAAAGCAAAACAAACAACATTTTGATAGTAAGATAAAGTTTTAAATAATCAATCTGATTTAATTAGTACAGTAGATCCTCATTATTATTATTATTTTTTTATCCTAAACAGTGAAAATCCAAATTGCCACAAGCATACTCAACACACCATTGGGAAGGGGGGGGGGGAATACCCTTAATTTTAAAATTTTACATTTTTATATTCCTGGTAAAAAGCAGTAGCTTCTTATAGCTAAGCATGTCAAAATGGACCTTGGAAATAGGAGACCTAAAAGAGCTCACAGAAGCCTAGCAATTGAACTAATAGAAGAACTTTTAATCTAAGAAGAAAGAAGACTTATAAATTCAATGCTGATCCAGGGAAAGGGGGGCTTCCATGGAGAGTAGTGCCCCCTCTCTCTCTCTCTCTCTCTCTCTCTCTCTTCCCCCCCCCCCCCCCAAAAAAAAAAACAACAACAAAAAACAACAACTAACAAGAAAATCCCAGGAAAGGTAAATGGAAATGGTGTTTTCATGTAAAAGAGACCTCAGCAATCATTCCAAAGGGACACATAAGTTGCTAATATTGCAAAAACTTAATAGTTCATCAAAATAGGGACAGCTCGGTGTTAGCTGTACACCACAGAAAAGTTCTTAGTTCTCCCTGAACACTGACCTCCTCCCCCTTGCTCTTTTTTTTATTACTTTCTTGTTAATCCACTATAGCTTCTATCTATCTATTATCAAATTGGCTTTCCACATTTTTAGACATTAAGAAAAAGTAGCGTGAGCTATGAGCCTACAAAAGAAATCTGACTGAGATCGGATACATCAGGAACCTGAAACCAAAAATGAGCCAGCAACAATGTATTCATATCATAGTAATGATATTCGGTGACTTCACTAATGCTAACATTCCACTATTCCAATCAGGCTCAAAGTTCCAGGTTATTCGGTTTTTAGTGCGGATCTTGTGTATTGATCAGTAAGCATTAACTAAATTGTTGAGATAAAAATAGATTTAACCATGAGATGAAGCATCCAATGCCTCTGAAATTTTGGAAATAGATAAATGGATACATAGAAGAACAGTTTAAAAAAACTGACCAGAAATTCTCACTTTATGTCCAATTCAGCCAATGAACATCAGTTAGTTTCTCCAAAAGATATTCCCAAACCAACTAATGTTCATTCTCATTCACTTTGGCCCCCCTTAAGTTAGCAATTAATCACCAAAGTGACGTAGTATAATGCCAGGCATGCCACTCTAGTATTATAAATTCATATCAGGCACATGTGAAATGGAATATAAATGCTTCCTCAAATCACCATACTCGAATTTTTACCAATATTTCTATAATCCTCAAATTTGTCCATGCTTTCTGGTTTTCACAAATGTGAACATAGATAGGTCCAGTCCTCGGACTGCAGCAACCATCTGTTGCCAGAGAAATCAATTCTGATCATGTTGTGAGATTGGTGGGTTGGTGGTATGCTCTTTGAATGACACATCTGTGTCCACAGACAGAATTAAACAGAACCTGAATGTGATACCATGATGTCATGGCCTGATCTGTCACTAGCACCTGGACTTCACGCCACATCACCACCTCCCTCTCTCCTCATTATGCGAGGAGCCATTCACATAGCTGGTCCATGGGCCTGATGGAGTTCACCCCATGAACGAAGAACGTCACTCCTTCCACCTTATGCCCTCAGGAAAGGCTCTTCATGTTTGGATTTCTTGCCTTAAAATACAACAAAAAAGAATTAATAAAGAGATGAAAATATTATCTGATCTAAAACTACACTCCATGGTTGTCCAGAGAGTGAGTCATGCATTTAGCAAGGAGGGAACATCTACGACTCTTGTTCAAAAGCCCTAACCCTTGGCAGGTCTGGGGGTGGGATGGTTAAAACTTGCATAGATTGCAGCATTAGCAGTACTTGGCTACAGCTTCTATAGGTGAGGATGCAATAGGCTAAAGCCAAACTGCTTGAGTGTCAACCTGGGGAATTAATTTCCTGTTACACTGATGTTTTGCAATCAATTGTGGTGTGTGTGTGTGTGTGTGTGTGTGTGTGTGTGTGTGTGTGTGTGTGTGTGTGTGTGTGTGTGTGTGTGTGTGTGTGTGTGTGTGTGTGTGTGTGTGTGTGTGTGTGTGTGTGTGTGTGTGTGTGCAACATTATGATGAATATTTCCATTCTATGACTTTTTAAAATCTGGAATTATACTTAAAATCACATTTTTAGGCAATTTTTTTTTTTATCTCCAAAATATTCCGCTATATTTTTATCATAATTTGTGTGTATAAACGTATCATAATTTTGTTGTAATTAATTATTATGTAGAAGGTGGAGGTGGTTGAATGTCCTGGTGTTGGGTTCGGACTAAGAACCAAAGTGGACTTAAAGGTATGCACTTTTAAAAGAGTTAAAATTAGCGCAGTATAATGGTCAATTTTTTGGCCCCACTTAATGTCACCATCATTGGTTCAAAATAATAGCAGAATATTGGGCAAAGGGTCAACTATGAGTGTGGCTAGCGCAGAGTATGTACTTAACGAGTTGTCACATGTTCCTGTTTCAATTAATAATATACTGAGTAAACAAATCTAAGTTTATTATTGTAACTGTTGTTAATCTGCCCTGTTTGTGCACATTGTTTGGCAACGCACACTGTTTGACTCCTTGTGGTGAGAACGACAACTGTTCTCACTCAACAACTCATGAGTGCTTCCCGTGGTAGTTGAGATACACCAACATGTAGTGTGCTGTGCATAGGTGACTGCATATATCAGTCACCATCTCACTATTATCCTCTTCATTTTTTACTCCCTATTTTGATTCATCATGATCTTTGGTATCAATACTATCTGTTCCAGGTTGGGAGGGGGGGGGGGGGGGGGGGGGAGAAGAAGTTGGTGTACAAGGCTCTTTATTGTTTTATAAAGCACTATATGCCCCTCCCTCCACACCTGTGTACTGATTATGATCATTGATCATTGTTATGTTGTACAGATTGGAGATGGCGTCCTCATTATTCCAGAGAAACTGATGCTGACCTCACAAACTGCAATCAAGGGAGAGCTTGGTAAATGATTGCTGCAGTCTTTGTTCATGATGTTGTGCATGATCAAGCTATTGTGCACCTGATCAAGCTATTGTGCACCTGATCAAGCTATTATGCACCTCATCAAGCTCTGCACCTGATTAAGTTATGTAATGCACCTAATCAAGTGATTATATGCTGAGCAAGTTATTAAGCACATGCTTTGTATGCTTATGGATTTGTCGAAAAGCAGTTCACAACACAATCATGGCATCACATCACAGGCATCAATAGTATAGTGTGGACATATTTCAGAATGCTTTAGTACTTCCCTATCCATAGCCCTTGCTGTTGATCATTGATATCAATGAGATTAGTGTCAATAGTCCCTACATATTACATTAAGCAAACTAAACAAATTAGTTACTTCACAGGAGGCTGACCGAAAACTACCTGTAGGGCGGTTTGTTTTGTTTTTTTGGGTGCTAATTCCTCTAATTTGTAATCATGATGTCATATCAACACTGTGATAATGATATTATATCAACGATGTAATGCCAGGTATGTATCATGGAAAATAAAGTAGATGTCACTGTGTGTTTGTGTGCGGAGAAATAATGAAATGTGGGGAATTGCAAATTGTCTATTCTAATGAAATGTGGGGAATTGCAAATTGTCTATTCTAATGAAATGTGGGGAATTGCAAATTGTCTGTTCAGGACTGTGCTAGTTGAAGTATAGTCAGTATACTGGTCATCTGACCTTATATGGTGTACAGTATGTATGTGTATGCTATGACTTGGGTGAGATGTCAACTGTTAGTCTGCTCTCCTGGATTACCTGGAACAAATATCAGTTTGAATTCTGTCTCAAGGAAACAAGGAACGAGAAGAAACTGACAAACAGGTGTGAATGGCATACATGTCTGGCGAGCGGTGGCGATGACACCGCACCAGCCTGTGCAATGATGGATGGATGATATGATCTTTATCTCAAGATAGTGTGCATTTCAGCTGCTATATTGCTGTCATGGAGTGTAGGGGCACTTTATATAGATTTGACCATTACATTTTTTTAAAATACAAGCATCCAAAATTAGGTAATTAAAATGTCTAAAGCACAGAAGTCTAATTTCGTAATAACAACTCCTAATGCTGCCTTTGATTTGTTTAAACTCCAGGGACACCTCACCTCTGAGAGACTTGGCTATTTAGCTGCACTAGTTTAACTGGCTATCCTCAGAAACTGCAGAAATGTGCTGGAAGAAAGTTCAAGCTGCAGTGCTCTATTTAGAATTTACTAGCATATGTAGTGCACATTTGCGAGTCTGTGGCTAATTATAACTTCAGCACATTTACAAGATTACTTTTCATACACTTCTTTATTGACTCACCTCAGGCTAGGTTTGTGTGATGCTATTAATAGTAACAACCATATAGCATGTGTATGTGTTCCTGTGGTTTCTTGTTCCCTATTATGTGGTGACAGTTAATTTAAAAAAAAAAAGATTTGCTATTCTGCAGCGTCATAGTTATCGTCTACACTTGTGCTGATCTTGCAGGTCCACTGATCGATCAAGACCACTTGCTCCAGAATATGCCTAATGTGGTGTTGGCCCTTCATCTGCTCAAGGAAAGCTATTTCATCCACTCATTCTGGAAGCCATACATAGGTACGTTTCATTATTATATATAATTTTTTTTTTATTGATGAAGATTATTTATGTCTCTGTGCTTTTAGATTTTCTGCCGCATACGTTTTCTCTTCCTCTTTACTTCTCCAAGAATGAGTTGATGTTACTGCGTGGATCTCCTTGCCTGAGTATGTTGCCTTGCTTGATGCTGATGATAGTCTTCATGTTAATCTATTTGGTAAAAATCTGTGCGTATGTGTATGGGCATGTGCAGTCAAGTGTTTGCTTCAGATCAGGAACATGGCTAAACTCTACGCTCATCTTCACAAGCTCATTATGGTATGTGTGTGTGGGCATGTGTGTGTGGGCATGTGTGTGGGGGCATGTGTGTGGGGGCATGTGTGTGGTTTATATTCCCCTCAAGCCTGTCCTATAAGAATACTTCACTCACAGGCTGGCCCAGAAGGTTACCTCACTTCCCTCAAGTCTAATTTCCGTTACGATGAATTTCTGTGGGCTGTGTCGTGTGTCAGGTCTCGGCAGAATCAGATTCCTTCTGTTGTTGGTCAGCATTCCATGTCGCTGGCCCTGATTCCACTCTGGGACTTGTGTAATCACAAGAATGGGGGTATCACCACTTTCTTTAACCCAGACAGGCAATCATGTGACTGCTATGCCATGTCCGACTTCAAGGCCAGGGATGACTTCGTGATATTTTATGGATCAAGGTCCAATTCTGACCTGTTGCTTCAACAAGGATTCACATACCTCGAGAACGAGTTTGACTCACTTGAACTGAGATTGGGTATGTCTATATATGGAACTCCTCACTACATGACCACAACCACACTGTACAATAACACTTGTGACATTCATAGGTTTGAGTTCTGGAGAGAGTGAAGGAACGAAGAAGTTAAGGATTCAACTTCTTGAAATGCTAAATGTTCCCATGTAATTTGCGTGTGTTTTGACTATACATGTGTTTTTATCTGTTGTTTTCTTGTACTCTCACACTTGTTTGTTTGTTTATTTGTATTTTGACAGATCTGGGATTTTCATGCTACGTGGTTCCACAAAGAACCCATTTAGTTCAGACCTTCGAGTGTTTGTGCGTACATTCACTGCATCAGCGGAACAGATGGAGCAGTGGTTGTCATTGACTTCGGCATCTTTGGTCATGGAGACACTTTCAGATGCAAGATGGCGCAGAGATGACCTCAAAGCTCTACAATTCCTGGATGTTAGGTATGCACCCCCCCCCCCCTCCTCCCCTGAATGTGTGGGTGTGTGGGATCACATGATCATATCATTGTATTAGGTGTTCTTTGTTGCTGAAGATGTACTCCAATGATCTGGAGGAAGATAGAAGACTTCTATCTGATGATAAATCGCTCTCCGACAATGCCAGGCAGATCATTTCACTGCGAATGTGTGAGAAGACTATTTTGGGCCACACCATCAAATATGTGGAATCTGTGAAGGAAGAGCTTTTGAAAGAACAGTTCACGGCTGCATCCTTAGAGCCTAGCGCGTAGACAGCATGCATCAATCATAATGACCATGTTCCTTGTCAGACTTGGCAAATCATGAACTAGTCGGTTTAGAACTCTACTTTATCTTGGTAGGTATTTAACTGAGCAGACCTGCAATTACCTACCACTTCACATTGCAATGTGATGCTTTATATTGTTACTTTTTCCCACTATTTATATTTTTTTACTAGTCATATTAAATGTTATGTAGTAACATTATTGTTCAATCTCTTCAATTGTTGACAATATCTGTGAACTTGGTACCAGGCTGAACTGGCATTATTTCTCTGCATCCTATATATTTCTGTATTTGCCTGTGACCTCTACAAAGAGTTAGAAGGGACACATGTAAGAGATCGGAATATGAAAGTGTGTGGGAGGTTGGAGGGTGACTGATGGGTGGAGGGGATGACTGATGGGTGGAGGGGGTGACTGATGGGTGGAAGGGGTGACTGATGGGTGGAGGGGGTGACTGATGGGTGGAGGGGGTGACTGATGGGTGGAGGGGGTGACTGATGGGTGGAGGGGGTGACTGATGGGTGGAGGGGGTGACTGATGGGTGGAGGGGATGACTGATGGGTGGAGGGGTTGAAAAGAGAAGAATTGGTAAGGAACATATATAAGGGATATTTTTTCTTCCTATATTTCCTTTCCTTATCAACATCTTCACTGACTACATATATATATATATATATATATATATATAGATGACCCTAGCTCCACTAGTGAAAAATCTGTGTTTTGAGTGTTTTTTTTGGTCAGCCTTCAATCTCTCCTGTAGTTAACTTGTTCAAATTGCATAATATATTATTTATGGTTTATTTCGTTTTTGTTGTTGTTTTATTGTGGGACATTGTCCCATTTCATTGATTTAGCCATTCCAAATGTAATACTAGCACAAATTCTAAGAGAAATGGAAAGGAAAATGTTCTTGTCCAAGATTTATTTTTGCTGGAATTGTATAAATAATCTACCCAGTGGTTTAGTGGATGGAGAACTAAACCAAAGGTGCATGAAGTGCCCAAAACGTCACCTGTGGCAACCCTTCATCATAATTGTCCAAAATGGTGGATAAGTACTTGTGGTGGCTACAATGGGGGTAGCAGGGGTTAAAATTTTTTGGTGGTAAACCTTCCCTTCCATCTTTCCCCCCATTTTTCCCTTTCCTTATTCCTAACCATTTTTCTTCTTTTCCGCCCCATTTTTACCTGCAAATTTGAACAAGTTCTTGGAATCTAAATGTTACTTTCTTGGTAATCTTGTTCTTGTTCTTGTGAAACTTCCTCCTGACAACCAGTGCTGAGGTTCCCACCCTGGGTTCAACTCCTGGTCATTGTGGTTTTTTCCCTTTTTTTTTATAATTTTTTTTTATTAAATCAAAGCATTAAATCATAAGTGAACAGGTTTTTGGTTGGAAATTTTCAGTCTTGTTCTTTCTTTTTTTTTTCTTCTTTCAAATACCTGATAAAAATGGCTTATTGGGTTGATCCTGACCATACTTGCCACACCTTCCTGATTCATGCATGTGTGTGGGGGCTATGCTAGAACCACCAGGGACTGTGGGGGCATCCGAACCCAGCCAGGTTAAAAAGGGATACTAATTACTGACTGAAACACTTGCATCCAAGAGGTACACCCACAGCTCTGCCTGGCTAAGTGAACAGCTCATTTTATTCATGCTAACATTGTTCATCGTTACTATGCAAACTAATTATTTAAAAAAAAAAATTATTAACCTACTTGAATTTCAAAAGAAATAGTCACTACTGATCAGAAAGGGAAAGCCAGTGAGTGGAAATCTGTATTACACTGATAAGATCTAAAAATGACATCCATAGCTCTGGTGAGGGAAGTGAACAGCCAAGATTGTTCATTTTATTCTGAAGCACACACTCCAACATTGTGTGCGTGCGTGCGTGCGTGCGTGCGTGCGCGTGTAAACTTATGAATCTGATTGTTGGCAAACCATTCGGCATTAAGTATGCCTTCAAAACATTCTGGCCTTCTATAAAACAAACAAACAAACAAACAACAACATGTAATTCTAATTACGTGCCTACTTAATTAGAACTATTTAATTGCATGCCTACTTAATGAACTGCTGTTATTGAATGAAGACGCAAGGTCTAGGAATGGTGTTTTGAATGGCTTCTATCATGTCTCATGTTGATATTGGTCCAATCTGTTGCCTGGGGTATTCCACAGTAAAAAAATATTTTGTCATTATTTGATGAATGTAGGATTTCTTGCTGGCAAAATAGTTGGATCAATTTGACTTTAAGTTAATTAACTGGAATTATTTGTGCTGTGTTTAATGAATGTAGGGGCTTCTTGCTGGCAAAATAGTTGGACAATTTGACTTTAACTAGTTAACTGGAATTATTTGTGCAGG
>OZ017791.1:8366921-8417887 GCA_963969325.1 Lycopodina hypogea | reverse complement strand
GGAAGGATACATTGGGATATACAGCGAGACTTCCTAACTTAATGGATCAGACTGGCACATTATGTCACAATCATTGAATGAAATCTAATTAAGAACTATATAATGCCATAATGCTATATGTGCCCAAACTTGTGTACCTTGAGCTAATGCTGAATAAAGATAGCTCTGTAAACATTATACAAACTTGTTCAGTTTGCTTTATATTTTATGTGGGAGATGCAACCCTTTCAGTTTACTTGGTATTATTTCTGTGTTATCAGATTACAGTGTGGTTTGTAAACACTACTTCCTTTAGTAATTAGTTTCCTTTGGAAGTGTGGTTAGTAAACACAACTTAGTATAACTTCCTGGATATGAATAAAAACATTTATCTAATGGACTAGCCAACCTCTCCCCAAACCAGGCCATTGTGCCCCTGCAAGCAACCCCTGAAACTTTCGGGATGATTGGTTCAGGCATCTGAGAGGTGCTAGGTTACGCACAGACAGACGCACAGACAGATGCACAAACAGATGCACAGACAGACAAATAGACAGACAGACATACTGATAGACTGACATAAATTGTAGATTATAGTAAGAAGAATTTATCTATATGAGGAAGAAAAAACCTGGAAACAATGTTTGATAATCCAGGCGGCTGGGAGGAGATAGGTTTCAGTAGTACAGTGGTACTAATGAGTGGTGAACAGTATTGTGTTGAGACATATTCATGTGATTTTTGATTCACAGGAATTTACTACCACTTCCTGGCATTATCTTGTGAAATATGTAGCCACATGCAAGCTATGTCTGGATTATTGAGCAATTTGTCATGTGTATGTGATCAATCATCACACATTACACCCTCCCTTACCTTTTGAAGTCATGTATTGTGTTTCTTTTATCTTGAAATGGTTGCTGAAGCCACCAATCTGTCAACTATGAGTGTCCTAAATTATCTTGAATGGGTAGCTGTAGCCATGCAACAGTTTACCACCTTGGAGGGGAATACTACACAGAAACTAGAAATTGGATTCACATTGTTACACAAAACTATCCAGTGGGGCTTCTTTCCATTTTTGGTAATCTTTTAGGACTCCACTCTTTTTAGTACTTCCTTTATGGGCTACTTCCGAAATAAGCTTTTGACAATCACAAGTTACAGTCTCTGTCCTCATGTGTATCTTCCTCGAGCACCTAGAGATTGCAAGTTCCTAGAGATTACAAGTTCAACTCGTGAGGGTATTTAAGCTCAGCCACTACAAGGTTCCAGTTAACCTTTACCTTCTTTGTAGTGCTAGTGTGCAATAACACTGAGCTTCAGAATAATATTTGTTAATTATAAGAAATCAATCTGTGGTGGGCATTAAACTGCCTAGTGCAGTGTATCAGTGTCTGAATAAGGCAATAGATATTGTTTACCTATCCATACATATAGCTAAATGTTTGAATCTTTTTTGTATGCAAATTATATATTAGAGAAATACCCTTCAATTATACCATCCTTACCATACCGAAGAGAAAACATTAATTTGCTGAACACAACTTCCTCTAGAATAGTCCCTTTGAATGGGATCAGATTACACATTACAACTTGGTAGTTACTCATGGATAGGGAAGTACATTTAATGGACCCATGCCCAAGCCCTAACAACATTCGACCCAAACGGGGTTAGTGGTCCTGAAGATTTCAGGATGATTGGTCCATGCATCTAGGTGGTGCTAGGTTATGCACAGACAGACAGACAGACAGACAGACAGACAGACAGACAGACAGACAGACAGACAGACAGACAGACAGACAGACAGATGGATGACAGACAGACATAATGATAGACTGATAGACACTCTTGGATATACAGAGCTGAAACTTGGCATGCATCATAACTTGACTCTTGGAGTAGCATGGGCTATGCCCCACTTGGCTACACTTCTTCCTTGGCTCAGATTTGTATTAAAAAGTCTGCTGGTGGGGAAGTATCTGTGATTCCTTTTCAACACAGAAGCAGGGCACCAGTCAATGTGACAAATTCTCTCAACTCCATGAAACTATTGGACTGACTAAAACAAAATCTTAGCAGTCTTACAAAATATTATGTGCACACACACACACACACACACACACACACACACACACACACACACACACACACACACACACACACACACACACACACACACACACACACACACACACACACACACACACACACACACACACACACACACACACACACACACACACACACACACACACATGTAATGTGATCACACAATAAATTAATATAACCCAAGTAAGTTAAAAAAGACACTCTATTTGGCATAGTGAACATGCCACTTTGTTATGCTAACCTTTAAAATATTTTATTACTAGCTCATGGACTAGTTTCCCTTGTTACAGCAGAGCTAGTGAGCTCACCTTTACTGCACTAAACTCACTAAATTGTATGTATGTGCATATATTTGTGGCTAATGTTGTGTGAAGGCCTAGAGATCTGAAACTAGGCTCATATACACAACTTGACCAGAAGAGTCACTTGGGCAATGTTAATCCCAGGGCAGTAATCTGGGGGCTCAGGACACCAAAAAATGGTAGATAGTGTGGGTGTGGTGAGTTTATTCCTGATGCAAAAACGGGTCAGAATAATACTAAATGCTAATTATCTTCATTAAAATTATCTTTAGCAAATTCTAAGAGAATGGCCATTAACCTTGTCACTACACCTAACCTCACGCCAAATTTCATCTACCTGCAACTTCAGGAAGTACCATTTTTAACTTTTGAACACATTGAGCATTACAGACTGACAGATGGACATACGCATTCCTTTTTATATGCAATTCTATCACATAAAAATAATAACCCAAATGAGTTCTAGGATCATCAGTCATGTTAGTAAGAGAAAGCCAGTGAGTGAAAATCTGTATACAATTAGATCAAGAAATACACACATATATAGTTCTGGCTAGGTAAGTGAATAGCTAACTTTGTTCATTGCAGTTCAAAGCACACACACAATGAAACATTATGTTAACTTATGAATCTGATATTACACAATGCATCCAAAATTTTCTAGCTTTCCTTAAAAATCAATAGGCAACCTGGTTGCATGCCTACTTATGGCTTTAGTTACTTGAATGAAGCCATGTACTCTAGAAATAATGTTTTTTTGTGCTGGTATGAATTAGGTGAGATTATAATGCATTAGCGGTAATTGCTCCAATTGAGTGAACAACTAAATAATTACACATGAAATGACTGGATCACAAAAAAGTAAACAAAGAAAAAAAGTAAGCAAAGAAACAAAATCACCAAAACCAAAAAACAACAATAAAATAATAAAAAATTTAAATAAAGCTATATATGAGAATAATAAATTTTTATGGATATATCATTGTCCAAATTTGTTTTTTTTTTAAATTTATTTATTTTTAAAAATTTTTTAAAATAAACATGAATTGCTTGAAAAAACTTCCATACCAGCAAACTAACATTTTTCTTAATAATGGAATAAATTATTTATACTTAAATATTTGGAAATTGTAGAAAAGCTGCAATATCAGCAAACTAACATTTTCCTTAATGACATAAATTGCATATGTTTTTAGTAAACCACACAGTCGATTTTTTTTCTTTTCTTCTCTGATGTACTTTTTTCCTTTCCCACTATAGGAGAGTCTGATTAATTCCTGAAAGATCAGCAACCATTTTAAGGTACAATTCAGAATACTATTAGCTTATTGATGTACTTAGCTGTAGTGACAGAAGAAAATGGCTGAGCTAACTTTAAAGTATCAAGTTAAAGACCAGTACATACAAATTACAGCATTTCAAAATGTAAAAAAAATAATCTAAGTTGGAGGTTTAAAAAGTTATTAATATTTAGGTAGACTTTCACTAAACTTAAATAAAAACATTCAAAATTTTAGGGGGGGGGGGGGGGGAGAACCAAGCAGAATATGTTTTGCCACAACTGAACCCTCTTCCGGGAATCACAGCAATTCTCACGTGTGCTTGTCATGCCCTCACCTACTGAGAGGAAATGAATCATTCCCTGCCCAAACTAGACCGGGATAGCTAAAGAGAAGGTGATATCGCAGTCACGATCAGTTTAGTGTAAGTTCTACTCGGCCCTCTGGTGAATTGTGCAGTATAAGGGGATCAACTAGGTCCTGGTTTTGTACAGAAAAGGGGGAAGAAAGGTAGTAACGTTGGTGTTTATTCCAGATTCTCTTATTTAGTTGAGAATGCCACACGGTAAGTTTATTTTATCTTTTCTTGAATTACTTAACAACTTCCTTACTCTTCATAATCCCTAGGTACTGGACCGTATGCTGTTCCTACTTCAGATGAGCAAGACATGATGGACATGCTGAACTTGTAAGAGGCAATTAGCACCGCCACTGTTAATACAATGTGGTTGGAATGTCAGTAGCTACAAGCTACTTTAGTGTGTTTTGTTTGAATGGTGAATTTTTGATTTTTGGGAGATTTTCTGGTTTAGTTATTAATAGAGAGATAACTAATACAATACAAGATATTCACATTTTACAAAAACAAAACTTGTACACAAATGAAATCATAAAAATAAAACTCTATTTTATATACTATTTTGATGACCAGTGTGAATCTGCCAAGCAAGGAACTGTGTGGTTCCTGTTGTTTACTTCCATAATGATGTCAGCTGCTGTTGAGTGGTTCTGTTGGATCATATGTTACTTTCTGATAGTTGTCACCCAGTATATTATTTCTGGTCATGCTAGAGTGGGCCACTTTTTGGATGGTGTTTTTAAATTTTGTATCAATCTAAATGTTGTTTAGCACCTGAAGAAATTCTGATCACTTTAAATAAAGCTTTTGTAAATATGATTATGGAATGATGTGTACTAGCTATGACTGTAAACCAATTCCAACATTGTTCTTCCAGTTGCGGAGAGAATAAGTGTCTTTTTCCTGCTAACTCGACCCCCACTATTCCCGAGCACTCCCATGGATCCTACAACATGGCATTCCAGTACAGCAATGAAGCAGTGACGCTGGCTTCTCCCTTGACTGGAGGCTTGCTGGACGATCAGCCAAATGAGGTTTGCTATTCACAAAGAAACCTCCACCAGCAGTTATTGCAGGAGGAAAGTGACGGTCGGTTCTCGGTTCCCTCTGACATGCTCAGTCCTGATTCTTTCCAGCGAGATTTCTCTCCTCAAGCTACCAGTGGGGATTTTACTGGTTTTCCTTATGCACAAGTTAGTATGGACCTCGGGGAGACCTCCGGAGGGCCAAGTAATGTGTGGGCTGGTCTTAGTCAGCAGATGTCTCTGATTGAGCCTGTGGCTGTCATTGAGGATGACGCCAACTTAAGTGACTTGCTTCGGATATTTGTTGATCCTCCTCTGTCGGCCAATCCTGGCAGTTCAATGATTTCACCTGATTATGAATTATTTCAAGGTGTGAATACGGATATTTTATCCACACCGACCTCCACTGATTCAATGGTTGAGCCGGTTCAGGTTCAGAGTTTGGACCAGGTGGCATTGGAGTCTCAGTCTTGGAAACAGACCTCGGAATTTTCTGTTCAGCAAACCAGTGCCATTGAGGATAGTTTCCAGATGATAAAGATGATGAAGGCAAAGAAACCCGCGGCCACCAGGTATTCTATGCTGCCTCAGTCCAAACAGCAAGAAAGGAACAACTTAATTTCTACAAGTGCTACGTCAGTTTTTGTTAGGTCAGAAATCGTCTCTCCGCACCAGAACAGACCATTGGCCCAGAGTCCTTGCAGTCCACTGCGATTTCCTCCATCAAGGTTCCAATCCTTGACCCCCACGACCCCAGTACAGGTGTCTGTTCCGTCTCCAGCTTGTCTTGTGCCGATGACCCCAGCGACCTCCAAACGACAATTTCTCAACGGTCCATTCAAGATAAGCAGCTACTTGGATGGCAATTGTCGAATATATGAGGTGGAGGTGAGGGAGGATCTCCTTGATGAATTGAAGGACGGAGTACGTAAGATGAGTTCTTACTCGTTGGAAACATACCAGCAGTATGAGCGCTGCATGGGCATGCCCTTTGACCTCAACATGGCCATCACAACCAGGGCAAAGCTATGCAAGTTTGTCTTGGAAGAGAACTCATGGAAACTTACTTCTACAATGCCAGCTGATTGTAAGTATGGTAATAGTTTACTTTGTGGCAGTATAAGGATATGTATTTTAGTAATGGTATGGTTGTGTCTGCCAGATGCCAACTTATGCAATTGCCTTTAGTCTCATTAATTTCTCTGAGGATCAAATGATTCTTGAATAATGAAACTGTTCAATACAGACACTTTTGAAGTCTATGAAAGATGGTCACATCAAGGGTCCTGATTTCAGGGCTTGGAGCAGTAAACCATTATATCATCAAACGAGGGAGGGTTAGAATAACAGTGTTTTTATTGGAGGGTTTCTCTTTGAAGACTGTCCACACTGCACACTAAAACTGTTTGTAGTGTGAACATGCCTTCATACTATCAATGTGGTTTCGGTGCCTTGCCGCTCACATCACATGTTAGTGGAGTGTGTGTTTGTGTGGGAGTGTTGGTGCGTTAGATAATTAATTGTGGTTGGTGCCAAGAAAAAACAACTACTAATGGATTTTCACTTACCCAAGAAGCCAGCGCAATAACAATTCCTTGCTCTCATGAAAGTGGAGTGTGGGAGGGAGTGGAGAGAGTGCATTTCATCATCCTAGATGTTTTATGTTTTCTATGAATAACATGTTCATACCACAGCATTCCTGGTGTACGATTACAAGCCCGCTGAATGGGAACATGTCTAGCAAGCATGGTAGTTTCAACTTGTTGAGCTTCTTGTTTTTAAAAATCCTGATTCTCCAATACATTTCAGTTTCACTGTACATGGTGTGTATGTCTGTAAATCAAGACAAAGTAGATATTTCATTTCGTCATGATTAATAAGATAAGAGCATGATAGAATATGTACGAATTATTATATACTTGATCATGTAAGGCACTTTCTTGTGTCCGTCACTCAGCCACACGCTTCACTTTTTCCACCATTTTTATCCCACACCTACATTAGGTGTACCTCTTGACCAGTGGGCTCTTCACTGTAGTGAAGGAGTTGACGTGCAGGATAGACATCTGATATTGCAGCAGATACTCAACCTGCTGGCCACCATACACACCCATGGCTCTGGAGACAAGCTGAGTCTGTGGGGCAGCTTTGAAGGTGAGGGTTGCTCTGTGCATCTGTTGAAAGGTATCAACACACACGCACACACATGCACACACACACACACACATGCACACACACACACACACACACACACACACACACACACACACACACACACACACACACACACACACACACACACTGGAGCACACACACACTGGAGCGCGCACACACACACACTGGAGCACACACATACACACTGGAGCACACGCACACACTGGAGCACACGCACACACTGGAGCACACACACACACACTGGAGCACACACACACACACTGGAGCACACACATACACACTGGAGCACACACACACACACACTGGAGCACACACACACACACTGGAGCACACACACACACACTGGAGCACACACACACACACTGGAGCACACACACACACACTGGAGCACACACACACACACTGGAGCACACACACACACACTGGAGCGCACACACACACACTGGAGCACGCACACACTGGAGCACACACACACACTGGAACACACACACACACTGGAACACACACACACACACACACACACACACTGAAACACATACTGAAACACACACACACACACACACACTGGAGCGCACGCACACACACACAAACACACACACACACACACACTTCCCTATTGAATTGGTGGATGTGTAGGAAGTAATGACAGTAGCTAAGCTTGATATAGATCCTTGGACTACTGTGGTCCACTCCTGCACCTTGACCCCTCTCCCCCTTTTGGTGTGTATGTGTGTGTCATGTAGTTTGGGTTGATCCCAGCAAGCAAGTGTATATCCTGGTGGACTTCCCTGCCATGCTGGCCAAAATGGAGGTGCGTATTTAATTAGGATTACAATGTTCTGTTAGGGAATGTAGAGGAATGACTGTGGATGTGTATGTATAAACACACATCAGTATATGGATATGTACAACATTGTTTTACATAGTGTATTCTTATCTTTGTGTAATGCTTTTCAGCTTGTGTGCAGATAAGATACATAATTAACTCAGATTGTAAGCACAATGCCTTCCAGCAATATATGCAAAATCAAATTTAAAGCAAATTTTGTTATAAGAGCAATCCCTGAGATGTATATTTTGTATATTTCTCTCTGTTTGCAGAATAAAAGGTTGGAGTACATGTATGATCATCGTATTGAAGATGTAACAGCCCTCGACAAATTCTTCATAAGCATCCTGGAGCCATATATCAGTCAGGATTTTTCCTGGGTGAGTATTCTGTTGGTAATATTATTGAAAGTTCCACCACACCACATGATGGAAGTTGATGTAGGTTGTTTGTGTGTGGATTAACCCGGAGCCATTCCCCTCCCCTAAACTGAACCTCACTATCCAAAAATGTAGCTGATGATAATGTCAACTAGACCGCAGTACCATCAGGACTGTTAATCAAAGAAGAAAAAGTTGTTAATTAATCTTGCCCTGGTTTTTAAATTTTTTAATATTTTAATTTCTTCATCCTTGCCCCTCCCTCCTTCCCCTGTTTCTCTCTCCCTCTCTCTCTCTCAGGTATCTCCTTGCGTGGAGCAGAGCTTTGGGGCATTCAAGGCTTTGATATCAAAGTCCTACAGTGGCTCTCGAATGGCTGAGCTTGCACGAATCATGGGAGAGAGACGTCTCTGTAAATTGCAAGTGAGAATGACCTTATTTCTACATCATGTGTACTGCGTTGAACAAGAGGCTCTCTGCACATTTCTCTCTCGCTTTGAGCGCATGGTGAGTACAAGTGTTGAGAGTAGGTAAAGGGTTGAGTAACTAGCCAGCTCCAAAGCGGTACTTCAAAATCTTGTTACCATATGGATCACCTTTTTTTTTTTTTTTTTTTTTCCCTTGAAAGAGAGAGAGAAGTTGGGCAGCTTATTAACACTACCAACCGTTCCATACCTTAACATACACTCTTTGAAAAATTAAAATTCAGAAACTTAAATTTGGCTAAAGTTCCTGTCTACTAGAGAACCTCTGAATAGCTCATGTTTTATAATCTGTTACATTCTCCTTGATAGGAAGGGTTGGCTCTCTCATGGAGATTTTATGTTTCATGTATGGTAGTCCTAGGCTACTACTGTCAAGTTGACCTTGTTACTAACAGATTGATTGATGACATGATGCTAGGAGAAAGTGCATAGTAATAGGAAGACATGTGTGCCAGTAGGCAGTTTGTTTACTATTTCAATATGAAAGAGTTGTAACATTTCTAATAACAGGATTATTATGTCCACATGATCACATTCCTGCTCGTGTTGTCTTCTGTATGCCACTATTCCAAAGTTTTTAGAGCAGTGAATATGGTAGAGTCATCTAAGTAATGTTATTAAATCTTTTGTCTGTGTTTAAGTGTCATGTTGAACACTTTCCAGAAATAGTTTATTATCATTTAGTTATCTTATTTTCTGCAGCTACCTCAAGTGGAGGATAGCAGCAGACAGAAGTGGCAAGTCCAGTGGGAAGACACAGGCCTGCCCGTAACTGAGAATGTTGTGGCCAGCGCTCGAGGATGCCTAAAACTCCGATACGCTCTCATTGCAAGGCCCTAGTTGCCTTCTCTTTTGAGGTCATTCATGATGAATTTGGCTTGAGGGAGCAGTAACACAACTTATGTATTGACGCTTCCTATGGTTTACAATCAAAGATCCCCATTTTCTGAATTGACAGTACACCTGTTATTTTATACTGTTTGTGTATACATGCCTCACTTGTTTGCATTGCTTGTTGTTTTTGTTTGTTGGTTGTTTTTTTTGTTTTGTTATTTTTTTGTTGTTTTTGTTTGTTGTTGTTTCATTCGCTTCCTTTCCATTCACTTCTGCTGAATTTGTATCATTGCAAATTTGATTAACCGAGCAGCAATTATATTGAATGGGAAATGGTCGTGTTTCTTGCATGTTCCAATCAAGATGCCTGCACTATGAGGAACAGTTAGATGTCAGATATGGATAACCACATGCTGTGTAAACCAGTGTTGGGGTTTTTCACAAACTTATTGAATGTGCCATGATTTTTTGCTGCAAGTTTTCCTTTTGGTATTGATTTTCTTGCTTCCTAGGAGGATCAGTGGTTAGAAAGGGTCACTGTAGAATAGTCCACTGTGTGACACAATAGGGAGGGATAACCGGAGTGTCAAAGTTGGAGTGTCAAAGTTGTTCTCCGCTAGAAACTGGCAATACTCCCCATGAATGTGACTGGTATTGATTTTCTTGCTCCCCAGGAGAATAATGACAGAGGTGACAAAACTAGCTGTTGAGTGGGTCACATGTAATTGGAATAGTCCACTGTGTGACAGTAGGGATAACTGAGCGTCAAAGTTTTCCTCTGCTAGGAACTGGCAATACTCCACATGGAGCTGACTAATGAGATATCCATCTGTCCCCAGACTATGACCTGGATCAGTCACAAGCAGTCCTGCACTACAATCATATTGCCAATCCTCAGATATGCACTCGCTGTCCACTCACAGGTGGCAGGGAGACACCAGAGGAGAAGTCATTTTGGATGCAGGAGTTTTCACTTGGATTCAGATTGGTTCTCATTGGAACCACTAGGACAAAGACCTTTAAGGGACTGCCTTCTACCCTTTCCCCAACTTGGACTGATTTTTCCAGATCAACAGTAAGAGGAGCCTTACTGATGTAATGTGGGTGTGGTGAATTTATTCCTTATGCAAAAACAGATAAGAATAACATTAAATGCTAATTATCTTCGTCCAAATTATCTTTAGCCAATTCTAAGAGAATGGCCATTAACCTTGTCACTACGCCTAACCTCACGCCAATTTTATCTACCTTCAACTTCAGGGAGTACCATTTTTAACTTTTGAACACATTGACCATTACAGACTGATGGATGGACATACAAATTCCTTTTTATATAGATTACTATGTGATCCTATCACATAAAAAAATAATAACCCAAATAATGAGTTCTAAGATCATCAGTCATGTTAGTAAAAGAAAGCCAGTGAGTGAACAGCTAACTTTGTTCATTGCAGTTCAAAGCACACACACACAGTGAAACATTATGTAAACTTATGAATCTGATATTACACAATGCTTCCAAAATTTTCTAGCCTGCCTAAAAAATCAATGGGCAACCTGGTTGCATGCCTACTTATGAGCTTCCATTACTTGAATGAAGCCACATGCTCTAGAAATAATGTTTTAGTGCTGGTATGAATTAGGTGAGATTATAATGCTCAGTGGTAATAGCTCCAATTTAGTGAATAACTAAATAATTAAAAAAAAAAAAAAAAAAAAAAAAAAAAAAAAAAAAAAAAAAAAAAGTGAACAAAAAAAGAGCAAAGAAACGAAATCACCAAAACAAACAACAATAAAATAATAATAATAAAAAAGAAACTATATAGCTATCAGAATAATAAATTTTTAATAATATATTATCTGCCAAATTTGTTTGTCAACTAGAGATGTATTGGTTGAAAAGCTTCAATACTAGCAAACCAACATTTTTCCTAATGGTGAAATAAATTGGATGAGTATTTAGTGAACCACACAGTCGATTTCTTCCTTTTCTTCTCTGATGTGCTCTTTCACTTTCCCACTATAGGAGGGTCTACTGAATTCCTGAAAGATCAGCAGCCATTTTAAGGTACAGTTCAAAATACTATTAGCTTATTGATATACTTAGCTGTAGTGACAGAAGAAAATGGCTGAGCTAACATACCTAGATCCTAGTACCTAAATACCTAGACCAGTACATACAAAAGACAGAATTTTAAAATTAAAAAAAAAAAAAAGAATCTCTAAGTGTAATGTTTAAAAAGTTATCAATATTTAGGTAGACTTCCACTAAACTTAAATAATAAGATTCATGAAGTCTTATGTTTTGCGCGTAAATATATAGCACCTGGTACTGGGGAAGGCGGCAGAAACATTCGATCACTTCGAAAATTTTTACAGCCTTGGCGGTAGGTGTGGTTGTTTTAAAACTTCATTATGAAATTATTTTGGTCTGCGCGGGAATGTGGACGCAAGAACACGGAATGCACAGGCAAGTCACCAGACCCACGTTATTAATTTTTTTTATTATAAAGGGGTCTGGGACCGAGACTAATCTGGACCCTGTACCGGGAATCACAACAATTATCACGTGTGCTCGTCTTGCCTTCACCTACTGAAGAGGAAATAATCGTTCACTGCCAAAAGTAGACCGGGATAGCTAAAGAGAAGGTGAAATCACAGTCACGGTCAGTTTATTCTAGTTCTGCTCCCGCCCTCTGGTGAATTGTGAAGTATAAGGATATCAAATAGGTCCTAGTTTTGTGCAGAAAAGGGCGAAGAAAGGTAGTAACGTTGCCGTTTATATTTAGTTGAGAATGCAGCGTGGTAAGTTTATTTTACCTTTTTTCTCGAATTACTTGGCAACTGCCTTACTCTTTATAATCCCTAGGTACTGGACCGTATGCTGTTCCTACTTCAGATGAGCGAGACATGATGAACTTGTAAGTGGCAATTAGCACCGCCACTGTTAATACAATGTGGTTTGAATGTCAGTAGCTACAAGGTACTTAAGTGTATGTTTTGTTTGAATGGTGAATTTTTGATTTTTGGTAGATTTTCTGGTTTAGTTATTAATAGAGAGATAACTAATACAATACAAGATAGTCACATTTTACGAAAACAATAGAACTTGTACACAAATGAAATCATAAAAATAAAACTCTATTTTATACACTCTTTTGATGTCCAGTGTGAATCAGCCAAGCAAGGAACTGTGTGGTTCCTGTTGGCTTCTTAAGATGTCAGCTGCTTGTTGAGTGGTTCTGTTGGATCATATGTTACTTGTTTGATAGTTAGCCACCCAGTATATTATTTCTTGTCATGCTAGACTTTTTTTGGAAACAAGTTTTTTTTTTTTGCTGAGTGGGCCACTTTCTAGATGGTTTTTTCAAATGTTATTTTGATCTCAATGTTTTTCAGCACTTGGAGATATTCTGATCACTTTAAATAAAGCGTTTATAAATATGATTATGTAACGGGGGTTTTATTTAGGGGGGGAGGGCCCTTGAGGATTTTGTGCCCCCCCCCCCCACCCTGAGAGCATTTTGGTAAAAGTAAATAAAGTACATTTATATAGCAATATGTCTAGGTTTTCTGTTCCAAATATTAACTGCACTCTCTACAATGTCATGTGGAATTTTTTTCGGGTGTTTCTAATATTTACATGCATATACACTGACATATGTATGCCCCCCTCGCAGACAGCTATCTCTATTTCGCTTTCCCCCTTAACAATTTTTCTAAAAGAACACCTGTGTAATGATGTGTACTATGCTATGATTGTGGGTGCTGCTCTGTGTCCGTCCTAGTAACTCGTGTATGGAGGCCACCACACAGCCACAGATCTACTCTGGAAACCAATTCCAACATTCCAGTTATGGAGAGGAGAAATGTCCTTTCCCTGCTAATTCAAGTAGCACCATGCCCGAGCGATCTGACAGGTTCTACAGCATATTACAGCGCAGCAATAAGTCAGGGACGCTAGCTGGAGGCTTGCTGGACGATCAGCCGAATGAGGTGTGCAATTCGCAAACAAACCACCAGCAGCAGTTATTGCAGAAGGAAAGTGACGGTCGGTCCTCAGTTTCCTCTGACATGCTTAGTGGGGATTCTGCCGCCAACTTACGTGACCTGCTAGTATTAGGTGATTCGCTTCCATTGGTCAATCATGGCAGTGCGAATCTTTATCCAGATTGTAGGATATTCCAAAGTATCAGTGACGACAATTTGTTTGCACCGACCTCTGCTGATCCCACGGCTGAGCCAGTTCAGGTTCAGAGTTTGGACCAGGTGGCATTGGAGTCTCAGTCTTGGAAACAGACCTCGGAATTTTCTGTTCAGCAAACCAGTGCCATTGAGGATAGTTTCCAGATGATAAAGATGATGAAGGCAAAGAAACCCGCGGCCACCAGGTATTCTATGCTGCCTCAGTCCAAACAGCAAGAAAGGAACAACTTAATTTCTACAAGTGCTACGTCAGTTTCTGTTAGGTCAGAAATCGTCTCTCCGCACCAGAACAGACCATTGGCCCAGAGTCCTTGCAGTCCACTGCGATTTCCTCCATCAAGGTTCCAATCCTTGACCCCCACGACCCCAGTACAGGTGTCTGTTCCGTCTCCAGCTTGTCTTGTGCTGATGACCCCAGCGACCTCCAAACGACAATTTTTCAACGGTCGATTCAAGATAAGCAGCTACTTGGATGGCAATTGTCGAATATATGAGGCAATGGTGAGGGAGGATCTCCTTGATGAATTGAAGGACGGAGTACGTAAGATGAGTTCTTACTCGTTGGAAACATACCAGCAGTATGAGCGCTGCATAGGCATGCCCTTTGACCTCAACATGGCCATCACAACCAGGGCAAAGCTATGCAAGTTTGTCTTGGAAGAGAACTCATGGAAACTTACTTCTACAATGCCAGCTGATTGTAAGTATGGTAACAGTTTACTTTGTGGCAGTATAAGGATATGTATTTTAGTAATGGTATAGTTGTGTCTGCCAGATGCCAACTTATGCAATTGCCTTTAGTCTCATTAATTTCTCTGAGGATCGAATGATTCTTGGATAATGAAACTGTTCAATACAGACACTTTTGAATTCCATGAAAGATGGTCACATCAAGGGTCCTGATTTCAGGGCTTGGAGCAGTAAACCATTATATCATCAAAGGAGGGAGGGTTAGAGTACGGAGTGTTTTTATTGGAGGGTGTTCTCTTTGAGAGGTTACTTAAGGCCTGTCCACACTGCACACTTAATTGTAGTGTGGACATGCCTTCATACTACCAATGTGGTTTCGGTGCCTTGGCTGTCATGTCAGGTGTTAGTGAAGTGTACGGTCATGTCAGGTGTTAGTGAAGTGTACGTGTGTGTGGCTGTCATGTCAGGTGTTAGTGAAGTGTGTGTGTGTGTGTGTGTGTGTGTGTGTGTGTGTGTGTGTGTGTGTGTGTGTGTGTGTGTGTGTGTGTGTGTGTGTGTGTGTGTGTGTGTGTGTGTGTGTGTGTGTGTGTGTGTGTGTGTGTGTGTGTGTGTTCCTGTTCCTGTGGGGGTGTTGGTGTGTTACTTAATTAATTGTGGTTGGTGCTAAGAGAAAGAAACAACTACTAATGGATTTTTACTTGCCCAAGAAGCCTGTGTAATAATAATTCCTTGCTCCCATGAAAGTGGAGTGTGGGAGGGAGTGGAGAGAGTGCATTTCATCATCCTAGATGTTTTATGTTTTCTATGAATAGCAAGTTCATACCACTGAAAACATTCCTGGTGTAGGATACTTTCGTGTGTCCATTAAGGCCCATTCACAATATGATACAAGGCAATCTGTTGTGTTTTACATATTTCGGACAGGAATTTGCTACATCCGTTTTCTTGCGCTTCCCTGTTCATAATATTTCTTCGTCAGGAATATTTTCAGGTACGTTTGAATCACAGAACTCACAACAGTGGAGAAAACTTCTAGTATTAAAAAACATTGGATTAAATTGTCCTATTATATATCATCTACCTTGTGAAAAACAAGTGCAGAAAGAGTATAGGGAGAGTGTAGGTGAGATATAGTCTTCCTCAAGGTAATTATCTAGCTATGCTGTAAACAACAATATGAATTTAAGAACATCTTCTATGAAATGAGACTCTCTGACCCAAAATACCATTTTAGCTATCTAATGTTGAATGTTGAAAGAGTTGTATATTTCTTACCTGAGGTATGATTAATTTTGTGCTTAATTTTGTCTCCTGCTATAGACTTGGCTATTTATATGAAATAGATAGGCCCAAACCTCATACATGGTATAACAGCTTTGTTAGAGCTGAGATTAAACTAGCTGTGATTACACTAACTTAAAAGCTGGCTCTCATCTTGTGTTGTCTTGTTACAGGGAACTCTCAAGTAATAAGTATATGTCTTAAAGCAAACTCAGTGAAATATTATCTTCATATATTTCAGGCATCCTTGTCAGTTAGCTTTTGGATGGTTAAGCTCTATCCTGAAGGATATGTCATTTGAACAGCACTTCATTGAGCATATTTCAAGGCACCATCATGTGCTGCTGATTTGTAAGAAATCAGCATAGCATTTCATCAGCTGTAGAGCATTCAAACTGATTTGGTGCATACAATTATGTATGCATACCGGTGTAAGCGAAAATATTAATATTTGCAAGCATTTCCTGCTTTAAATATTAACATAGGAGTTATGGATGGTTAGCATTTAGTTATTCCAGTTCCTGTCCATGCTGATTCATCATAATTTAACTAAAGGAGACACAAATGGTGCAGATGAAAAAAATATATTTGCCAAGAAAAAGTGATTCTGTATTCCAAGGCGGCAATAATATTAAATAATTGTTTACGGAGCACAGAGTCTGCCACCTATTGTCTACCTGGACTTGTTGATGGAAAGGATGGGGATGGCAATATCACTGATGAAGAAATTGAACAGATAGCAACCTATCCAGTGGTGTGAAGTCTGTGGCACTTACTAGAAGCAACATGCCTGTCATGCTCATAACTATGCATGATTTAATTAATTTAAAAAAATTAAATTATGTATTCAAGGTCTTCTGCTTCTGTGGGTGACACTTTCAAAGATTAATTCAAGAGCAGCACTGGTGCTGTATCATGGCAGTACAGCCATGCCAGGCAGGCATGAACATTATACACATTATACACATTATTACATGCATAAATGCATTACTAATGTTGAATATAACAGTTAAAATATGAAGAAGGAAAAGATGTAGGAGGATGGAATTTGGGTTGGCTAACAAATGTATCTCTAGTTTGTCAACTTCTTGGAGCACTCATCACAAGTGATGCAATCTATGACGTAAAAGTAAATAATTCAGCAATGAGCATGTGGGTTGCAGAGAGTCATGGAACTCACAAATACTGAATCACAAACTGTATTATTTTTATTTGACCTGTTTGGTAACTTCCAGGCATTTTCTTTGGCTTTAATATATTTATAGCCCTTAGCTGAAGCTTGCCAGAGGCAGAAAGAGGTTTAAATTTCTTCAATGATATTTTTTCCTCCATGGACCTCACTTTAGAACAAGAATGAGCACTTGTACAGTGTCTTTAGCGAGGGTTTGGATCCAAAGACGGACCTAACCTACGCAAGAGTTAATAAAACCCAACTCTTGCGGATATGATCCATTCAGAACGTAAGTACCGTAATAGTAGTCTGTAACCTAGTCACAATAACATCACAACGGATTGGAGCTATGCAACACACGTAATGGATTGCCTTGCGTCATATTGTGAATGGGCCTTTACTCAGCTACACGCTTCACCTTTCCCACTATTTTTATC
The DNA here is from genome assembly GCA_963969325.1 of Lycopodina hypogea. Classification (NCBI taxonomy): domain Eukaryota; kingdom Metazoa; phylum Porifera; class Demospongiae; order Poecilosclerida; family Cladorhizidae; genus Lycopodina; species Lycopodina hypogea. The sequence continues at coordinate 8,400,342 of OZ017791.1, read as the reverse complement.
CCACACCCACATTAGGTGTACCACTTGACAAGTGGCCTCCTCACTGTTATGAAGAAGTGGATGTGCAGGTAAGACATCTGATGTTGCAGCAGGTACTCAACCTGCTGGCCACCATTCACAACAATGGCTTTAAAGACGACCTGAGTCTGTGGGGTTGCTTTGAAGGTGAGGGTTGCTGTGTACATCTGCTGAGATATCAACACACACACACACACACACCCACACACACCATTCATCCATCCATCCATCCATATGCTGTATGCACTCCACTTGCCACACGTGGTAGGAGTGGCACAGGCCAAGAAGTTATGTTGAACATGATCTCTTGTTACAATGTCTTTGATGGTTATGAAGACCCTGTTGATGAAATAATTGCTTGCAAAACTGACACATGGACTTTAATGGCAGAATATGTTGTGTGTGTGTGTGGTTAGTTAGACCAGCCTTATTAACAGCGACAAAAAAAAAAATGCAGGATGGGTACAGGGAAGTGCCACCTCAGCATCCACTTGACTCCTCTCTCTCTGTTTCTTCCTCTCATCTTTCCGTCTCTTCTCTTCCTTCTCAGCAAGCACATTGAGGGACTCTACACGGTCAGGGATAACTTTTTGCCATAAATCCCGGCTGTGTGCAAATTCACGCCAGTCCTCTGAGAGCTTACAACTTTTCAAGTCCTTTGACACTAGATTATTCCAGCGATACTTCTACCCACCTGCTGCATGTTTACCATCCACAGTGGTGCATACCAAGAGCTATTTTGGTAGGCGACTGTCATTCATTCGAGAAATGTGGCCAAAGAAGCAGAGAATGCGCTGGGAGAGCACTGGAGAGAGTTTCTGTTGCTTAGCCATTCTCCTGATGGTGGTATGTCGTGTTTTTTTTTCCCTTATGGACAACCTAAGGATAATCCTGAGGTAATGCATTACAAAACCCTGCAAGCGATGCAATTGGGGTTCGTGGAGGACCAAACTCTCCAGGCCATAGAGAGAAGGGTTGGCAGTACAACAGCATTGAAAATGCGGAGCTTGGTGCGAGTCTTTATCTTGCGTTGGTACTGGAGGATATGACACAGGGAACGAAAGGCCTTGGAAGCCTTGCAGATTCTGGAGTCCACCTCAATCGCTGTGCCACAGTTGTCTTGCACAATGTTGCCAAGGTACTGACAATTGGTCACTGCCTCTACAGAGTCATCATCAGGAAATAGATTGATTGGCACAGGCTTTGGATAGAGGTCTGATGGCAGCACTGCCAGAGTCTTAGTCTTGCTACAGCTGATGGTGAGGCCTAAATCTCTACAGTGTAATGACACGTCATCCAGCATGGACTTGAGATCTTTCCATGGCTCAGCCACCAACGCCATATCATTAGCATACTCCAGATCAGAGATTATGGCCTCATGCTGTAGCTTCCTGTGGTTGTCCACCAACTTAGCACCATGAAGGTAAGTCACTCTCACACCTCTGCCCTTCAGCTGGCCATTTTCCAGTGCCATACGTATTGCCACATCAAAGTTGAGATTAAAGAGCGTGGGAGCCAGTACACAGCCCTGATGTACAGTACTTGTGACAGCAAGCTCATCTGAATTCTTCCCATAGCATCTGATAGCATCCACTGAATGTTCATGTAAAGCACAAATGATGGAAATAAGTTTGGTGGAGATGCCGTAGGAACGCTGTAACACAGTCCAGAGAGAATTGCGGTTCACAGAGTCATAAGCCTTTCTGACATCAATGAAGTAGGTGTAAATTGGCTGGTGGAGCTTCCTTGCTTTCTCCATCAGGACCCGCAGAGAGAACAACTGATCCACACAACCTCTACCTTGACGGAAGCCACACTGGTTGTCACGGAGGAAAAGCTCAAGATGGCAATACCACAATAGTTGTCACAGGTAGTACGACATCCTTCTTGTGGATGGGTATGAGCATCCGCTTTGTCCAGTCACTTGGCACGATTTCTGATTTCTCCATATTCCATCTAGTAACTGGGCTATGGTCTTGCTAATTGCACGACATGGGACAGATGGACTGGCGTCCCGTACTGTTCTGTGTGTATCTTTAAAAGGTTCACAAAAAATGAAAGCTTTCAGAACAAGAAGTTGAACTTTTTGCATGCTAAGTTAAATACCAGAATTGCATGCTGGAATATCCGTACTCTCGGAACCCTTGGTGACCAGAGTGCACAACTACTTGCTGCCATTAAGACCATAAAGGAGAAAAATCTCGAGCTCCTGGCTCTTTCTGAGTCCTGTTGGACAGGGTGTGGCATTACCAGGATTCGTTTTACCACCATAGTTCATTGTGGATCACCCTCCAACCACGTTTGCAGCATTGCCATAGTACTGAGCCCACGTGCTTATCCTCTTGGGAGGCTGCTGGTAGTGTATTCTATCCCATCTTTGAGTGCATCATCCATATTCATGTCAAGACTTATCTGCCATATGCTACAGTTATCGCCATCTATGCCCCCACCAACCCTGTCTCTACCAATGCAGAAGCTAGTGTGCAATCTGACAACTACTGTGACCTGCTCCAAAATATCCTGTTCTCTGTTCCACCTAGAGACATGGTCATCACCTTGGGTGACTTTAATGTTCGCGTTGGTTCCAACTTTGTGTCGCATAGTTCAGTGATTGGTCCTCATGGCGTTGGTGAGTGCAATGAGAATGGGATGAGGCTCTTGGACTTCTGCGTGAGCAACCAGCTCCACATTACCAACACATGAATCAGCACAAGCCACTCCAGCAGGCGACTTGGTAGCGCAATGGTGACCACTCTACTGGTCACATAATGGACTTTGTCCTCATAAACAGTCGATTTCACTCCTCTGTGCCTGACACCCGAGTGTTTTGCTCCACCTATCATGTGTCTGACCATGAAATGGTTGTCTCCACCATGAGATTCAAGATTAAGGCCAAACCTGTCAGAGTAGAGTTCCTCTCCGAGACTACCCACTTGCCTCCTAATTCGCACGTGCACACACACACACACACACACACCACACACACACACACACACCACACACACACCACACACACACACCACACACACACACTCACACACGCCACACACACACGCCACACACACACTCACACACACCACACACACACGCCACACACACACACCACACACACACACACACCACACACATCACACACACACACCACACACACACACACACACACACACACGCACTGGAGCACACACACACACACACACTGGAACACACACACACACACACACACACACACACACACACACACACACACACACACACACACTGGAGCACACACACTCACACACACACTGGAGCACACACACACACACACACACACACACACTGGAGCACACACACTGGAGCACACACACACACACACACACACACACACACACACACACACACACACACACACACACACACACACACACACACTGGAGCACACACACACACACTTGAGTACACACACACACACTTGAGTACACACACACACACACACACACACACACACGCACACACACACGCGCACGCACACACTACCCTATTGAATTGGTGGATGTGTAGAAAGTAATGACAGTAACTAAGCTTGATATAGATCCTTGGACTACTGTGGTCCACTCCTGCACCTTGACCCCTCTCCCCCTTTTGGTGTGTATGTGTGTGTCATGTAGTTTGGGTTGATCCCAGCAAGCAAGTGCATATCCTGGTGGACTTCCCTGCCATGCTGGCCAAAATGGAGGTGCGTATTTAATTAGGATCACAATGTTCTGTTAGGGAATGTAGAGGAATGACTGTGGATGTGTATGTATAAACACACATCAGTATATGGATATGTACAACATTGTTTTACATAGTGTATTCTGATGTTTCAGCTATGTGTGCAGAATCTTTAAAAAAAAAATTAATATACATAATTAACTTAGATTGTAAGACAATGCCTTCCAGCAATATATTGAAAATCAAAGTAAAAGTAAATTGTGTTGTAAGAGCAATCCCTGAAATGGATATCTTGTATATTACTCTCTATTTGCAGAGTAAAAGATGGGAGCACACATTTGACCATCGTCTTGAAGATGTAACAGTCGTCAACAAACTCTTCATTAGCATTCTGGAGCCATATATCAGTCAGGATATTTCCTGGGTGAGTATTCTGTTGGTAATATTATTGAAAGTTCCACCACACCACATGATGGAAGTTGATGTAGGTTGTTTGTGTGTGGATTAACCCGGAGCCATTCCCCTCCCCTTAACTGGACCTCAGTATCCAAAAATGTAGCTGATGATAATGTCAACTAGACCGCAGTACCATCAGGACTGTTGTTAATCAAAGAAGAGAAAGTTGTTATATACTTGATTAATCTTGCCCAGCTATTTTTAATTTGTAATGTGTTCTCTTTTTCATCATTGCCCCCTTCCTCCTCTTGTTTCTCTCTCTCTCTCAGGTGTCTCCGTGCGTGGAGCAGAGCTTTGGGGCATTCAAGGCTTTGATATCAAAGTCCTACAGTGGCTCTCGAATGGCTGAGCTTGCACGGATCATGGGAGGGAGACGTCTCTGTAAATTGCAAGTGAGGATGCCCTTATTTCTACATTATGTGTACTGTGTTGAACAAGAGGCTCTCTGCACATTTCTCTCTCGCTTTGAGCGCATGGTGAGTACAAGTGTTGAGAGTAGGTAAAGGGTTGAGTGACTAGCCAGCTCCAAAGCGGTACTTTTCATAATCTTGGTACCATATAGATCACCTTTTTTTTTTCCCCTGAAAGAGAGAGAGAAGTTGGGCAGCTTATTAACACTACCAACTGTTCCATACCTTAACATACACTCTTTGAATAATTAAAATTCAGAAACTTAAATTTGGCTAAAGTTCCTGTCTACTAGAGAACCTCTGAATAGCTCATGTTTTATAATCTGTTACATTCTCCTTGATAGGAAGGGTTGGCTCTCTCATGGAGATTTTATGTTTCATGTATGGTAGTCCTAGGCTACTACTGTCAAGTTGACCTTGTTACTAACAGATTGATTGATGACATGATGCTAGGAGAAAGTGCATAGTAATAGGAAGACATGAACTGCATGTCTCAGGAGCCGTAGTTGTGCCAGTAGGCAGTTTGTTTACTATTTCAATATGAAAGAGTTGTAACATTTCTAATAACAGGATTATTATGTCCACATGGTCACATTCCTGCTCGTGTTGTCTTCTGCATGCCACTATTCCAAAGTTTTTAGAGCAGTGAATATGGTAAAGAGTCATCTAAGCAATGCTATTAAATCTTTCGTCTGTGTTTAAGTGTCATATGTTAAACACTTTCCAGAGATAGTTTATTATCATTTAGTTATCTTATTTTCTGCAGCTACCTCAAGTGGAGGATAACAGCAGACAGAAGTGGCAAGTCCAGTGGGAAGACACAGGCCTGCCCGTTACTGAGAATGTTGTGGCCAGCGCTCGAGGATGCCTAAAACTCCGATACGCTCTCATTGCAAGGCCCTAGTTGCCTTCTCTTTTGAGGTCATTCATGATGAATTTGGCTTGAGCGAGCAGTAACACAACTTTATGTATTGACGTTTCCTATGGTTTACAATCAAAGATCCCCATTTTCTGAATTGACAGTACACCTGTTATTTTATACTGTTTGTGTATACATGCCTCACTTGTTTGCATTGCTTGTTGTTTGTTTGTTGTTTTTTTGTTGTTTTTTTTGTTGTTTTTTTTTGTTGTTTTTTTTGTTGTTTTTTTTGTTGTTTTTTTTGTTGTTTTTTTATTCACTTCCTTTCCATTCACTTCTGCTGAATTTTGTATCATTGCAAATTTGATTAAACGAGCAGCTATTACATTGAATAGGAAATGATTGTGTTTGTTGCATGTTCCAATCGAGATGCCTGCACTGTGAGGAACAATTAGATGTCAGATATGGATAACCACATGCTGTGTGTAAACCAGTGTTGGGATTTTTCACAAACTGGTGGAATGGGTCATGGCTACAAGTTTTCCTTTCAGTATTGATTTTTTGCTTCCCAGGAGAATTCATTTCTTTTTTTTTCCCTGGTGGTAGCAATAATATTGTAGAAACAATAGTGGGAGATGTGAAATTAGCAATAATTAATCTTGGATTAGTAGTGGTTAAGGATATTAATTATTTATTATATTTCAAACTGTAGGGGAGGAGCTCCTTTAAAATTGGGTCCAGAAGTTTGTAAGTACTGATACAGTATATAGGCCTGCTAGAAGAGTATTCCTGTATGTTTATGTTGTAGTTTTTATGTACTGGTCTTTAACTAGGCACTTCTAAGTGGTTGAGCCATTTTCTTCTGTCACTACAACTAAGCATATCAATAAGCTAGTAGTATTCTCAAGTATATACTTTAAAATGGCTGCTGATCTTTCAGGAATTCAGTAGACCCTCTTATAGTGGGAAAGGGAAAAAAGCACACCAGAGAAGAAAAAAAAAATTTGACTGAGGTTCACTAAATACTCATCCAATTTATTTCATCATTAGGAAAAAATATTGGTTTGCTGGTATTGCAGCTTTTCAAGCATACATGTTTATTTAAAAAACAAATTTGGACAACATATTTATCAAAATGTATTATTCTAGCTTCTTTTTCATTATTTTAATTTTATTGTAGTAAGTTTGTTTTGGTGATTTGGTTTCTTTGCTTTTTTTTTTTTTTTTTTTTTTTTTTTTTTTTTTTTTTTTTTTTTTTTGTGATCCAGTCATTTTATGTGTAACTAGCAGCATATACCCAGCGCTGGGCCAATGTTAGCATGAAACATTATAGAAGCCACTAAAATTTTGGCCTGGTTGGCCCTTTAATTAGTTTTAGGTAGACAAAACAACTTCCAGTGCGTGTGGCTAATACCAAACCACACACATTGCCACACCCACATGTAGTTAATAATGCTTACCCAATTACTTGGACTCGGTATGCCAAATTTTAGCATGATGAGTCCATAAATGAGTATTTGGCAGGCATAATGATGTCCTATGGGTGTGGCCAGGACCAATCTACACCCAGTGACACACACATGTGATCAGTAATGCTCACCCAGTTTCTTGGAAGTCTCATTCCAAATTTCATTCTGATTGGTCGTTTCATTAACTTTGAAAAGCCAAAACAACTTCCAGTGGCTGTGGCCATGGCCAGACCACACCCATAATGCTTTCCTTGGCACTTGGAGACCACACGCCAAAATTTTGCCTGATTGGTCTCTGATTAACTTTTTAAAAGCCTAAATTACTTCCTGTAGGTGTGGCTATGACCAAACTGCACCCATTACCATGCCCACATGTGTTTAATAATGCTCACTCGGGTTCTAGGAGAGTGTATACTGAATTTCGGCCTTTTTGGTCCAAGTGTTTAACTGATGCCTACACACAAACATATTACAAACCAAAATATATATTAAGGTGTGTTTGTTGATCTAACTCCTTTGGTCCAAGCATTATTCAAAAAAATTTTTTTACACTCCAATGAGAAGAGGTGTAGCCAGGAGGGATCCCACCCATGTTACTCCCAAAGTCAAATTGTGTATACATACCATATATCAAGTCTGTCGCTCCAAGGGTTTGTTTGGCCAAAGTACCATTTTTGGCCTCTTTTGAGCGTGACATGAAAACAGAAATGGTTGTGGTCATATAAACATATTAAAACATTCCTCAGATTATATTGATTCTAAATATTACAGGTTCATTGGTCTAACTCCCTAGGTTCAAGTGTTTTTGCTGAAATACTATTTTTGGCATTAATGGCCTTACACAGGGAAAGGAAGAGATGTGGCTAGGTGGGACCCGGCACATGTTACTCCCAGAGTGAAGTTGTATACACATATCAAGCTTTAGATCTGTAGCTCCAATTGTTTTTCTGGCAAAAATACAATTTTTAGCTTTTTCTCATCACTATGGCAACCATTTTCCAGATTTTTTAGCCCATATTTTAAGTTGGGTCAAAACCTTTCATCATGCCAAGTTTCAGAGAAATCCACCCACAGGTTTGGCCAGAATGGTGGTGCCAACATACAGACAGTCACGCAGAGAAACAGAAAGACATACAGACATCTTTTATATATACTAGCACATAATGGCGGCCTTCAGCGGCATTGCTTGCTAGGCCCACCTTCGATGGGCTGTGGTCACAAAATTATCTTAAGGATGGACATGTCTTGTGGTAGTACATGTTTTTTAGGTTAACATGTCTTTTGAAAGCATATGTCTTAAGGGAGGTCATGCTCTGTAAGAGGAAATGTCTTGTTCGAGGTCATGTGCTGGTGTGGTGCTTGTCTTTACGATGGCATATCTTGCTATTTGTTTGGTTTGGCTGGAAGACAATTCTTAGTGGATGACATGATTTGCCTGAGGGTACGTATTATAGGAGAGCATGAATATGAATTTATCTTAACATTAACATATCGTGCAGGAAATCATGCACATTTTGTGCCCTTATTCAATTGGTAGACATATTGATCAGTAATTTATCTTTCATTATTCATGCTTTCATAAGTTAAATGCTATGTTTTTTCATTGATGCAATTACACTTTAAATGTGTTAATCTTATCAATTAAATGCATGCCTGTAGAATATTGATGATTTTAAAACAACATGTATTGTGTGTTCATGACAGTTTTAAGTAAATGTGAAGTCCTGCTCATTATGTGCTTATGTATAACTATCAGCATATACCTGGCGTTGCACGGCCAGTGTCAACATGAAATATTATAGAAGCTACTAAAATTTTGCCTGGTTGGCCCTTTCATTAGCTTTTGGCAGCCAAAAGTACTTCCTGTGGGTGTGACTAATACAAAACCACACACTGCTATGCCCCAATCTTATACTAATAGAGCAATTGGTGTTTATATGTTTCCCGGTAATCTTCAAAATGGCTGTAAGGATCCTGTTGAAGATTAGCGAAAGTAACCTCGTCTCTGTCCCATTTGTCCAATCCCCATGTTCAAGTGTAGTGACTGAAAGAAGCCCAAAAAAGGCTCTTCCACCATTCAGCCATTTTATTTCTATCAAAGGGAATGCACAGACTTTCACACGCTAAGGTACAGAAATCTTACAGACAAGCAACTGTTTTTGGAGAGCAGCTGAAGGTACAGAAGTCTGTGCACACACAAACCTCTTTTCCATTCAACTCCCCAACGTCCACTCACCACTATTCCTGTACACAAAACCCCTGCACCACTTATTAATTTCCATTCATTTGAACCATCAACACTTCTTAAAATCTAAAATGCTACCAATTCAATTGAACCTTCATCAATTCATTCCAAATCAAAAGTAATGCATTGGCGTTCTCATGGAAACATTTCAAAAATATCAAAAAAAGCTTACTACTAAAGAGCCATAGACAGTGTGACAGTGCATTGAACTAAATTAATAAATTTAAATGTTAATTGTTATTGGTTTTCCTGAATAGAACAGTAATATATTAATGTTAATGTGTTAATGTAAATATGGTATTTTAATTATTTGATGTATGATTTATATTGTTGTTAGCTGTCTGAATAGACATTAATGCTGTTATTAGTTAGCCTTAGTTGAACATTGTAATGTTATTTGTTTGTTTGATTAGTGTCATCCTTCTAGAATATTCACTTGTCATCTGATTTTTATATAAATAGCCTTGATGATTTCTTGTGTCTTGCATATTCTGAAAGAGATAAATTGAACTTTACCTAAACTCTCAAAGTTGAGCTTTTCCACAATAGTATTAAATATATATATATTTTAAATCAACCAAGAGACCACATGAATGAACCTACATACCCAAGAAAAATATTCAAACAATAAATTCTTGAAAAGCATGTCTCAGAGCAAACAAAACATACTGTAGAAAGAAAAAAACCCCAGATGCCTAAACTCACAGCAGCTTAAATGGTTGCTTCTGCACAGACCTGCAAGACATGCCAACCTACTACACATGTCCTTCCATAACACACATTCTCATGAAAGACATGACAACCATACCCCAGTAAAACATCTCCAACAGCAATACATGCCCTCCTATAATACCTACCCTCAAGTAAACAAGACCTTCAGTAAGACATGTCTTTCAGTAAAACACAACATATTGTAAGATATGCCATCCTGAAGACATGCACTCCACCAATACGTGATCTCCCATAAGACACTTCCTACAACAAAGCCTGACCTCCCTCAACACATATGCTATCATAACACGTCATCCTGAAAGGCACATGATCCAGAAAAACATGTCCTCCCATAAGACATGTTTTTATTTAAGACAATTTTGTGACCACAGCCCACTGAAGAAAGGAGTGGTGAAGGTTCAATAGAATTGGTAGCATGGGGAAGAAAATATATTATTTTGATTTTGATTTTAGGAAGAAGTGATGATGGTTCAAATAAATGGAAATTAATTATGCAGTGCAGGGGTAGTGGAGAGTAGAGGTTGGGGGTTTCTTTCCACACTTCCTCCAGTGAAATCTTTGATAGTCATTATTTTGGTTGTGCAAGGATTTTATTTTGTTGTACAGGAATAGTGGTGAGTGGAGGTTGGGGAGTGGGAAGGAAAAGAGGTTTATGTGTACACAGATTTTGCACCTTCAGCTGCTTTCCAAAAGCAGTTCATTCAGCTGCTCACTAATAGCAGTTCCTTGACTGTACATTCAGCTGCTTTTGAAAAGCAGCCTTGCAGCAATAGTTTTTCCCCCCATTAAATGAAATTGCTGGTAGGTTTTTTTTTTCCTTGTTAACTTGGTGGGCCATGTTGAAATACATTAATTTGATGTGGTAGGTGTGAAAGCCTATGCATTCTCTTTGATGAAAATAAAATGGTAGCCAAGGAAGAGCCTTTTTTTTTTGGCTTCTTTCGATTAATACTCTTGAACAATGGGGTTTGGAATATCACTAGCTCTATTAGTATAAGATATAGGAGATTATTTAGTTGTTCACTCAATTGGAGCTATTACCCTGATGAGTTATAATCTTTTCTAATTCATACCAGCACAAAAACACTATTTTTAGAGCATGTGGTTTCATTCAAGTAATGGCAGCTCATAAATAGGCATGCAACCAGGTTGCCCATTGATTTCTTAGGCAGACTAGAAAATTTTGGAAGCATTGTGTAATATCAGATTCATAAGTTTACATAATGTTTCATAGTGTGTGTGCTTTGAACTGCAATGAACAAAGTTAGTTGTTCACTCACTGGCTTTCTCTTACTGACATGACGATCTTAGAACTCACTATTTGGGTTACTCATTGCTTGCTAGGCCCACCTTTGGTGGGCTGTGGTCACAAAATTGTTTTAAGAAAGAACATGTCTTATGGGAGGACATGATTTTCTGGATTATGTCTTTCAGGATGACATGTATTATGATAGCAATTGTCTTGAGGGAGGTCATGCTTTGTTGTATGAAATCTCTTATGTGATATCAAGTATTGGTGGAATGAATGTCTTAAGGATGGCATATCTCACAATTTGTTGTTTTTTACTGAGAGACATGTCTTACTGGAGGTCATATTTTACTTGAGGATATTGTAGGTTAATTGTTTGTGGTCTTCTTGGTTTTTTTTTTTTTTTTTTTTTTTTTTTTTTTTTTTTTTTAATTTATAAGCCAATTAGTTTCATGTATGCTTGGCAAAATCCCCTTAACTCTGGTGTGTACACACCAGCTTTAAGATTTGTAGTTGGAATGTGCCAGACAATGATGGTTGGAGGTTTAGCTGTTACCATATACAAATAATATTGGTTTGTAATCTTCAATGGAATAATTTTCATTTCAATACTATGACTGTCGCTCTTTAGCAATAAGCTTTTTTGGCACATTAATTCTGCTTTGTTTCAACACTGACCCTCCTGTGAAATTTTTGATAGTCATAACTTCGGTTGTGCAGGAAATTAATTTTGTTTTACAGGAATAGTGGTGAGTTGAGGTTTGGGGTAGGGTGATGGTGGTTAGTGAGAGCACAGAATTCTATATTTTCAGCAGTTGATGAGAAGCAGTGGTCCCTTGCCCTTGCAGCAATAGGATTTCATAGAACAATGCTTCAGAGTTCACCAATTTTTTTTTAAATTGCTGATAGGTTTCTTTTCTTGTTAACTTGGGGGACGTGTTTAAATTCATTAATGGCTCTTTGATGTGGTAGCTTGTGAAAGCTTATGCATTCTCTTTGATGGAAATAAAATGGTGGGTGTGGGAGAGCCTTTTTATTGGCTTCTTTTAGTTACTACACTGAACAATGAGGTGTGGAGAAATCGGATATAGCCAGGTTACTTTTGCTTACCTGAATATCACATCTGCCAATTTTCAAAGGATCCTTGCAGTCATTTGGCAGGTTATCGTACACATATAAATATATAAACACCACTAGCTTTATTAGTATAACATTATTTTTTATGTGATAGGATTGCATAGTAATCTATATAAAAAGGAATTCGTATGTCCATCCATCAGTCTATAATGTTCAATGTGTTCAAAAGTTAAAAATGGTACTTCCTGAAGTTGCAGGTAGATGAAATTGGGGTAGATGAAATTGGCGTGAGATGCATCGGAAATAAACTCACTGTACCTACATTATTTACCTTTTTTTTTGTGTCCTGAGCCCCCAAATTTCTGGCCTGAGATTTTAACATTGCCCAAGTGATTCATCTGGTCAAATTATGTATATGAGCCTAGTTTCAGGTCTCTAGCTTTTGCACTACATTAGCCACAAGGTAAGCAAATGCATAAAATTTAGTGAGTCTAGTGCAGTAAAGGGGAGTTCACTAACTTCGCTGTAACGAGGAAAAATGGAGTTCACAGCTAGTAATATCACCTTTTAAAGGTTAGCGTAACAAAGTGGCATGTTCACTACGCTAAACAGTGTCATTTTAAACTTACTTGGATTATAATAATTTATTGTGTGATCACATTATGTGTGGTTTGTAAAGCAATTTTGTGGTTATTTATGAATAAAGAAAGTTGCATGTAAAAAAAATTTTTTTTTTTTTGGTCTTGCAACCCCCAATTTTTCTACTTATTTTCCTTTAAATTTAACTAGGCTAGCGAATATTTTACTAATTTTCGACACTTTACATTTGCATAACTACTTACAACAGGTTGCAACCACATGTCTGATGGTCACTGCATCCTCACAGAGGAAAGTAAAGCAGTACACTTTCATTTTCATTTAGCTGGATGTTGGTAGACAATATGGTACCAGATAAAGTCCCAAATGGTTAGTACACTGCAGGCTGGAATATTGAGTCTTGAGGCCCTGCATATCTCTCTCTCTCTATCTCTCTCTCTCTGTGGGTGGGTGTGTGTGTGTGTGTGTGTGCATGCTGGATACCTTGCCTAAGGTTGGGATGACTGCACATAGTGTGCACACTCACTCAGTCGAGTGATAGGGCTCCTGTTGGAATCCTGAGAGACTCAGAGCCCTGAAGGACACCCATCAGGTCTAAACTCCAGAGCAAAGGACAGGGCACATCCAGTCAGTGTGCCAGGTTGGACCAACCTCAGGAACTTCAAGTTGCAGGTCCAAAGCCTCCTCACAAGGTGATCATCAGATGTGCTGCAGTTCCCCTGTGGACCCAAATCATCCTGGTCTCTCTCCTTGCCATTTGGACCATTCCTCTGGAGCAAAGGGGTGCAGCTGAGGACTGCACAACCTCTTCATCACCCATTAAACAATTCTTTGCACAGGCTTTCATCCTCTCCCATTTTATCTTCTTCTTCTCCCAAGACCTGCGGTGATGGGCGACATGCAACTGGAACAGTTGCGGATATACAATGGAAGTTTTCAGTATGGGACCCACACGTGTGGTGGACGCGGCGTGATAGCCATTCTGGAGTGTACTCGGGGCAAATGCTCTGTCCGTGTCCTAGTGTCCTATCGTTACAACTAGGCAGCCTTCTTCAAGGACAGCACTGCCTACCCCTAATGGGGAGGGGACAATAAAAGGTGTCCTATCCAAAGCTTGTCCCACTTAGGTTAGTCAGGAAACCGCACCTGCTGACCCATCCCTTTTTTGCGGTCAAAATAAAATAAAAATGAAAATGACATAACATCTTACTCTCGCCTCCTGGAATATCTGAACCTAAATGGATGCCCCTGCAGCTGCAACCGATAGACCACCACGACGTACAGCTCTCATTGCCTCCGAGCTCCAGCGTTATGGAATTGACATATATGCTCTTAGTGAGACCCGCCTTACCGATGAAGGATCACTTACAGAAACTTCCGTAGGTATACCTTCTTCTGGAAAGGCCTAGCTCCTGATAATCAATTGATCCACGGTGTTGGTTTTGTGATCCGAGATAAACTCCTCCCCAAAATTCTGGAATCCTCCTTGGCATCAGCCCACGCTTGATGAAATTACGCATCCCACTGGTGAAAGGTGCGTATATGACCATCATCAGTGCATACGCTCCAACACTGGTTTCTCTGGAGGAAACAAAGGACAACTTCTATGCATCACTTGATACAGCAGTCCGAAGCATCCCCGCAGCTGACAAGGTCGCTCCCCTCGGTGATTTTAATGCCAACATAGGCAAGAACTCTGAGGTTAGGCAGGGAATCATCAGCAAGCACAACATTGGAAAAATGAACTCAAAAGGTCTTCGCCTTCTTTCATTCTGCGCGGAACATCAACTGTGCATCACTAACACTCTGTTTCAACTCCCAGATAAGTTGAAAGTAACCTGGATGCACCCTCAATCGAAAAACTGGTATATGCTGGACTACGTAATCGTCTGCAGTCATGACATCCAGGACATCCACATCACAAGAGCTATGAGAGGAGCTGAGTTTTGGACGGACCATAGACTTATTCTTTCTACCTTCAAGGCTATCCTCAGCCAACCTGCGAGAGAACAACTACCCAAACTATGTCTCAATGTTGCTGATCTTGGGAACATTGAAATTAGGTGAAACCTCATGTCTAAGCTTGACTCTGAACTTGACTTTATCTCAATCTCAGGAGAGACATTGGATGATAATTAAGCTAACCTGGATATCGAAGATCTATGGCTTTCAATGATTGACATCCTCCAATCATCCTTCGAATAAGTTTTGGGTTTTTCCAAGAGAAAGAACCCGGACTGGTTTAACGAATCGGCAAAAGAGATCCTTCCTCTCCTAGCATTGAAAAACGCAGCATTCCAGGCCCATCTAGCTGTTAGAGCCACCAAGACTACTCCCAGTGACTCTGCCTGTGACAAGACATGGAACAAGTAAAGAAGGACATCAAAAAGTTAATAATAAGAAAGAGAGTAAAGAAATGAATAAGAAGAATGATTGAATAAAGAAAGATGATAATAACAAAGTTAATTAAGATAGCTAATTGTGATTAAGTAAGTTATGGGTTTCTGGTGAAGGAAATTGATTATAAGAACATAGACAAGGAAATAATTACAATAAACTCACTTAATGAACAAGCAGCTGGCCAGGCTGAGGCGCCAGAGCAGAGGCCCGAATGGCCTGACTATAAAAAGACACAACTAAACTGTTATTATTTTAGTCTCCATGTTATAAGTAATTGAGAGTATCATAGTGTATATTGAATATTTGAAAGATCATTGTTGGTTGCTGGTACAGAGAGTCTCTGACCAGTATTTAATACTATCTATTTGAAGGGAGACTGAGTGTGTGAACCTACTGTTGGCTACTCATAACCACAGTTAGGTAGCCTTAGCCTATTTACAGTGGTAGCATTATTTATAGGCTAGGGAGCAGTGCAGCTATCCTAGCTTGCAGAATATTATCAGCTGAAGCTAGGGCAGCTGCTCACACTAGCCCACCCAACTTCAGCCGTGCTCCTGCAAAAATGGAAGAAAAGTAGCTCCATAACTTTGTGTAGACTCAGAGAGATCCAGAATGATTGGTGGACCCGCAAAGCAAAAGGAATCCAACACCATGCTGATGAAAAACAGGGCATATGAGTTCTACAACTCCATCAGAGGGATATATGGTCCATTCAGCTGATGGTACACCCTCCTCAAAGACAAAAAACACATCCTTAAACGCTGGGCTCCGAGAACTGTTAAACAGGATCAACCTCTCTGATCCCTCTGCCCTTGAGGATCTTCCGACTCTTCCACAAGTTCCTGAACTCAACCTGTGTCCCACTCTTGAAAATGTACGTGTAGCCCGTCAAAACCCTGAAGAACAAGAAAGTTCCTGGTGAAGATTCAATCCCTAGTGAGGTATTTAAATACGGGGACCACAACTTGTCAACAAAATCACCAAGTTCTTCACCCTATGTTGGAAACAAGGTAAGATCTCTAATTCCTGGAAGAATGCCACCATCATCACATCTACAAGAGGAAAAGTGACAGATTGGACTGTGGTAAAAGCCATGGCATTCCCTTCTTAATGTCGCAGGCAAAATCCTTGCTCATGTCATGCTCCATCGCTTGCTCCATCATCTCAGTGACAGAGTCCTCCTGGAATTGCAAGCAGGATTTCAGCAACGATGTAGCAGAGTTGACAACATCTTTATAGCTTGGCAGCTCCTGGAAAAAGCAAGGGAACATCAGAAGGAGATCTCATTTGCTTTCATAGACCTACGTAAAGCCTTTGACACTGTCAACCATGACCTACTCTGGAAAGTCCTTGAAAAATTTGCTTGTCCACCTAAATATCTGACCATGATCAGGCAGTTTCATGATGGGATGACTGCAATAGCCCTTATTAATGGTGAAGCTTCCACCCCCTTTGACATCACTGTTGGAGTGAAGCAGGGATGTGTACATACCCCCACTTTCTTCAACTTGTACCTTGTGGCCATCACCCTCCTCTCTAGAAATGGTCTTGATGTTGACAATGGAGTGCATCTCCACTACCGTTGGATGGTAGTGTCTTCAATCTTCGGTGACTCTCAGCCCATTCCAAGACCTCCTCTACTGTTATTTGTGAACTGCAATATGCTGACGATGCAGTTGTCATCTCCCTCAATCCGGAAAGCCTCCAGAGGACTGTGGAGTCTTCCTTCGAAGCCTACAACAGGATGGGATTAGCGGTCAGTATACCAAAAACCATCACCATGCAATTCAATCTTCATTTTTCCATGTTGACCCCCCTTATTACAGATGGTAAAGTACCCCTGAAGAATGAGCAGTCATTCTGTTACTTGGGCAGTATCATCCCTGACGACTCTTCCATTGATGAGAATCAACTACCGAATTAGACAAGCATCATCTGCCTTTGGACAGTTGCGTAATCGTGTTTTTGCTAATCATTACCTGAAGACAAAAACCAAAGTTGCAGTGTACCATGCAGTATGTATTTACATCCTTCTCTATGGTAGTGAGGCCTGGACAACATGAAACACACAAAGGCCCTCGAAGTTTTCCACATTCGATGTCTCCAACGAATACTCAAGATCATGTGGGAAGATCG
Source organism: Lycopodina hypogea (assembly GCA_963969325.1). Lineage (NCBI taxonomy): Eukaryota > Metazoa > Porifera > Demospongiae > Poecilosclerida > Cladorhizidae > Lycopodina > Lycopodina hypogea. Next base: position 8,383,001 of record OZ017791.1, on the reverse strand, counting down.
GATCCCCCATGTTGAAATCCTGCGGAATCAACGTGCTTTGCATCCATGAAGCTCCGCCAAACACTCTATTGGGCTGGCCATGTTGTTCGTATGGGCTCCAACCGACTCCCTTATATGGTCCTCTATGGGGAACTCATGGAGGGAAGCCGCCACCCTGGAGGACCAAAGAAAAGATGGAAAGATATGTTCAAGAAAAGATCTGCTCCATTCCACCCTGTAAATTGGAGACCCTTGCTGCAGACCGTGTCGGATGGAGACATACAGTGTCCGAGGGCATCAACCACTTTGAGACAGAGTGGATAAGGGACAGAGAAGAAAAACGAGCAGCATGACACCAGAGATGCCTTAATCTAACAGCACCTACTGATAACTTCTCCTGTACCATCTGCCCACGTGTCTGCGGTTCACGGATTGGGCTCCTTTCCTACCTGCGGGCCCATGAGAGACGGAACTGAGATGGGAACAAGAGGATATGATCATCATCATTGGCAACGATGGACAGCCATAAGTGAGTAAGCAAGTAAGAAAGTGTGAGTGTGTGTGCGCACGTCTGCCTGTGGTGTGTGTGTTTGTGTGCGCGTGCATCTGCCTGTGGTGTGTGTGTGTGTCGTGGTGTGTGTCTGTCAGCCTGCCTGTGGTGTGTGTATGTGTGTGTGCACTATAGAGAATAAAATCAAGGTACTTTTCTGCCATTTTTTGAAAGTCACTTCCTGTACAATACTAGGAGCATCCAACCTTCGAATGAATGCACGCCCATCAAAAATTACAACATAACACCATTGTTTGATTGATGCTTTTTCTCTCCAGGCACCAACTTTTCAAGTTTATACATGAAGTCCGACTTTGCACAGACTATCATATTTAGTTAAAATAAATCAATGGTGGTAAAAGGATTACTTTTTTAAAAAAATGATTGTATAAACATACTAATGCATAATGCATTGACATTGAGTAGTTGAAATACTTATTTGAGTTTTCCTTTGGATAGAACTCAATCATAATGCAATGTATACAATTTAAACAAGGAAGTTTACTATATGAAACATATTGGGATAGAAATAACATTGATGTTTATCTCAGAATGCCTCCATTTTCTGGAATTGCATTATTGGTTTTTATGGATAGGGAAGGTAGGTGGTCAACAATAAACATATTAGAAAAGGTGGCACCTCTGGTTTGGGTATCATGAAAAAAAGTGTCTTTTTCTGGCCTTGGTTACTACACTATATCTTCTATTATATATTTTGGTTCTTAAGCATGTATGCATGTATGTGCATGTCTAGGCATGACAGCCAAACCCTTGGACAAAACCGAGTGAAAATTCCCTGGTATACCTGGAAGGTTTTAAGAGGAAAAAAAAAATTGGATTCCACTATCTCCTGATTGGGAAAAAAGGAATTCATGTTTTTTTTCATTAAGAAAAACAACAACAAAAAAACAAACAAACAAATAAACAAACAAGCAAAACAACTGGTCAATCAGGGTAATAATACAAATAAAGCCTACAAAAAGCAATAACACAATGGTTAAGGCACAGGTCTACTAAGCAGGAAAACTTGGGTTCAAATCCAGTACTGGGCTTTTAATTTTTTCTTTACTTTTTTTCCCCCTCTTCTTTATTCCTTTTCATCCTTCAGTAATTCTTCCTTGTATACCCTCTTCTTCCCCTTCCCCTTTTTTAATTCCTTCATCCCCCCCCCCCCCCCCCTTTCATTTTTATGTCTTCAGTTTCTATTTATAGCTAATTTACTCAATTTCTTGAATCACAGCTTCCTTCTGCTTCAGGCATTTGCATCTCTCCTCATCCAGCACATCAGTAAGGCTCCTCTTACTGTTGATCTGGAAAAATCAGTCCCAAGTTGGAGAAGGGTAGAAGGCAGTCCCTTAAAGGTCTTTGTCCTGATGGTTCCAATGAGAACCAATCCAAGTGATAACTCCTGCATCGGATGTGACCTTTTCCTCTCCTCTGGTGTCTCCCTGCCACCTGTGAATGGACAGTGAGTGCATATCTGAGGATGATTGGCGATATGATTGTAGTGCACAACTGCTTGTGACTGATCCAGGTCATAGTCTGGGGACAGATGGATATCTCATTAGTCAGCTCCATGTGGAGTATTGCCAGTTCCTAGCAGAGGACAACTTGGATGCTCAGTTATCCCTACTGTCACACAGTGGACTATTCCAACTACACGTGACCCACTCAATAGCTAGTTTTGTCACCTCTGTCATGATTCTCCTGGGGAGGAAGAAAATCAATACCACAAGAAAATCAATACCAAAAGGAAAACTTGCAGCAAACAATCATGGACCATTCCACAAGTTTGTGAAAAACCCCAACACTGGTTTACACACAGCGTGTGGTTGTCCATATCTGACATATAATTGTCCCTCATAGTGCAGGCATCTTGATTGGAACATCAACAATTATGACTATTTCCCATTCAATATAATTGCTGCTGCTTGGTTAGTCAAATTTGCAATGATACAAAATTCAGCAGAAGTGAATAGAAAAGAAGTGAATGAAATAGCAACAACAAAAAAACAACAACAAAAACAATAACAAAACAACAACAACAAAAAATGCGAACAAGTGAGGCACGTATAAACAAATAGTATAAAAGAGCAGGTGTACTGTTAATTTCAAAAAATGGGGATCTTTGATTGTAAACCATAGGAAGCGTCAATACATAAGAGATGTTACTGCTCTCTCAAGCCAAATTCACCATGAATGAAAACAAAAGAGAAGGCAACTAGGGCCTTGCAATGAGAGCGTATCGGAGTTTTAGGCATCCTCGAGCGCTGGCCACAACATTCTCAGTAACGGGCAGGCCTGTGTCTTCCCACTGGACTTGCCACTTCTGTCTGCTGTTATCCTCCACTTGAGGTAGCTGCAGAAAATAAGATAACTAAATGATAATAAACTATCTCTGGAAAGTGTTTAACATATGACACTTAAACACAGACGAAAGATTTAATAGCATTGCTTAGATGACTCTTTACTATATTCACTGCTCTAAAAACTTTGGAATAGTGGCATGCAGAAGACAACACGAGCAGGAATGTGACCATGTGGACGTAATAATCTTGTTATTAGAAATGTTACAACTCTTTCATATTGAAATAGTAAACAAACTGCCTATTGGCACAACTATGGCTCCTAAGACATGCAGTTCATGTCTTCCCATTACTATGCACTTCCTCCTAGCATCATGTCATCAATCAATCTGTTAGTAACAAGGTCAACTTGACAGTCCCACGAGAGAGCCAACCCTTCCTATCAAGGAGAATGTAACAGACTACAAAACATGAGTTATTCAGAGGTTCTCTTGTAGACAGGAACTTTAGCCGAATTTAAGTTTCTGAAATTTAAACTACAAAATTACTGTGAAGAAAAATGATCAAACATATTAATTTTTCAAAGAATATGTTGAGGTATGTAACAGTTGGTAGTGTTAATAAGCTGCTCAACTTCACTCTCTCTTTCAGGGGGAATAATATATGGTGACCTATATGGTACCAAGACCATGAAAAATACTGCTTTGGAGCTGGTTAGTCACTCAATCCTTTACCTACTCTCAACAATTGTACTCACCTTGCACTCAAAGTGAGAGAGAAGTGTGAAGAGATGCTCTTCTTCAACGCAGTACACATGATACGGAAATAGGGTCATCCTCACTTGCAATTTACAGAGATGTCTCCCTCCCATGATACGTGCAAGCTCAGCCACTCGAGAGCCACTGTAGGACTCTGATATCAAAGCCTTGAATGCCCCAAAGCTTTGCTTCACGCACGGAGACACCTGAGAGAGAGAGAGAGAAACAAGAGAAGGAGGAAGGGGGCAATGATGAAAAAGCGAACACATTACAAATTAAAAATAGCTGGGCAAGATTAATCAAGTATATAACAACTTTCTCTTCTTTGATTAACAACAGTCCTGATGGTACTGCGGTCTAGTTGACATTATCATCAGCTACATTTTTGGATAGTGAGGTTCAGTTAAGGGAAGGGGAATGGCTCCGGGTTAATCACACACAAACAAACTACATCCACTTCTATCATGTGGTGTGATGAACTTTTAATAATATTACCAACGGAATACTCACCCAGGAAAAATCTTGATCGATATATGGTTCCAGGATGCTCATGAAGAATTTGTCGATGGCTGTTACATCTTCAATACGATGATCATACGTGTGCTCCAACCGCTGCATGAAGGAGAAATATACAATATATCAATCTCATGGTTCGCTTCCACTACACAATTTGCTTTTAATTTGATTTTGCATATATTGCTGGAAGCCATTGCGCTTACAATCTGAGTTAATTATGTATCTTATCTGCACACAAGCTGAAAAGCATTGCACAAAGATAAGAATACACTATGTAAAACAATGTTGTACATATCCATATACTGATGTGTGTTTATACATACACATCCACAGTCATTCCGCTACATTTCCTAACAGGACATTGTAATCCTAATTAAATACGCACCTCTATTTTGGCCAGCATGGCAGGGAAGTCCACCAGGATATACACTTGCTTGCTGGGATCAATCCAAACTACATGACACACACATACACACCAAAAGGGGGAGAGGGGTCAAGGTGCAGGAGTGGACCACAGTAGTCCAAGGATCTAATACTGCCTATCAAGCTTAGTTACATCATTACTTTCTACACATCCACCAATTCAATAGGGAAGAGTGTGTGTGTGTGTGTGTGTGTGTGTGTGTGTGTGTGTGTGTGTGTGTGTGTGTGTGTGTGTGTGTGTGTCTAGGGCTTTCCTGTCCTTGAACATCTTGGTGGGGCAAATGTAAATTCTTGGGTGTAGAGATTGAAGCAGGAATAGGAGAAGAAAAACAGCTAAATCAGACTTCCCACACCAGTTCACCCAGCTGTGATGAGGACCTGGAATTATCTGGGGTGCAAATTCACTGGCCATTGCTTGTCAATCAGCTAAGGGTCCAGGTGGGACTTCGGGTGCCCACACCCATAAACTGAGAGTCTTGGTCAGTCCTCCTGCGAGTTCCTAGCCCGGCTCCAGGAGTTTGCTTGCACTGGCCCATAGTGCCTGCTTAGTGCACAGGCACCCTGACTATGTCAGGTGCACATGACCATGTTGATGGCAGCTAGACAATTTACATGTGGTGTGGTGTGGTGTGGTGTGGTGTGGTGTGGTGTGGTGTGGTGTGGTGTGGTGTGGTGTGGTGTGGTGTGGTGTGGTGTGTTGATATCTCAGCAGATGTACACAGCAACCTTCACCTTCAAAGCTACCCAACAGACTCAGCTTGTCTCCAGAGCCATTGTTGTGAATGGTGGCCAGCAGGTTGAGTATCTGCTGCAATATCAGATGTCTTTCCCGCACGTCAACTCCTTCACTACAGTGAAGGGTCCAATGGTCAAGAGGTACACCTAATGTGTGTGTGGGGGCGGGATTAAAATGGGGGGGAAAGGTGAAGCACGTGACTGATTGATGAACACAAGAAAGTATCCTACACCAGTAATGCTTTCAGTGGTATGAACTTGCTATCCATAGAAAACATAAAACATCTAGGATGATAAAATGCACTCTCTCCACTCCCTCCCACACTCCACTTTCATGGGAGCAAGGAATTATTATTACACAGGCTTCTTGGGTAAGTAAAAATCATTAGTAGTTGTTTTTTTCTCTTGGCACCAACCACAATTAATTATTTAACGAACCAACACTCCCACACAAACACACACTCCACTAACATGTGATGTGACAGTCAAGGCACCAAAACCACATTGATAGTATGAAGGCCTGTCCACACTACAAACAGTTTTAGCGTGCAGTGTGGACGTAGTCTCTCAATGGCCTGTTTGTGGCATAGAATAAACAAGATCTATTTTGTAGTAATTTTGTGCACACTTTTATGAATCAATGCTTGCCTCACCTGTGTGAGCGTGTGCACGTGTGTGTGCATGAGTGTGTGTGTGTGTGTGTGTGCATGAGTGTGTAAGAGAAACCCTCCAATAAAAACACTTGTACTCTAACCCTCCCTCGTTTGATGAATAATGGCATACTGTTCCAAGCCCTGGACTTCAAAAGCTGTCTGTGTTGAACAGTTTCATTATCCAAGAATCATTCAATCCTCAGAAAAGACTAAAGGCAATAGTATAAGTTGGCATCTGGCAGACACAACCATACCATTACAAAATGAATATCCCTATACTGCCACAAAGCAAACTATTACCATACTTACAATCAGCTGGCATTGTAGAAGTAAGTTTCCATGAGTTCTCTTCCAAGACAAACTTGCATAGCTTTGCCCTGGTTGTGATGGCCATGTTGAGATCAAAGGGCATGCCCATGCAGCGCTCATACTGCTGGTATATTTCCAACGAGTAAGAACTCATCTTATGTGCTCCGTTCTTCAATTCATCAAGGAGATCCTCCCTCACCTCCACCTCATAGGTGAGGCAATTGCCATCCAAGTGGCTGCTTATCTTGAATGGACCGTTGAGAAATTGTCGTTTGGAGGTCGCTGGGGTCATCGGCACAAAATAAGCTGGAGATGGAGCAGACACCTGTACTGGGGTCATCGGCACAAAATATGCTGGAGACGGAGCAGACACCTGTACTGGGGTCATGGGGGTCAGGGATTGGAACATTGATAGTGAACTGCAAGGACTCTGGGCCAACGGTCTGTTCTGGTGCAGAGAGACACTTTCTGACTCAATGGAAACTGATGTAGCACTTGTACAAATCAAGTTGTTCCATTCTTGCTGTTTGAACTGAGGCAGTGTAAGGTTCCTGGTGGCCGCAGTTTTCTTTGCCTTCATCATCTTTATCATCTGGAAACTATCCTCAATGTCACTGGTTTGCTGAACAGAAGATTTTGAGGTCTGGTTCCAAAACTGAGACTCCAATGCCACCTGGTCCAAACTATGAACCGGATCAGGCTCAGCCATGGAATCAGCGCAGGTGGATGCCGATAAATAATCGTCATTCACACTTTGAAATAATTCACAACCAGGTGTAACAATTGAACTGCCAGGATTGGCCGACAGAGGATCAACAAATATCCGTAGCAAGTCATCCTCAACGACAGCCACAGGCTCACACAGAGACATCTGCTGATCTACCAGCTCACTACCAGCCCACATATTACTTAGCTCTCCGGAGGTCTCCCTGAGGTCCATACCACCTTGTGCATAAGGAAAACCAATAGAATCCCCACTGGTAGCTTGAGGAGACAAATCTCGCTGGGAAGAATCACTAAGCATGTCAGAGGAAACTGAGAACCAACCGTCACTTTCCTTCTGCAATAGCTGCTGCTGGTGTTTTTTTTGCGAATTGCATACCTCATTTGGCCGATCGTCCAGCAAGCCAAGTGAGGAAGAAGCTAGCATAAATGTCTTATTGCTGTTCTGTAATGCTATGTTGTAGGACTGGTGAGAGTGCTTGGGAATAGTGGGGGTTAAGTTAGCAGGTAAAGGACAGGAAGTGAAATGTTGGAATTGGTTTCCGGAGTAGCTCTGCGGCTGTGTGGAGGTGTTCATACCAGGGTTGCTAGGAACCGTGCTGCGTTCAACATTAGAGCCACCACTTACAGTGTAAACAGAGGTCCTGAGAAACACAAGATAATAGGATGGATACAGAGTGGCACCCACAATCATAGCTAGTACACATTATTACATAATCATATTTACAAAAGTTTTATTTTAAGTGATCAGAATATCTTCAAGTGCTAAACAACATTGAGATTGAAATAAAATATGAAACAACATCTATTAGGTTGCCCACTCAGAAAAAAAAATTGTTACCCAAAAAATGTCTAGCATGACAAGAAATAATATACTGTGTGGCTAACTATCAAACAAGGAACATATAATTGAACAGAACCACTCGACAAGCAGCTGATCTCATTATAGAAGCCAACAGGAACCACACAGTTCCTTGCTTGGCTGATTCACACTGGACATCAAAAAAGCATGTAGAATAAAATTTTATTTTTATTATTTCTGTTGTGCACAAATTCTGTTGTTGTTGTTGTTTTCTTATATGATGTGAAGACCTTGTATTGTAATAGCTATCTCTCTATTTATAACTACACCAGAAAAAAAAACAACAGACACATAAGTGCCTAGTAGCTACTGACATTCAAACCAAGTTGTGTAACAGTAGCCCTGCTAATGCCACTTACAAGTCCAGCATGTCTTGCTCATTTGAAGTAGGAACAGCGTATAGTCCAGTACCTTGGGATTACGAAGAGTAAGGAAGTTGCCAAGTAATTCAAGAAAAAGTAAAATAAACTTACCATGCGGCATTTTCAACTAAATAAGAGAATCTGGAGTAAACTCGCAACGTTACTACCTTTCTTCCCCCTTTTCTGCACAAAACCAGGACCTAGTTGATCCCCTTATGCTGCACAATTCACCAGAGTGCCAGAGTTGAACTTAGAATAAACGGAGTTGAACTTAGAATAAACTGATCGTGACTACAACGTCTATTTTTGGCAGGGAATGATCCATTTCCTCTCAATAGGTGAGGGCAGGACAATCACACGTGATAATTGCTGTGATTTCCGGAACAGTGTTCAGATGAAGCTAAACATTTTCTGGTATGTTCCCCCTCCTTGCAGTGTTTTTCCAGTGTTTTTCATCTTTCTGTCTTCTTTCAGTTTAGCACGAGACCAAGAGCTTCTGCTTCCACTTCAATGTTCTTGATGCCATGAACTACATCTTCCTTGTTCCCTCCCAGGGTATCATCATCCAAATAGAATGCTGCAAACTCTGACCTCATCTTGGCACTCAACATATGTATAGTAAGCCCGAATAGGAGGGGCCCTATAGTGTCACCTGGCTGAACACCCTCAGAAGAGAGTAGCACTTCATTCCCCATGAAAGGAAAGAGGATATACAATACAATGAGTGAATAAAGGGAAAAAGCTCAGAAATATACTCCTCTACAGCACATGACATCTTATCCCCGCAAATACCGCAAATACCGTTGATTTCCATCTGCTGATGCATGGGTGTAACAAGAGATGTGAGGGCAAACGTCGAGTCTGCTGCTGGTACTGTGTAGTTGGGTAGATTGGAGTCTTTATCAGATTGGATTGTAACAGGAGAATATGAGACAGATATTCAGCATCAACCCTATATGAGTGGGTGTAGTTATCTCACAAGGATGGCTCTGCAAGGTTTCTTGATCGTGATTTCCTCTGCTGCGAGGTTTTGAGTTTCAGGAGGTGGAAGATCATTGCTACCTGTGTGTAAATTTCTTGGGAATTGAGGCCATAAAATTTCAACATATCAATAGAACTGCTGAACAGGAGCACTTGAATAGAACAGGAGCACTTGAATAGAACAATGACTTGCAGTGTTGCGTGGTGTTCCTAACCTAACTTAGGCCTTACTTAGCCAAACTTAATCTAACCTAGCCTAACCAAAACATGTACCTCAGAATCATCACCAATTGCCTCCTGTTGAAATTGTACATATAGTTCTCACTGTCAACTCCACCTAATTTAGGGCCAGCTATATGCTCTTCTTTTATGCACTTACTTTCTTCCAACTTTTATGTTTCTCTCACTTTTAGCAGATGCATCAGGCAAATGAAAATCTGGGAGAAGGAACTGCTCCTCATTAGGATTGAAGGGGGAAGGGTAAAGGCAAATCCACCAACTTCCAGATTCAAACCCAGGGTCATAGCTCCCCCCCCCCCCCCTTGTCCTGGGGAGCCATTTTTAGACAAATCCTGGACACAATTTCAGACCTATCCTTCATAAATAAGACATATTTGAAAAGAAAAAAAGAAGATAATTTGCTTTAATTCATTTTTTCCCCCTCCAGGGTCCACTTTTGACAAGTACTGATCTGCCTAAAATGAGCCAACAGCTTGCCAGAACACACAAGAAAAGTTTTTAACTGATCAGTTAGCCTCTCAGAGTTCGTTTTCGGTTCATTACCTAAGTAGTATTAAGTTTGCTACACTACCACATGTGGTAAAACTATTGACTACAATTGCAGGTTGTCCAACAGAACCCTCTCACACTAGATATGTACACAAACACTATACATGTAGTAACAGTTTAATATCAGAATAGAATTATATATATATATATATATATATATATATATATGCATACATACATACATACATGTAGAAATGAAGGAATGTGATGAGTAACTCATGCATTAAGCATGAATTCCCTTGTGTTTTTCCATCCCTTTCCAGGCAAACTAGATATAAAGCCAATGTGTTCCACAAGGTTGGGGATAGCAAGTTGTTTTAGTAGGCCTTGCTTATCAGCAAACTTGTCCATAGCCAAATCCACAGGGAAATAACGTGAACATTTACTTTCCTTGAGATATTGTATAAGACCTCCAAGATGTGTTTGTGGATAAAGAACAGCAGGAATGCAGCATTCAGGAGCATATACCACAGAGCTTAAGTGAGTGCTATGGTAACGCAAGGCTATCCAATGAGGACGACCCAGAGCCAACAATATGTATGCAATAAACACAGAGGAGAGAAGAAATTGGATTATGAAGTGATGATCTACTTTCAGAGTTTGAGTTATGAGAGACTGAAGACAGCATAAAATTAGTGTTAAAATGAATCCACCCAATATTGCACACACAATAAGCTCGATCACAATGTTCTTTTCATTCCCCCAACCCTGCCACTTCTCTGGGTAATATAACTTCAGAAATATCCACTCAGAATTGCTTTTTGACATGCGGTAGTTCATTATTAGCTGCAGACGTTGCATAAAGTCTTGTCGAGGAAGTGCATCATCTTGGAGTATTACAGAGAACCTGGCTTTCCTCTTGTGACACCACTCCAGTGCAAGCACATAATCATTCTTCTCCTTTGAATAGGAGTTTGGGGAACTTTCCCCATCATCACCTGCATATGTATAAACTGGAATTTGTGACGAAAGGTTCATTGCTTCTTCATGTGTGGGCCCTTCTGCATTAAAAACTGTGAATACAAAACCATTGGGGGGAAGCTGGGGAAGGAGAGCAGCCACAACTCTAGTCAAAAAATTGGTTTGCACTGGCCTACTCACTGTGATGATTACAAAACAATATTCTGGAATAGCCTTGGCTTGGTTTTTTTTATTCAGACAATCTCTGGTACAGTCCAGATTATTTAAAGTTCTTACAGCATCTTTAACTTGGACAGCGTTGTCCAATAGCAAATGGATGTGGTCATACTCAGCATTGGGATGATAGAAGACGGAGTAATGTAGTCCTTGGCCCACGTAGGGTATGACCAGTACCGCTATAACGAGGTAAACAGTGAACAAAAATACATTCTTTTTCTTCCATAACCTAAACTCCATTGTAGAGAGAAAAGTTTTGGACTTGGCACAATGAAACAGCCGGACCATTCTCAGAGTATATAGGAGTACAGGCGTGTATTGAGCGTCACAGGCAAGTACGTGGAGCAGGGGCGTGTTAGGGAACGGATCTTTCTCCGTAAGTCTTTTTAGCCGACCTTTACCTTAAAATTCTGCAAGTTGATATTAACAATGAAGGACTAAAAGAAATAGTATTGTTTTATTTTATAGATATAATGACATATTTCACCTGTCCAGGTTGTAGCCATTAACAAACAACTGCAGAAGAATGCAAAGGATTCATATCTTCTCTAGCAAATAAAAATACAAGATTCTGACATGAGAGCAGCCATAGAAGTGTTACAGAAGTGATAAAGGCACACCCATGGTTGTAAGGAAATATGTACCTAAGAGAACCTTTACTGACAGAATAAGGTTGTATGCTCAACAAGGATGAAATGTTGGTCCACCTACAGCACTCTCAAAGGCTAAAGAAAAAAAAATTTTTTTTTTCCTTTTATGCCCAGGATAACAACAGTTCATACTTGGCCATTTCTATAGAGTCAGGGAGGGCAAATATATTTCCTGACAATGGGCTGAGAAGAAATCGGGTTCACAAGATTTCAAAATTGGCATCTGGAGATATGCCTTAATAATGAACAATTTTGAGAGAATAAATGTAGAATCCCTCTCACCTGAAGCAGTTAGCATAACTTGAGCTAGAAAAATATGCTATGGCAAATTTATAATGCTGACAAACACATATTTGGATTATCTCTAAAGTGTTTGATGAATGGTTTCATGTTTAGTTTGTCTTCCATAAGAAAGTTTTACCTAGTATTATTTCTATCCTCTCTTTCCTCCAAGTTTGTTACCTGATAAAAGGAATGCATGAATTTGGGGCTAGGCTTTTTCGTCCATTAATTGTATCATGTTTATTTAAATGGAGGTTAATGTAAATGATTGCATTGCTTGTGTTACTATTTAGCTATGTATAAGTATTGTGATTTATTGTCATATCACTCAGTTCATTGTAATTATTGGGCTGAAGGCAGGCAGCCTATTTAAGGGAGCCAGTTCTAAAGCCCAGTAGTTCAGTACACAGCTTGAAAAAAATTTTTTATCCAAATGCAGTAAATGTGTCAACTGGAAACCTATCAACTGAAAATATATTAATTGAAAAACTATAAAGTAAAAACCCTGTTAACTGAAAACCTGTCAGCTTCAGACTTGTTTATTCAAAATTGAAGAACTGTCTGTCCTGACTGGAGCAACTATTCTGTGCTATATACCAACTTGCAGCCAATCATGCCTAACCACATGCAGCTCTGACTTCTACAGTGTGATGCTCACCTCCCAGGGACGGATCTAGGATTTAAAAAAGGGGGCCTCTTTTTCCTTCCCAACAGTGGGTATGGCTTCTCAAATTCAAAGGGGTATATATATATATATATATATAATCAAAAACTGGGATCCTAGAAATACAAATTTACCCAAACCTGTATGATCCAATGCATTCCTTAGAATTAATACTTAGAATTTCTATTCTACCCTTACATACATAAGAAATTTGGTACAGCAAAAAATAATTCTCAATTGGAATAAAGTAAGTTGTACACATCTTAACTAACGTTTATTGAATCATAAAGACAAATTCACTTAAACCTACTTGAATTCATACATTCATTTACATTTCCATACAACTCCTGCATGCGTTCTTAACACCCAGCATACAGAAAAACTACAATTATACTTAATTAACCACCTGCAGCAGCAGCAGCAGCAGCAGCAGTTATTCACTGCAGATCTAGCACTTAAAACCACACCATGTAATTGCTACTACCAATGAAAATAAAAACCAACCAACGTACAAGCACATTCACCCTTAAGAAATATTTCATTAGTAAAAAACACTACCAACATATGCAATGGCAATGAATGTATAGACATTAGATTTTATTACACAAAAAAAAACCCCTTCAATTATAGAAAATCACATTTGTGGTAAACTATACCACTCCAATGTAATGATTATACCACTCAGGGATGATGCTTCATGAAGTCATTGATTATGCATTCATTACCAGTATATTATATGTATATAAAACATTGCAATTGTCTTTGTCTTTGTTCTTCCATGTGTTCTTGCACTTCATCTGGCTGTAATACTTTGTTAAGGTTCTGTTAACTTTTATAAATGAGTATTAAGCTGTGCACTTATTAACTGGCTATCAATAAAGCCAGTATTAAGATATCACATAAGATACTACAACATTCATCTTACATTTCATTGAACTAATCAATTCAACCATACCTCTATCAATGAAACAGACCTAATCATTCCGTCCAAACTACATCTTCAAGCAATCATCAAGGGCAAGGAAGGTATGTCATAAAACCACATACTGATACCTTAACAAAATTTGACCATTCCACATGTACTGCACATAAGATATTTGAAAAAAAAAGAAGAATAAGTTACCACAAAAAAAAAGAGAAGTAAGTCACCAAGGTTGACTAACATCAAAAGGCAAGAGAAGCAGGCTGAATAAAACCATCCAACTGAGTTATTTCACAGTCTTGAGCCACCCTGATTTCCTCCTCACAAATTAATACTAAAGCCAATGTACCAATCATGCTACTGAGAAACTTGGACCCACCAAAACTGTGCAATGGTACTCACCTCCTTTGCCATTGCCTGCTACCCCATGTAATTGAGGCTATTATCATGGCTAGCAAATATGCCAATGAATCAGTAATCATTCCAAGAATACCTCTCATCCCCAATGGAAATGACTACCAGTTGAATTGAAAAGATTGCAATTCCCTGTTAGGCTAAGCTATGCGATGACCATCAACAAGTTACAGGGGCAGACACACCTGTTCTTTTACTTGGCCAACTATACATAGGTTGCTTAAGAGTAGGCAACCTAAAAAAAACCGATTTCATTTAACTCCTGGAGGAAAGACAATGAATGTAGTTCATTCTGAGGCACTATTCAACTGAAATGGTCAAGTAATAATGAAGTAAGAATGTGAATGAATACAACATAAAATATCCTACCACATGCTATAAATTTGTAAATTGCATAAAATTTGAAATGACAGTGTACATTAACATAAATACACAGCACACCACCATGTGCACTAATGCACACTAACACAATTAGACATGTGCATATATCAAGATAACACCATTACATTTGCTCTTGAATACTCACTCAATAAAACTACCAATCATTGAAAGTAAGTATAAATATATACTTTCAAAAAAAATAATCCATCACCATGGCATACCACATGGTGATCCAAAGCAATACAGTAACATTGCATAATATAAAAACTGTTACACTGACAAGTCTAGATGAAAAATCAACATATTTGGAATATAACATTCCAGAAATGATGAAGCAGATACAATTCACAATGATGTTTACAAATAAAACAATTATTATACAATATTCTTAATTTTTAAAAAAGTACTGCTTAACTCTACACTTAATAATATTACACTAATTAATTTACATTGATACATAATAATCAAAATGCATTAAACAAATGAAATAAACTAAATTATATACAAATATAGTACATAAAAACCCCAAAAACATGTACACAAAGAAGACAATTTTGTGACCACAGCCCACCTGAAGGTATATATATATATATATATATATATATATATATATATATATTTTTTTTTTTTTTTTTTTTTTTTTTAATTTTTTTTTTTTTAATTTTTTTATTTTTTTAATTATCATAAATTTTTAACCAGCAGAGCTCCCCAGCTTGCCTAAGTAAAACAATATTGAATTTTCATATAAAACCAGAATCCAAAGCCAGCCACTGTGGGGCACTTCAAATCTCCTGGGAAAGCAAGACAATTGCATCTTAAAGAATAATGGCAATGAAAACTTAGCCAGCTAATTTTTCTAGGGCACCAACAGCTATCAACCACTTTCTATTAGTGGCAGCTGCTTAGCCATTGCTAATTCTCACGTTTTGGTTATCGGTTTTTTTATGCTTTTTTTTTTTTTTTTTTTTTTTTTTTTTTTTTTTTTTTTTTTTTTTTTTTTGTATGGAAAATTTAAATTCTTTGTTCCTCCACCTGGGGTCACTTTTGTTGTTTCAATTTACCTTATTATCTATCCCAGTTCCTGATTATGTCTGAAATTTTTTTTATCAAAGTAGGTCCAGCCATTAGAAGCCTTATTCAACATAAAAGTGAGCCTTTGGCTTTATGTGTATACAGATTATGTCAATTGCATATACAATATTACCAAATTTCAAAATTTTAGAGATGCTGGGTGCTCCACTCTGAAGTTAATTTTTTTTTTTTTTTTTTTTTTTTTTTTTTTTTTTTTTTTTTTTGTACCAAGGTACCAATATATAAATAACTCTTTATCTGTGCATATGTAAATAACAGTAAGAAATTTCATCCATATTAATCTGCAGCTGTATTGGAGCCATAGTTTATTACAGCTTTATTGAAAAGTTTTAGCAAAAGAACAGGTTGTGTTATTGCTCATGGCTAAACTTGAAGGACTGAAGGAATTCATTTGGGGGGGGGGATTAGAAATGTTTAAAAATAAATAATTTTTGTGATTAATTAATGAAATAATTTTTCTGGTTTTCTGGAGTAAGTAGGTGGTTATATGATAGTAGTAAAATCAGAATAATCATTTGTGGGGAATAAATTGTTTACCGAACACAAATAAACTGTGGAACAGGGAAATAAGGAATTTTTGGCAAGAAAAGAA
>OZ017791.1:8229480-8366721 GCA_963969325.1 Lycopodina hypogea | reverse complement strand
AAAATGTCAACTGAAAACCTGACAGCTCAGGAGCAGGAGCAACTCAAAAGCAGAAAATGTTTACTACCTGGAGTCACTATTCAGGGCTACTCACCAACTTGCAGCCAATCATGCCAACCAGATATAGATGATTACTACAGCATAATGCTCCCTTCCAAATAGAGTGCTCCTTAACAGTGGTAAAGAGGCTTATGATGCATGATTGTGGTAACCTAAAGCACTCAGGACATAGCAACACACACAATTCATGTGTTCCATGTATCTGAATCATTAGATACTGGCCAACAATGAGTATACCTGCTAGTTTCCCATCTTATACTAATAGAGCTAGTGGTGTTTTATATATTTATTTATTGATGTGTATAATAAACTGCAAAATGGCTGTAAGGATCCCGTTGAAAATTGGCAGATGTGATATTCAGGTAAGTGAAAGTAACCTCTGGCTATGTCTCCTTTGTCCAAACCCCATTGTTCAAGTGTAGTAACTGAAAGAAGCCCAAAAAAGGCAATTTCACATTTGCCATTTAATTTCCATCAAAGGGAATACATAGCCTTTCACTTCAATGTATTTTTAACATGGCCCGCCAAGTTAACAAGAAAAAAAAACCCACCTGCAATTTAAAGAAAAAATTGATGAATTCAGAAGCAGTGTTCTATGAAATCCTATTGCTGTAAGGGACCACTACTTCTCAGCAGCTGCTGGGTACAGAATTCTGTGTTCCCACTAACCATCATCCCCCTACCCCAAACCTCAACTCACCACTATTCTTGTAAAACAAAATTAATTCCCTGCACAACCAAAGTTATGCCTATCAAAAATTTCACAGGAGGGTCAGTGTTGAAAGAAAGCAAAATTAGTGTGCCAAAAGAGTTTATTGCTAAAAGAGCTGCAGACATAGTGTTAAAATGAAAATTATACCATCAGATTACAAACCAATCTTATTGGTATATGGTAATAGTTAAACCTCCCACCATCATTGTCTGGCACATCCCAACTACAAATCTTAAAAGCTGGTGCATACACACCATAGTTGAGAGGATGTTTGTCAAGCATACATGAAGCAGATTGAGTATTAAAAAAAAAGGTCAACCAAGAAGACCACATAAATAAACCTACATACCCTAGAACTATTCCAACAATAAAATTCTTGGAAAGCATGTCTCAGATCAAACAAAAGTTACTGTAGAAGAATAAATGCAATTCTGATTGTAAGTTTAAACAAAACTAACAGTGTCATAACTCATCTGTTATTTACAACACCCACCACACGTGACAAGGAAACTTCTAACATTCCCAAAACTAAAATTTTCCTTTTAGTATATTGATACATGCCCACATACCAGACAACACTAGGAACAGGTGCAGCCAGGATCAACCCACTAAGCCCATTTATCAGGAATTTGAAAGAATAGAAAAAATGGAGGAATACTTGTCATCAAAGTCTGTACAGCCAGTTTGGCTGGTTTTAGAGCTCAACCAACACTGTGTGCTTTATATATAATAGACAAGATACTGATTTTTGAAGTGGATTGGTAACCAAGGTAATTCAATGGGCAATGTAAAACCATGTAGTAAATAGTTTAATAAATGTGATTAATGAAACTAGCATATTTTCATATGTAGATTAATATCTCCAGTATTTACTGCTTATTTATAATTAAGAAATACTGCAAACTAAACTTGCCAATGATAACAATAGTATTATTAGTCAACATGAGCAAGAAGTAAATCAGAGAAAACTTTCCTAACAAAACATCACTTAAATAATTAATAACAATATGACGAATATGGACACAGAATTGTAAGTGTTCACATCGCAGAAATAAAACCAAAACAAAGAACAAAAAAAAAAAAACATGACTCAACAAAAAAAAAAATAATAATAATAAAATCACATTTCCAATTAAAAATATGGCAGAGAGCAAGTGTGTGGATATTAGGAGAGAAAAGGAGCTGTTCTGTTTTAGGAGGCCACGGACGGACAGTGGGAAGCTGGACCAGTAGTTTGTTTGCCCCTAGTGACTGCTGTCCATCACTTCCACCAACTTGAAGGGAAAGTGCCCCGTCTTCCCGTTGAGCTCTCCCTCCCACATCCCATTCTCATTCTGTTTCGTCACCTTGATGATGTCACCAGTCTAGGAGCATGGAATTGGAAAGGTTGAAAATACAGAAGTTGGTGCACCAGCTGGTGACAAATAAGCTTTTTGTGTGTGATATACTTAGACCAACAAATAAACAGTTGGGATAACTTGGAAAGCATTGTCTTGCCAGTTCACAGTAAAGAAACCCCCAAAACATGTTTCCCCCTCCCCCTTTCATATTAACATTCTTTGTACATGTACCATCATGGAATGATATCAGATCTATGGTTTATTTTAATTAAACAGTATGATAGTGCTGACTATTACCTTGAATGTCAGTGCTGTGGGATCATAGGGACATTCTCGGTTGTTAATAGCTTTGGCTCTAAACGGAATGTTATTCTCTTCGACCTGGATGTTGAATAGCAGCAAAGGTAAAAGAAAACAGTCAAAGTGGATGGATAATGAATGAGATCACACAGTCACACATATTCAAGCACATGCCACAATATTGATTCTAGTTTAATAAGCCTGATCATTACTTTCTGTCATGTATCTTTACATATGTCAATCAGTCAGTCCATCTGTATGTTCATACTATTATTGGGGCCAATAGGCACAATTTTGAAAGGGAAGTGATATTAAATGGTGAAAATAAAGAGCTGTCAGTCGTACCTCTGAAGCTCTGTAAGTATATATTTAACAGTGGTTCCTCTGAGGATGATGAGGATAGGGCCAAAACAATTATACCTCATGGCCTCATTGCTGTTTTCCTTCTTCTTTGTAATTTGAAGTTTAGAATTAACTACCAAACTATTGAATTGAACTGAATTGACCTGACCTGTTAATAGCGATTGTACAAGTGTAACATCTGAGTCAGCGATATTGTCTGTATGGTTTACTAATAGACGATCAGTGAGTAATGACAACTATAGTTCCCTCTCCCCAAACTCGACAACCATTCATGCACTGCAGTTACACAGTGACCAACACTGATGACTAACAGATATCTCCATTGACAATAATTACAACACACCCACTCCATACAATATGAGAAGGTAATTACAATATTATTCTCTCTCTTTATGTGTGTAGCATCAGTATGTATTCTATTGCCAAAGGAAAACTAATGCTCATTGGGATATATTGTTTTAATTGGAGAGGGGGGGGGGGGGGGGGGGTGTTATTTCTATAATATGGAGAAGGTACACAAGAATAAACAGTCATCCAAACTGCCACATAAAATATAAAAATATATCTGCAAGCTTCTTTTCTTTGAAGAATTTCACACCGCAGACAACTCGTGATGACTATTCTCACTATTTGCATGTGAGCAGTGACTAGAATCAGCTCATGGAACAAGGGAATTTCAAGCAGCAGTAACGTCAGCAATCAATGCATGCAAATATTGAGACATTGTAGGGCCAGTCTTATCAGCAGCTCACAGTGTAGACAATAAGTATTGTAATCAATGCTTGTGTATGTAATCAATGCTTGTGTATTGTAATCAATGATTGTGTATTGTAATCAATGATTGTGTATTGTACTCAATGATTGTGCATTGTAATCAATGCTTGTGTATTGTAGTCAATGCTTGTGTATTGTAATCAATGATTGTGGGTGACTGGAGCATTGCCAGAGGAAGTGAAGGAGTGAAAAGAGGAATGATTTAATATATAAAAATATAAAAGAGACTATATACATGAAAGTTATTTATTCACATTAAGAAATTTAATTTTAAAAAACTGCAGTTTTCATCCAGCTCAATAGTCTCCTGTGGCATGTAACTATTACTAACTCGAGAATAACATCAACAACAATACGACTTGCTTACTATTTGGACATAGGGGACTGGAATAGAACCTGTTCTTCCGTCTGAATGTCTGGCAAACCACCAGTCATCCTCGTCTTTCCTAATCACCTCCATGATGTCTGCCTTCTTAAAGGTCAAGTCCTCTTTATCTTCCTAACAATAAAAGGAAGAGAGAAGGAAAATCCTATTATAACGGAACTAATGTTGTGTGTGTGTGTGTGTGTGTGTGTGTGTGTGTGTGTGTGTGTGTGTGTGTGTGTGTGTGTGTGTGTGTGTGTGTGTACTACTTCTGTTTTGGGAGCAGTGCCCCCAAATATTCAGGGGACTTACAGGGGTCCAGGGCAGGTGTCACTGGGGGGGGGGGGGGGGGGGGGGGGGTTCATTTTTTGTTGCAATTTTTGGCACATTCAGAAGAGGGGAAACGCATACATAGGTAATTCAAGGGGGTGCGGGCTTAGGGGCATTCAAGTGACACCTCCCTTCAACCACCACAAATTACAGTAAAAGGGGGGGTGGGGGGAATCCAGTAATTCACAAACTAAATCAGCTCAATTTTGGACTAATGTGAACCATACTCAGACATTTTAAAATGAAACTAGCAAGAAGGAAGAAATGAAAAGAATGTTGTGAATACAGAAATTAAATTAGGCAATTGTTGTTTGTTTTGGCATCATGAACACATGGCAACACTTGGCAACAACAATGAGCCAATTAGCCACTGCCTCTATATTGTATCTAGCTGACAAAGATGAGAACAAATTGAAGGAGTACCTGTGGCCAAGTATCACCCAGCTCTTTGCAGGAGCTAAAAAATGCTTGCGTAGTGAGCAATTTTTCTAGTATACGAAATGCATGGCAATAGTCTTGATTTCACAAATATAAAGTTGTATTTGGTTTACAACATATTTCTGTGGTGCATTTATTTGTATCTCCCCCCCCCCTCCACGATAGTAAGTCTGTGGTACATTTTCACATAATGATTTACACTGGAGCTTTTCTGTTCCTTCAGAGGAAATTACTCAGTTGTACAGTTGGAAAGGGTTGACAAGTCAGCATCAAAATATTTACAAAGACGTAGTCAAATTGGTGGGCACGCTCAGAAATGCACACGACATTAAAATTACTAATCTTCACCACACACCAAATCAGTCCCTCTCAGGCTAAATGGCCACTAGAGACTGAGGGACAGAGGTCAAACACATCCCATGCTGATGCAGGGATGCAGATATTACATGATTATTGAGATATGCGAGGAAGTTACTTTATCTGGCACTCAACTAATACGAATAAGATTAAACATAAAAAAGGGAAAGGTTGACAAGCATAGAAAATATGTGCCAGAGTCTATAATGAATAAAATTTGGATGTGTTATAACAAGATCAAGTATAGGAGATGAATACAAAAAAAATGATACATTCTTTAACGACAAGTACTACCTACACACCCACGAACTATGACCTGTGAAGGACGCTTGGAGGCATTACTAGGAATACATCAGGAATTAGCTAGCACAAAAGGAATCATATTTGACCAAATATTGATTATACACACACACACATCTTACTCTCCAATACTTACTGAGTTGAAGTCGAATTTCCCCCGCACTATGAGCGTGCCCATCACTTGAACAGGAGGAGGGAGTGGGTCCGACCCCACTGGAGCAACCCCCGCACTTGCAGGAAGATCTGCGTTCATGTGGGCCCCCGGTACAGATCCCGGACTATTGGCTAGTGAGCGAGGGTTAGGGGCCTGAAGGAACAAGCAACAATAATAATAAAAAATGCTTAATTGCATTTGAAAACAGATTTTTTTTTTTTAAACATAACACAAAACTCAACACAAATAAACGTCAAAACAGGCCTTGCCTACTCATATTTGGTGTAATATTGGCCAAGCATTTCATTCCATAAAACTACTGTCAACCAATTCTACCTGCCTCAACCCAATGTGGTGTTGGTCCAGTGTGATGTTGGTTCAGTGTGAGTCCCCATAGAGCTATTGTCAACCTACTTCAACCTGCCTCAACCCAGTGTCATGTTGGTCCAGTGTGCGTCCCCATAGAGCTATTGACATCCTACTTCAACCTGCCTCAACCCAGTGTCATATTGGTCCAGTGTGAGTCCCTATAGAGCTATTGTCAACCTACTTCAACCTGCCTCAACCCAGTGTCATATTGGTCCAGTGTGAGTCCCCATAGAGCTATTGTCAACCTACTTCAACCTGCCTCAACCCAGTGTCATATTGGTCCAGTGTGAGTCCCTATAGAGCTATTGTCAACCTACTTCAACCTGCCTCAACCCAGTGTCATATTGGTCCAGTGTGAGTCCCCATAGAGCTATTGTCAACCTACTTCAACCTGCCTCAACCCAGTGTCATATTGGTCCAGTGTGAGTCCCTATAGAGCTATTGTCAACCTACTTCAACCTGCCTCAACCCAGTGTCATATTGGTCCAGTGTGAGTCCCCATAGAGCTATTGTCAACCTACTTCAACCAAAATAAATAATAAATTTGGCCACCTATTGTAGTGAACCCGTTGCCTTTGAGTAAGTAATAGCTAAACTTACTGCTTCTGTCAGAGTCGTAGTGTCTAGGAAATGTTTCTTGTAAAAATCGATGACAGCCGGGAAGTCTGTGAAGCTCTGATCTCCAATTAGATACAAGCCTCCTCTTCGAGAAATGATGTAATGACTTACTTTGCTATTTTCACTGCATGGGAGGACAGAAAATAAAACAACACAATCAGAACAATTCTTTAGTCACATTCACTAGCATAATAAACAATGTGGACATTATTCCCAATCTGGCTCAAAATATGACAGCAGATCTCAAAATATTAAAGCACACTGGACAGTGATGATCAGTACTATATTTAAGATAAGTACCACAATCTATAGCAAGGGGGGGAGGTGTTATGTTGGCCGTTATATTGTAAACCAGACACAGCGAGAGAAAAGAAACCATCTTGTTATTATCATCCACTATCATCAGAAGTGGTTTAGTTTACAGAAGCTTTAGAGATACTTTTACTGGTAGAGCTGATAAATCTTAATACTAGCACGCAATCGCTGCCTTTGGCAGCATCGCTTGCTAGGCCCTCCTTTGATGGGCTGTGGTCACAAAATTGTCTTATGGGAGGACATGTCTTATGAAGGATATGTCTTAGGGGATGACATTCTTATGGGACGACATGTCTTACAGAAGAACCTTTCTCACGGGAGGGCATTTATTGTTGGAGGACATGTCTTACAGGAGGAAATGCATTACTGTAGGCATGTCTTAAAGGAGGACATGTTGTAAGGGAGGACACGTCTTACAGGAGGATGTTTTTCTGGACTACCTATAAACATTTCATGGAGGATATGTCTTAATGGAGGACATATTTACAGGAGAACATGTAGTACTGGAGGATGTGTCTTACTGGAGGACATGTCTTCTGGATGTACATATTTTACTGGAGGACATTCTTACTGGATCAAATATCTTCCTGCAGGATAATTATTTCTGGAGGATATGTCTTACTGGAGAACTTTTTTCATGAATTATTTATTCATACATTTATCTACCTATCATTTAGTGTAATTGACCATCTATGCACCTATTATATAGGTTGTGTTGGGTTTGGGTGGATATGTCTTACTGTAGGAGATGTCTTATTTATATATTTTTCTACTATATGGTATATACAACTTAAATATCAGAGGTGGGTGATTTTTCTTGGTGATAAAGTGTACAAGTATTTTACATAGTCTCTGTGAAGGAATTATGAATTAAATACATGATTAGGTACATGCATAATTACACCCAACATGCACACACACAAACAAATTATAGCAAGGTTATTTTGGAGTTTCCCTTTTCTGGTCTATTTTTCCCTTTGTCCCTTAATTTTGAGGTCCAGATTTTTTTTGGGGGGGGGGGGGGGTGGGTGTGGGTAGAGAATGCCATATCTCCAGCTGCTCCCCCAATGCAGCTGTACATCAGCTGGAATGAATTAATTTGATCTGAAATTTAGTGCCTGTGCCTCTTAGCAATAAGCATTAACTTAAGGCAAGCTATTTTGGTGTTCTTCAAACACTTTTTCTCTTTGATATCTCTGATAGGTTTTTTCCCCAACATGGGGTGGGATGATTTCCTCACCAATGGAAGGCATGTCTCCACTCAGAAACCCCTTGCTTCCACTATTGTTCCAATTTGGCCAAAAATGGCAACAAAAAAAGAAACCCTCCTTGACAGACACTCTCCTTGACAGACACCCTCCTTGGGCCTCTGGATGTCCTGTGAAAGTTTGTGGATGATACTCCCAAAAATAAGGGAGTAGGGATTACAGACAGACAGACCAACGGACAGACAGACGGACAGACAGATGGACAGACAGATGGACAGACAGATGGACAGACAGACGGACAGACAGACGGACAGACAGACGGACAGACAGACAGACGGACAGACAGACGGACAGACAGACGGACGGACAGACAGACGGACGGACAGACAGACGGACGGACAGACAGACGGACAGACAGACAGACAGACGGACGGACAGACAGACAGACAGACAAACCGATAACATTAGCTCAATTATAATAGGATTTTAAATTATCCATTGAAGAATTAAACCTCTTGTCATATCTTTCTATATATATTTATATATATTAAGTGATAAAAGTCATTGTCAGCACTTTATGGTATCAGAGATCATACACTTCCTATTTCCATTCCAACTTTTGGTACCAGTACCAAGACCTTAGCAACCACAAGTTCTTCTACACACTTTTCTGAACTCACTTTGCCACCACAGAACATCCACAAACCACCAAAACAGTCAGGGAATTACAGTGGCTATCTTGCTAGAAACTTCTGTGTACGCCTTGACAACCACATAATTTACAAACCACATAAATAGCCACAGAATAACTTCTTCTTGTGGATACAGTTAGACTAATTTCCAGTCAGAATATCTCCATATTTCAAAGTAAGGTTTGGTAAGGTAAAGTCGCTGTTACATGGTCAGATATAGATAATACTGATTGCTGTTTGAATATTAATATTTCTTCCTTTTTCCTTTTATATTGTCAATAAGTATATAATAACAACAAATGAGAATAATTATTTTCCTCAATGTTTGCTTAGCAACAATTGCATCACATGAACGAGAGATGGTCCTGCCTCTGATAGTTGTTGTTGAACCTTGTAGATATCATTAGATTAATTACAGGAATTTTTTTTAGACACAAAACTAATTTTGAGTCTTAATATGGCATGTACTATTTATGTTATATGGATGTGCTTGTTTGTCTGTACATAAAGTAGACCATAATGGACAAAAGACATGAAGTTGAGAAAGATAGAGAAATAGAAACTCCATTAGGATGGAACAGGGAGTGATTTCAATGCAGAGATGTGGAGGCAATAAGATATATTTAGAGAACAAGGCTAATAGTGCAGTTACTTCCGTCCAATAATTATCCATGGAATTGTGTACTGCTGGACCAAAGCATAATATTTTGCATATGAACATATCTAAGCATTTTGAAACATTCTAGAAGAGGTGCCATTATTTTCTATGCTTGCAAGCCAATTTATGAGGGGTTTTTTGGTTTTGTTTTTTTGTTTTGTCAACTGTATTGCAATATGCGCAAATATTTATATTTTCGCTATCCATTCAACTTATATTGAGAAATTAAAATTCGCACTATTTTCTTCTCTTTTTTTTTCAAGATTCAATGTAGACATTTTTGTGATGTACTAGTGTTCTGATATGTGGAGGGGAAGGGACTCTGAAATGCCCTGCAAACAATCTGAATAATGGCATGATATTCATGGATTATTAACCTGAACTTTGGATTCTTGATACACTAATTGTGCTAATGATGCTGTGATATCAACAGGAGAGATTTGAGGAGTTGGGTTCTACCAATACCAACAGTACATTACTGATGTCATCAAGAATCTAACTGTATCAATACACAATCCAAAAAGTAAACATCCTTACCTGTATTCAAGACACAAGAAGTCTTAATCTTAAGAGTGCTTACACGCTCTCGTTAGCCACCTTTACATTGCAAGCATATTTCGTGAAGGTGAGTAGAAAAAAAAATTTTTTTTCTACCATAAGAATCAGCCACAGCATTCTCCCTTTAAAGGTAATTTCATTGATAAAAAAAAATTCTGATTTACTATTGAAGAAACTGTAACCTCCAACTTACTATGATTTGAAATTACTGGCTGCCCTGCAATGTCCATTCTCCTTCAACCAAACAGGTCAAGTATTCTATGCATATTGGAGGCACTTTTCTGGCCCTACCAAAACACGTTCTTCTTAACAGCAATAATAGTGATAAATATTATATGGGTTACCTACATATAGGCCAAACAGCCTAAAAAATTCATGAGAGAAAAATAAAGGAAAGCTATTGCATAGGAACAAAGAGAGTGGTATTTCCTACTTCATTTCAAAAGAATGAAGAGAATTTCTAATTTTCTTACCAATAAATTACCCACATGTGACTCTCCCTATGAGAAAGAAGTCTACATCACTTCAGGTTTAAAAAAACAACAACTACACCTTGTTAGTATTGATAATGATTGTGATGTCCATCATTGTAAGTCAAACTGTAATCTCTGCAAGTCTGTGCCAACCAATGTCTCCATGTGATCATGAAAACAATAACACCATAATTTGTGCCTATCTCAAAGATGCCATGGAAAAGGGTGACAGGAAAGTCTTGCAAGAACTGTTGGCTCAGATGCGACAGTAATAAATGCTGCCTTTTTTTAAAACTCCAAAGCATGTATTCAAACTTGGATATATGAGTGGCATTTGGCAAGGGCAACAAAAATTGGTGATATATTTATCAAAGCTGAGGCTTACCCTTCTACCATGCACATGCAGGCTGTCACACCACATCACAGTTCCTTGATAAGGAAAGAAATCATCTTGGGGAGTCTGGAAATCACACTCCAGTGTTACTAGAGCTTTTGAATATGCAATAGAATGTCCTTTTCAGTCATTGAACCTGACATCTGCAATTTTCAATTACATGAACATTTCACATGTGTCCTTCATGACAAAACAACATAAACTGGACAAGACCTGTTTTCAAGGAGAGAAAAAACTAATGAATACCATCCCACCTACTTAGGCATGCAGCACATCAATCCAGCAATCTTCAATAGGTGCAGATTATAGCTATAATGTAAACTTGACTTTATTATGCAGGCTGCACTCATACAGCTAACTAACTAACTGGGCACTCTACCTAGCTAATATCTGGATTTCCTTAGAGTACAACATAGCAACCCAGTGTCAGAGGGATTTGGTCAGGCACTGTATGGACAAAGTTGAAAAACAGTATGGTGCTTGTCAAGAGCTCCTGAAGAGCTGGTTGCAAGATACTTCTTCATACTAAAGAAATGCAAGTGCAGAGACATAGGGCCCTCATATACAGGTCTATGGACTGTGTGACTGTTAATGCCCTCAATATCTTCTTTTTTTCTCTCCTTAATTTTGATGTACAATTTATATGTAGCAAATATACATCTTCGAACATAGAGGAAAATATTAACTGTTTTTGAAGAGTGAATAAAACCTCAGATGTGCTGGCATTCCTTCTGAAATGCTTTAATATACTTTACTTAATTCCTGTGCAAAATTTTATGCTTTGGTCCAGCAGTGCACAAAATTGACCATAAGCGACTACACTACAAGACAGAGGAGCTTAGAGCACTCCAGCATCAAGTGCTTCCTGTCACGGAAATAAAAGAAGCGGATGAAAATCCGAGGGTGGGTAGGAGTGCATTGACCTCAAATTCTGAGGAGCTAATTTTGGAAAGATAACCATCCTTAAGATGTGCTGTATTTCATTAGAAATTTGGCTCCGTAGTACATCATCACATATAACGGAAGAGAGAAAGATAATTGTTCTTATCATATTTGTTAATAATTTCCATTACTCTTTTTTCTGATAACAAAGTTTTCAACTGTATTAATTGTACACCAGAGGCCAGGGTTACAGTTTAGCTCTGCCTGACCTTCGCTTGCAATAATCAAGCCACCAGTTATCCAACAGACCAAACTTTTTCAGCTTTGTTTGCAAGAGTTATTCTTTCAAAGATATTCTCACTGAATTTTCACTCCCCTCATGAGCCATTATAGGAAGCTGTGGGCAAACTTTAATAGTTTGTTGTTGTTGTTTTTTTTTTTACCAATAATGAAAGTTTACTGGATATAAAGTGTTTTATTATTAGCTGAACATGAATCTACAAATCCATTTCCCCCCCCCCCCTCCCTCCTTCATTTCTTGGTTGCAAGATATAAAAATATTTTCTTGTTTTTTTCTGTCAAATATTTTAAAAACTGGGATGGTAAGTTGTCAATCTTTAGCTGTTTCACTCCCAAAAAGTGACCAAATACTTTCATTTTTGGTTCAACCATTACCTTCCTTTTTTGTTGTTGAATGCCTTTTTTTATTATGGAAATTCAGACAATTTGCAGGGACATCCCTACAGTCCAATGAAACTTAAATAATGCTTTTGGAACCTTGAGTTCAAAGAGTTCAAAAAAAAAGAAGTTTTCAAACAGGTAGGTAGGCAGGGAGGGAGCGCAGCACAAATTATAATAGACACACTAAAAATTAAAAATGATGTCTGTTTAAATAATCATGACAACAATAAACTTCCAATATAAATTAGTAAACATGCTCAGTCATCAATTTGGCACCGGGGAAGAGACATAAACTCAAATACTACATTACACCACCAAAACATGCTGTCCAATGGCTGGAGACAGGTCTGTGGTTGATGACAGCTGTATCAGGTTGCACAGGTGTGTTGACATTGAATTTGAATCCACTCTAATTTTGGCACTTCCAGGAATTCCAACAAACCCAATCAATTTCAGGAATTTTGTTTTCACCTCACAAGTTACAAATTTAATATTAAGTTTCTTTACTATGGTGAAATAAAAATAGATATTTCCACAGAAAAAGTAATAATTATATTATGTCAGTATGTCTGTCTGTCAGTTAATTTGATTTGTGATCTCCTCGAATATCCTGCAATGCTCCAAACTGTCTACTTGTTGGTGAGGCAGCTACATGATCAATTTCCCAAAGAAATATTCTTGTCTAATCATCCCCCTTACCACCACCCCCTCTCCCTCCCTCCCTCCCCCCCCCCCCCCCCCCCCACACACACACACAACCCCATTCCTCTCTTGCTATATATAAATATTTAAATACTTTGCAGCACTGGATGGATCACCTGACTGAGAGACAGGACTCAATGTAGTTCATTTTATTGTGTAAAATATTTTTGGCCCCTGCCATCCCCACATTTTCAACTCCCAGGGACAACATTTAGATATGGTGTATGAGTATGTCTCATCACACCACCTTACCATACAATCATCCCATGTAGCAAGTTCAGCATCTATTATAAACGGAGGAATGACTATCCCTTACCTAATATGGTACAGCTTACACACATCTCTAGGTGCCAGACACACCACATGGCGGCCACAGAGATAAATATGATGTACTCACAGCAAGTTGAATGGCTTAAAGAGTACATTTTACTTCATAATTAACGCTGTAGCTGCATTGAGAATTGACAAATCCACTGGCTTGCATCTAAGGTGATCATTGCAGTAAATATTACACAATTTTGTTATCATTGCAAACATGGCTACCAAGTGAAAATAAAATTTATGAGTCAGGAGTTCAAAGAACTCAAACAAAAATCTATGCCAATTATTTTTTTAAAACAAACATTAAATATTGAAATGTTATGAACACTTAATTACTCCAACAGATGCATGCATAACAATCCCTGCTCCAGTTTTCTCTTTCGTTGGGTAAAGTGTAAACTATTACTTGGCAAGTGCATTTTTTTGGTAAAGCACATCAGGTGCATATTGCTATAGCTGTGAGATAGTGGGTGCAATGAGAGGTGAGGGTCCACATTCACATGTGAACAGACAAAGCACTAACTAGCTGTATTAAAATTTTTTTTAAATAAATAAATTTAAAAATAAATAAATACATTTTTTTTCTTTTAAACAGTTTTTATGTATGTCCTCTATTTTCTAATGACCAGGACAATTTTTTAGGATCCTTGGGTCCTGGAAAAGTTTAGCAAATGAATAATTTGGACTCATGCAGGGGGAGTTTTGGTTGGCATTTTGTGGTCCTGGTAAGGGTTACAAATACCACACACGCAGAGGGGGAAACGGGAACAAAAAGAGGGGGGAAAAAAGGGGAAAAAATAAAAATAATATATATACACATATCCATAGTTAAGACAATGACACTCAGTAAGCTTCACATCAAGTTACAGTGTACAATCCTCCCCCCCCTCCACACTCCTTCAAAGGGTTCGCACAGAGCCAGGGAAAGAACAACATAACCAGTCCACCAACAACATAGCAACACTTGATGTCTCTATCAATGTAGTCTTAGCAACCTCTATTGGTCATCATCCACTTGGACAGTAATATCATTACCACCAACAAGAGTTGTAACACAGAAGGATCTAAAGTTTTTCACCTTCCTTTACTAAGTTATCTAAATGATTTCTCCAGTAGGAGGGCTGCTCAATAGAATGGTGGCCAGAAGCTCGGTTGTTATGACAGTAGACAGGCATTACCAGTGAGGCAGATACAATTCTATGCTACAATCAAGGAAGTTACCATTATTGTTGGATAGATAGAATATTATGTAAGATACTCATCTGGTTCTATTTGTAAGAATGCTACAAATATTATGACCACCATCATCTGCAGTGCAATGAGCATCAACTATGTGCACTTCAAACTCCAAACATTGGGCTAAACCGGCAGAGACAATGTTATAATGGTGCGTTGGTTTGGTTTCAGGTTTTTTTCCAAGCATAAAAATGCATATTTCGCTAAAGGTAAAAGGTACTGAGCAACATGGGGTCAAGTACCAAACAACACGGGATCAGTTACTAAGCAACATGGAATAAGGTACCAAAGCTGCATGGGATCAGGTACCAAGCAATATGGGGTCAGGTACCAAGCAACATGGGGTCAAGTACCAAACAACATGGGATCAGGTACTAGACAACATGGGATCAGGAACCAAGCAGCAAGGGATCAGGTACTAAGCAACATGGGATCAGGATACAAAAATATGGGATTAGGCACCAATCAGCTCTTATCAAATGTGCACACAGTACCAGACATTAGTTTGGGTAAATAAAATAACTGCAATATACAGTGTGTGTGTGTGTGTGTGTGTGTGTGTGTGTGTGTGTGTGTGTGTGTGTGTGTGCGTGCGCGCGCGCGCGTGTGTGTGTGTGCGTGCGTGTGCGCTCATGTGTGTGTGTGTGTACACACAAACCACAAGAAAATAAAAGAATGAGCAGGGCAGCCAGATCCCCTAGCATGGGTGGTCCCCATACTTATTCCTGTGCTCAACTAAAGACAAGAGCTACTTCTGTGCACAATAAGCTTTGAGGAGATTCTCAGCTGCAAACAAAACAAATGGAGGGGGGGGGAGGGGGGAAGGAAATGAACTTAGGCATAGTAAGAAAGAGTACTCCATGTAGCATGTCGGCCATTTAAGGCTCTCATGTAAGCCACTTAATGTCCAGATCACCACAACTAATGCACCACAAGCCTGTCTGCTAAATCCTTAGAAATACACACCCAAAAATATACAAGCCTCACCCCAACTCAGTTATAGCAAGTATGGCTTCTCCACCAAGTACCCCCCCCCCCCCCCCCAAGCTTATCTTAACCACCATCACTTCTCCAACACAGCATGGACCCATTATGGTCATATTGAAAGTGGTAAACATTTTAAAACAACAAGGGAAACTCATCCAGCACATGGTATATGTACTTAGATGAACGAACCAAATAGCCACAACGGTACCCATCACTAGTGTTACAACGAAAGTGAAATGACCTCTTACCTAACAGAAAGGACGTAGTCGCCAGGACATGTGGTACTGTCCCTCACCAGAAACATGCCAGGTCTCCTTCCAGCCAAGATGGTGTCTGTAGTGGACCGGTCTAGAGACCCATGGTACCACCTGAAACACAGGGTCAAAGGAGAGAGAGAGAGAAAAGACAGTGATATTGCACACATCAAAAATACAACCCACCCCCCCCCCCCACACACACACAAATAAATATATAAGCAAGATGTCTGTTTGTGTATTTGTTAGATATAGGACCAGCTGCCAAACTGCTGGGTCTAGGCTATAGTTTTTAAAACAAATTAATTGAGAGCTGCTGAAAAGATGAAGAACCATATTGCGTACTTGAACGTCCTAACTTTTCTGACTGCATAACACAATCATTTATGTAGGTTACTACGATTACCATATGAAACTCTGCATAGGCACTAACAACACACCCTCCCCTGGCCTCCAAAAGAATTCAGTATGCTAATGGAGTGAATGACAGTAATTCATGTTGTTACTGGTGTGAAGAGAGGTAGGGCAGTTGGTTATCTGTAATCTAAAGATCCCACTGCATATCTGATATACAAAGAGCAAGGAGTTTGGGGGGGGGGGGGGGGGGAAGTCAGATATGGCTAAATAGGCCACAGTTGGACTCCTATTTGTATAGTTGGTCCACCCAGAGACACTGAGAATGAACCCCTCCCCCCCCCCCCTTCCAGCCACACATATACATGCATGCACGCATCACAACACACATGCACCACACACATGCACCACACACACGCACACCCACCCACACAAAGATAAAACTTTTTCTCTGTGCAGTGCTGGTCTTACTTCCCCCACAGTTAAGAATTGTCCAAATATTTTTAACATGGAATTTCTGCTTTCAGTTGCTCCTCATTGATTTCGTGAAAAAAATTAAATATTTTAATGAGGTATTTTCAGAATGATAATTCAATATTACATTAGGTAACTTATTGGATGGACACACACACACACACAGGCAAAGTGGGAGGAAGGGGAATGCAGTAACACTGCTGCACACTTTGGCATGAAAACAAACATAATACTCTCTCTCTAATTTAAGGAGTGTCTCTCCCAGAAGGACACCAGACTAATCACAAGGCCAAGCTCATTTGCTCATCAGTAGCAAGAGTCAATACCAGTGGCTAAGAGTATTGCCACCATGGCCTATTGTCACCATGGCCTATTGCCACCATGGCCTATTGTCACCATGGCCTATTGTCACCATGGCCTATTGTCACCATGGCCTATTGTCACCATGGCCTATTGTCACCATGGACTATTGTCACCATGGACTATTGTCACCATGGCCTACTGTCACCATGGCCTATTGTCACCATGGCCTATTGTCACCATGGCCTATTGCCACCATGGCTAGCATATTGTCAAAAAGGCTATCTTCTACGATGCCTGTGTATCACAGAGAAGAACATTACCAGAAAAAACAGAGTTGCAGGAGTTGGCAGCTGGTTGCACTGGAGGGGGTCAAGCATGCAGCCACTTGTAAAAGGATTCAAATTTAGTCCTATTAAGAGCATTAACTCAATTAAGAAACATAAAATCAAGGATCTAGAGTAATTATTAGTACTAGCTAGTGAAAAACCTGCCCTACTGCTGGTTTTTCAGTCGCCTATGGCCTCTGTAGTTACA
This sequence comes from Lycopodina hypogea, assembly GCA_963969325.1. Taxonomy (NCBI): domain Eukaryota; kingdom Metazoa; phylum Porifera; class Demospongiae; order Poecilosclerida; family Cladorhizidae; genus Lycopodina; species Lycopodina hypogea. Next base: position 8,349,216 of record OZ017791.1, on the reverse strand, counting down.
AACTTGTTCAATTTGCTTATTGTTTTATGCAGGGGATGAGGGATTTGTGGGACATTTCTTAAGTAATATTATGAATGCACCTCTAGCTATTAGTGTCTTTTTGAACTTCCTGTGTGGTTTGTTAACTAGAAATGCCCTATGATTACAACTTCAGATTACAACTTTACAGTCACTGACGAATAGGAAAGTTTATATAGTGGCCCTATGCCCTAGCCCTGACCACATTCTCCTTAAACAGGGCCAGTGGTCCCACGAGCAACCCCTGAAATTTTCAGGATTGGTTAAACATCTGGGAGGAGATTCATTACGAACCGAGAGACAGAGAGACACACACACACTACATAAATTATAGTAAGAGATGGTGCAGCACACACACACCCACCCACCCAACTGGCAATCACATCTTTAGAAGCCAATTAAACACACACAAGGTCAAAATTGAAAGTGTTTTCATTGGTAAGAAACCCCATTAAACAGTAAACAACCAGCCGTTGTCTGTTGCACAATAATTGTTATCAAATTCAAAGTTTGGAATGTATATTCCTCACATGCCGACCTTTCTTCTACAAACAAGTGACCAATTTGATGTGAAAAAATTTTTAAAAAATAGAGCAGCAATAGTAAAAGAAATTGATTCTTAGCCATCTAACAATGTTTGTATTCTTGGAAAGGTATATCTAAGACACATTAGTTTCCACAACTCAAATCATTATCACAGCCACAGATGCTGCCATAGCAACTTGTTTTCAGTTCCAATTGTAGAAGAACAGCAGATGCTAAGCACACACACACCCTATGGCAATAATTGTGCTCAACTTTGAACTGATTCAGCAATTAAATGACATGACAATTCTCACACACACGAAAAAAAATCAGATCCTAATAATGTTCTAAGTGACAATGACAAACTATGGGTGGGTTGTGGAGGAAGCCCTACGCTGCCACACTGAAGCCATTTATGATCTTACATACCACAGAGTGGGTGCCAACCACACCAAGCTGCAGCATGGTGACGAACAGAAGGCAAAGGAGATTATTGAAAAAACAAACAAACAAATTGAGAATTATAGTAAGATCCTTACAGAACAACATTGGTCAGGTGATCCCATCCACCCACCTGAGATGGTCCGTGGGGAAGAATGGGTGTGCTTACTTCTGCTTGTTTGTTATATAGGTGTATTGTATGGAATGTTTCAGTATTATAGTAATCACAATTGAATATGGACGATGGTGAATATCTACAGATGGATATTCGTGCACACTCACACACATTCGCCTATACACCACCTGATATGGTCATACAGCCACAGTGTGCCAATCAGATCAAAGCAAGCACATTAGAATATTCAGCCACTAATAAACATAATTCAATAAGAATCATATTAAAGTAACAGTGAATTATGTCTTGTGAAGATAGGCCGCTACAGTGTGGGATTCCATGGAGAGGCTTAGCAACTTTGCGTACGCTATTATAGGTGTGGTTTATAGGCATGCTAGGTCAACAGCATAGGTGAGGGAAAAGTGGAGAGAGACAGAGAGAGAGAGACAGAGAGAGAGAGACAGAGAGAGAGAGACAGAGAGAGAGAGAGACAGAGAGAGAGAGAGACAGAGAGAGAGAGACAGAGAGAGAGAGAGAGACAGAGAGAGAGAGACAGAGAGAGAGAGAGACAGAGAGAGAGAGAGACAGAGAGAGAATGAGATGCAGCAAAGAAAGGATGGGGAATGGAGACATGATAGATGAGCTGGAGTATTGCTATACACATCCAGTGCAAGGAACAGATGCTACAAAGAGATGAACCTCTAAACAGGCACAGAGGCTACCATCCTAAACCTGTCTTTACAAAAACTAGATAAACTGTGAGTGACATGTCTCCCAAAGACATTGGGCACTGGGTGCGTGCTGCTAACATTTGTGTCTGTGGGTGCGGAATTAATGTTGGAGGGTGTGGCATTAATATCTGTGAGTGTAGTATTAATGCCAGGGGGTGTGGCATTAATATATGAGGGAGTTTAAGGGAGTCATGTCTGCATAAGCTGGTAGTGTTTATGATCAAAAGGTGTAGTGTCTATGTGTGAAGTTGTATTGGATGTGTATAAGAGCGTCACTTTGTATTTGAGGGTGTCACTCAACAACCATGCATGCTGTGTTCAACGGCACACAGTGACAGCAAAAAGAAACCGATTTCTTAACCCAACAGAGGTATGTGATACAACTGGTAAGGAATGGCCAGTGTTTGTGCAATTTATAGCCTTTCATAGCTTCAAATGTGCCTACCACTCCCAAGGTGACCATCGTCAATCTCCCCTCCCCTCCCCTCCCCCCCCCAGCCCTATCCACTCATGGTGAATCCTGCTAATGCCACCGGCAACAGCTGCAGCCTTTGTCGCCAGCTACCCCAGAGGCCCAACAAAAGGTGCCACAACCTCCTCACATAGTATCAACCCTCACAAACAATCTTTATACAGAAGCTCCTCGGATATCTGCGCTCAAGCATTCCATACGCTGATTGATAACCCACCACACCAGCTCCAGTACTTCAGGTAATGAGGTCTACATTACAGTATCAGTTAAGAATGCAAGATAATATGTAAGTGGGTAAATTTCCTTGCTATGTTATGCAATCACAGAGGTAGACCACATGAGAGATAAGAAGGATCCAATGTCACACACTGTCAAGGGCTAACTCCAAGTTATGATGTTGGCCTTCTAATTACATTCCTTCAAGCAGATACCGTCTCGGGTATATGGATCTAGTCCAAGATCACATGACCACACAGAGGGTGGAGCAGTAGAAGCATAAGTGAAGTAACAATAAAGTTAATTAGTGGCTTGAGTAGGACACATGTAGCCTGTGATAAACATGTATTCATTGCTTGTTACGATAGTTCATTATTTTCCCTCCTTTTTTAAAAATGTTTTGTTCCAGTTATCCTACAAAAGAGTCATAAAGTAAGCAAGCACACTCTCCATCATGGAATAGAACTGGGTGGTATTCTTCCACCAATGTGACTCACTAAAGCACCAAGACATGGTGAGAGCCACTTACCTCCTATAGTCAACACCACACAGAGCAAATATAAATTAATTAGACAAATTAAAACTAACACTAGATGATTTCCACCATAGAAGAAACTACCAATGTCTCCTGCAGTGGTCTGAATATACTTACGACTACTTTACTGCGTGTTGTTATTTACGAGCACATTGCTGGGTGTTTTGTGGGACACCCTGGGTGTAAGGGAGAAATGCTCACTGCTGAAACGCTCACCCAGGATGAAAACCGGGTCCAAGATAAAATGCTGGAAGTAGTTACTGGATAACAGGCAGGAGTTGTAGGACTCGGAGAGGATTACAGGACTAGAGTGAAGCTTACTCCAACTACAACCCACAGAGAGAGAGATGATGGAAGATATTACACTTCACAAGATATCAGTGGCGACAGTGGGTAAGTATGGACCCACTATGATGTCCTGCTCTACAGCACACTTCATCCTGTGGCCAGCAACATGTCCACATGCACATACATGAACATGTAGAATGCACTTAAAATCATCTTGCACTCAATCAGCCCCAATAACACAACAACTGGAGTGCAGTGTTGAGGGAACACTTCTCACTTCCAGATCAACTTGCCACTCCAGGATGTGTAACCATCTCAATAAAAATAAATTAAAAAATATATAATTATGCCCCACAAATGGCAGAGGGTCATCCTCTAGTTCCAGCCTATGCACACATCAGCAGAATCCAGTGGTCATTGTCACAGCAACTTCAACACTACAATTTAGTGTTATTTTAATATGAACTCTGACTATCCTGGATTCATCTCGAGGAAATCAAGACTGTATCGTAGAGTCCTTAGGTGAGAGGATCACTCACCAAATCTAATCAGATACTGACTTTATGCAGTGCCATATTCTGATTTCAATTGGAAAGGATCATCCAACATGTGATCTACATGAGGACATTCTTGATTCTTTTTTTATAGGCTATTCCATAGATCACATCAACATCTGCTACACAGTCAGGAGAGAGGCCCGGTGGGTGCTGTACTAATGATACACTGCATGCAGCACATCTACTTAGTTCCTTTACAAGGAGTTTTAGTTATAGACCTTTACCACACACTAGAGAAAAACCCGCCCTATGGGTGGTTTTTTGGCCCACCTTTGGTGGGCTGTAGTCACAAATATGTCTGCTTTGAAGACATATGGTGTAGACCTTTTAAAACAAAAGTGAACATGCAATTAGTCAGTGTTTTTTTAAAGTACCATTTTGACATTTTAGCCTTACACACAAAGAGGAAGTGGTGTGGCCAGATGGGACCCACCCCATGTCATTTGCAGAGTCGAGTTGTGTCTGCATGCCAAAATCTTAGGCCTGTAGCTCCATTCTTTTTTCTGGTCAAAGTTCCATTTTTGCTCATTTATTATTATTATTTTTTTAATACAGAAAATGGTGTGGCCATATAGATATGCTTATGACATTCCCCTGGTGACACAGACTCTAAATATATATATATATATATATGGGTTTGTGGGTCTAGCTCCATTTTTTTCTGGAAAAAGTACCATTTTTGGCATTTTTGAATACAGGAAGGGGTGTGGACATAAATATGCTTATGATGTTCCCCTGGTGACACTGATTCTAAGTATATGGGTCCATTGGTCTAACTTCAACCGTTCAAGCGTGAATCGTGGACACACACACAGACAGACTAATCACACTTTTAGTATAGATACTTTATTATTGTTACACTAAATTATAAAACTAAATAGGAAGATATGTATTCTTTCTGGTACCAATGGTAGCAAGAAAGGGTTATGCCTGGGAAAGAACAGAGATAGAAAGATCAATAGAATATCCTATGTGTCACATTTCAAGGGGGGATTGTTCACACCACATTTTTACTAACTTAGCCAAGAATTCAAGGCACTCTTTTTCACGTCCTTTTTTTTTTTTGGAAGGAAATCCAGCTGAAGATATCATATGTATGGCTTTAAAAAAAACAACACAAATACGATTTTTAGTTGAAATAATTGCCTTTGAATTGCAAGTTTCCTGGCTGGCATTTATAAAAATTGGGTCATCCAATGTAGTGAGTAGAACAATAATAAAAGATGCCTTGCTGTTTGACTGCCTGCATCTAGCCTACCATATATGCGAAACCTTTTGGTTATCAAGTCAATACGAACAGAACTCCCTGAAGTCTTCCTGTAGTCCCCACTGGTGACCTCAAAGGAAAACTTTTTTTCTTAATACCTCAACTTTTAAAACAAGGGATCCAATGTTTATACACTGACCATATTTACCTCTGTGTGTGTGTGGGGGGGGGGGAGGTTTGGTGAGAATCACAGAAGAACTCTACGGGGGTCTAACTCTTTTAGGGGTCTCCAACTGTGACCCCTGAGAACCATCTCCAGAATTTAACTTCATGACGGGATGAAATATAATGTTAGAAAGTGCAAGTTCCTCCAAATTTACCTGATGACAACAAGCAGGAGGATAAGGAGACAAGGATTGGGCACCATTGATGAGGTGTCCAGTTCTATGATTCATGTAACAACCAAAAGAAAATAAGCCTCACTGCCTGCAAACCAAATGTGAACTTCACTTTCCATATCACAACTCCTGTACTATCATTTCCAATAGTTCTATTTATAGTTGATTGAATGGGAATCAATAAATATATGAGGAATATAGAGGAACTACTTCATATCCCATCCCGGATTAGGCTGCACCTGCCTAATCACTTCCAAAGCATCAGACTGTGGTTACTATTTTAGGGCACTAAGCTATCAAGGACGTGCCCAATTTCATTGAGTGCATGTTACCTGAAGGCATTCTCAGAACTGCTACACCATCACACGGTTTTATCTGCACAATAATGTATGGGGCTCAACCACATTCTACTCCAGAATTTAGCTGTCATTTAAATATTCTGTGCCTTAGCCAGTTAGCTGCACTCAGCTGTTGGCCTAATGGTAGGTATTAATTGGCAGTACTTCTATTCAGATTGATAGCATGTGCCCTATTCATAGGTGAGAGATATTGCACTGAATGGCTGGAGGAGCTTTATAGCAGTTAATTTAGGGTATGAAGTGATCAAAGTCGTAGAATGATCAAAGATGCAATGTGATCAACGACGCAGAATGATCAAAGGAAATACGGTATTCCCATTATAGAGGGTGCACTACATCATCTAATTAGTTTCCTTCTCAATACTAGAGTAATAGTAAACAAAATGTTAATGCTCATTTAGTTGTGGCTATAGATACAGTCACATTCTTGCTCAGCATGCAACATTGAAGAAAAGTGAAAAAGGTAACAATGATAAATTCATCACTTACATCAAATTTTCATCACTATACACCTAACTCTGCTCAGACTCATTTGCTTCTGTTTATTACATTTGTGTTTATGTGTGTGTTCATGTGTGTGTGTGTGTGTGTGTGTGTGTGTGTGTGTGTGTGTGTGTGTGTGTGTGTGTGTGTGTGTGTGTGTGTGTGTGTGTGTGTGTGTGTGTATGCACGCACATCTTTTGGTGCTGTTAGATTCTTAACATATGCCTGAACCACACACCCAATAGACAGCATTCTGCTGTGTGAAGTGGTCATTGGTGCTGTTCCAACATCAACTGAACCAACAATAGCATGCTTCATAAAAACCAGCTACCCAGAGCAGCTGCGCATGAGAATCAATATTTCCTTCTCCTCGTGTTCTCGTGAAATCCCAATTCTCCGCATGAGATTTATACAACTCCAATTGAATAACCACTCAAATTTGAGGATCACACTAAAAATGAAGCAAGCAAGCAGTGGGATGTGCTCCTATGCTTCCACTGCCTCTTCCAACCAGGTAGATCTCCTCTTATTGAATTTCGTGCATGTGCAAACATTCCTGGACGATGGTGTCCTTAAAAGAGATGGAGTATGGCTGAAGGAGAAGGATCTGTGCCTGTACCACCAACTAAAGAAAAGAATAAGGAATCTTAGAGTTGGACTTGATAGACTAAGAGACAATGATGCTAAAGTCAAAGGTTTTTTGATGTGTGCTTTTTGATTCATTCTATTTATTAACATTATGGATGATACTTGAAATAAGGCAACATTAATCTTTGCTGCTGCTGCAAGTTTGATAGTGAGGTTCCACGCTGATACCCGACAGAGAAAACAGTGAAGTCAGCAGTTTAGTGGTCTTGATTGTATCTACTGTAAATATAGACATAAGATGAAGTGTCTGCACTCTGCCAATACCCTAGCCCTCACAACATAGCCATCTCTGATTCATGGACTTTGAAATAATGAATAATATTAAGTATAATTATCCACATTGTGTGTGTGTGTGTGTGTGTGTGTGTGTGTGTGTGTGTGTGTGTGTGTGTGTGTGTGTGTGTGTGTGTGTGTGTGTGCGTGTCTAATTGTTGAGCCCATGCTAAAGCTAGTTCCACAGTGAAGCACCAACCATTTTACAGGAGAGAATATTCTGTAACCATTTTCTTCTGGACAATGCTCACTGGGAAGCAAAGTTAGGCCTCATAAAGATGTTGAATGGACAGCAGCGTGTTCCAACTTGTGCTTGCATGTATTCATACATTCAAACAATTGCCCAGGATTAAACTGAGTTTGAGTTGTCCAAACTCCCACAAAACAGAATATGTAAGTTGGCTTTAAAAACTTTTTTTCCCCTTCTAAATACGTTACAGGATAACTCATACTGGAATGTCGATTTTTTCCCCCTTTGTAGCTGACTGCTAATATTCCACTGGTAGTGCAGCATGACTCACCAAGTGTAGGGAGAGCTACACGGAGTAGAAGTGAAGTGGGAAAGGAAAGAGGTGAGAAAGGTAGTGGGGAAGGAGGTGGGGAAGGAAGTGGGGAAGGAAGTGGGGAAGGAGGTGGGGAAGGAGGTGGGGAAGGAGGTGGGGAAGGAAGTGGGGAAGGAGGTGGGGAAGGAAGTGGGGAAGGAGGTGGGGAAGGAGGTGGGGAAGGAGGTGGGGAAGGAGGTGGGGAAGGAGGTGGGGAAGGAGGTGGGGAAGGAGGTGGGGAAGGAGGTGGGGAAGGAAGTGGGGAAGGAAGTGGGGAAGGAGGTGGGGAAGGAGGTAGGGAAGGAAGTGGGGAAGGAGGTGGGGAAGGAGGTGGGGAAGGAGGTGGGGAAGGAGGTGGGGAAGGAGGTGGGGAAGGAGGTGGGGAAGGAGGTGGGGAAGGAGGTGGGGAAGGAGGTGGGGAAGGAGATGGGGAAGGAGGTGGGGAAGGAGGTGGAGAAGGAGGTAGGGGATGAAGTGATGAAAGATATGAGGAAGGAAGTGGAGAAGTTGAAGGTGAGGGTAGAGCTGGCAGAAGGAGAGGAAGGGAGACATGAAGTGGAGGTAAAGAGGTTGGAGGCCGATTAGGAGATCAAGAATTTACGTGAATTTTTAAGAGTGGGGGAATAAGGACTTCTTCATGTGCACATGCTACTAACAAGAATATGTTCATGTATCACATGTCAAACTTATGGATGGTCTTTGCTTCTTTGCAGAAGGCAAAACACAGAAGGTATGTTTGTGAGGCTGATGCTAACAATACAAATAACAGAATAAAATATAAAATAAACAAGGCAGGTGAAATTGTAGAGCCTAATTCTAGAAGTGGACACCTTGTTCGCAGTACGATGACCATAGAACATGGTACTATCACTGCTTCGCTGTGAACATCAGAGACGCAAGAAGACACAGCATACCTGATCATGTGGTCAGGCTGTGAGGGTCATGGGGGTGACTCAAGTGCTTTATCACCACATAATATGACCACTTTATCACCAAATAATATGACCACTTATCACCAAATAATGTGACCACTTTATCACCAAATAATATGACCACTTTATCACCAAATAATATGACCACTTGTAAAGAATGTGGGGCATAGTTTGTGTTGCAGGCTTAAGTGCCATGCATTGAAAACTGATTGTCTGTGAGTAGGTCTTCAATTGTTGTCTATCCAGCCAACAGCATTGGACCAAATAGGGAAATTAGCTGCAGTCTGTCAAGACTACATCACTGGACCAAATAGGGTTAAAATTGGCACACTGAATATTCCCCCCCCCCCCCCCCCCCAAATATACACACTGGATCAGTATTAAGTTCTCTAGCTCATTCAGGCCTGAACCCCCAGAGGTTATTTTTACTTCTTTTTTTTTTTTTAGATCAAGAGGGTCTTTAGGATTTCATGCAGATGGCAATGTTTGAATTAGTGATTGACCGATTTCCTAACTATGTGTTTAAAACCATTACTGGGCACAACAAACAAAATAGGACAGTAATTATCTATAGTTGTGTGTGTGCGTGTATAAATGTTGTTTTGTGTTTGATAACATTTAATAGAGAAAATATTTTCAAAATTCATTTAGCTGTTGATCAACAGCAAATGTGATTAAATTAGAATTCTTGCTAGCACACTTGTAACAACTCTATCACTGAATTAGATATAGCTAGCAGTTCTTTAAGCCATTGGTACGTTGAGCAATAACAAACAAAGGCAATTTTTGCAGGTGTTTCTATATTAGTAGCAACTCAAATGATAGCAGTCCATCTAGATGGTTAAAATGTTGTGATCTATATTAACTCTTTAGAGACTAATTACAAGACACATCCATTCACATGCTTTAGCTGACACCACTTGGCATATTAATGAATTATAATTTCAGTAATTTAGGTACAGGACAACAGGTATATCTGAATTAAGCATGGTTGGTCACTGACAGTCAAAGGTTGCAGATAGCTCTCAGGTGATCATTATGGCTGTCCATCAGTCTTGGTTTCCCTTTCAATATTTCCTTCTTATGCCCTACAGACCGTGTGCCACCTCTTCTTCTCTTTTGCATGGTTTCTTAAGTTGTAACATTGACGACCCTCAGGCCTGGTGGTAAGTGGAGTCTGCAAGGGTAACGACACTCGGGAGTACTGGTGTGTGCTTGCACTATCAATGACCCTTTATGAAATGCTTAAGAATGACTGTGGCAGCCACAACAGGCAGTGGATCCAAACATAACCACTTTCTGTCAGAGGGCTATAGGGAACAACTTATACCAACTTCCAGGAGTCTAGGAGGAGTTCCCGGACATAACATACACAGACACTGTAATTTATTATATATATATGTATATATGTGAGAGGTATTCAGCATTGCATGGGTAAAAAAAAAAATTGAACTTTTGTAAATAATAAACACCAAAAACTAAGTTATCAAACAATGTCACTAGGAAGAGGCTACTGTTCTCCTAATAGTCATAGCAACTGAAGATATTGCAGAAGCACTTCAAAATCTGGTTATAAAATAAGACTATAACATTTTTTTTAAATAATGGCAACTAAAATTTTTCCTGCAGTATTTTCTATTTTTGTATATTTGTGCTTAAATCTACCTCGAAGCTCACCAAGCCACCAACAGCAGTAACACACACACACAAACTAACAGCTGTTAGGTACTTCCTAATTCTGTCTTTCTCAAGAATTGACACTGTATCTTAGTGCACCCAAGTGGTGTCCCTTTCTTGGGCATTGAGCAATTCCCACCACTATGGGTGCTGCTGCTTAACCCAACAGCTATGGTGACCTGACTATGGCCACAGGCAAGTTGACTACCCCTTCTCTGTGTGTACACTCTTGGAGATGCTGCCTTTAAAAACCAGACAGATTGCTTTAAGAAAAGTGTCATAATCACATGCAGGTTCACATGAGGACCCAGAAACTGTTTGGTTCCAACCTGACACATGTGCAAACACATCCAACAGTTAACACTAGTTAGCTCTACACTTATGTTGAATATTCTTCTTCTTTCTCATTTAATATACAATTGCTTATTGTTTTCATGTATTTTGTTATTATATAACTTAATCTATTTTAATATTTTTTAAAGTTATTATATTCAAACTATCTATAAGTCTTCCACCATCATTTATGATGAAATGCTTACTGTGTTACTTCATACTAATTATAAATTATACAACACAGACATGCACCTCTAGGCACACTTCCAGTGCAGCTGGTATTAATGCCCAATTAAGCTCTTCTGCTGCTTTCCTGTGGTTGGAGTGTGGGGTTCTTAGACATACCAATGTGTGGGGTAGGGGGTCTGTATTCTTAGACATACCAATGTGTGGGGTAGGGGGTCTGTATTCTTAGACATACCAATGTGTGGGGTAGGGGGTCTGTATTCTTAGACATAGCAATGTGTGGGGTAGGGGGTCTGTATTCTTAGACATACCAACATCTCTACCTAAGCACTAAGAATTTCTTACACACATCCAGCTCAATATCATGACCCCAAAATGTTTCTAAATTTTTGGGGGACAACCATTTCCAGCTAATGTTGGCAGTAAACTATTTGACTTCTATATACACTAAGACAGTGTTCCTTAACTTTTTCCAACTCCCCCCCCCCCCCCCCCTCACCCCAACCCAGGTTTTTGGGCACACTAGCGAAAACCTCAGTGCAACAAGGGTGGTAGAATAAGAACCAGTAAAGCATCATTTCATAAACTATTTCATTCCTACCAAAAATAATCTTCCTACAGGCATGTACGTCTAATTTAGTAAGGACAGCTGCACTTCTCAATATATTTACGCTGAAGCACCACCTACCATAATCTCTCCTAGTCAGAATCATAAAGGCAGGCAACAAAAATATTGTATTGCAGGAAGACATTGACACACCACATAAAATTGATTTTAACACCCCTAGGAGTGCTTGCATCCTAGTCTGGCATGGCCCCACCTTTCATAATACTGTCAGAAGGGTGTAGTATCAGAGGTATATCAATTTGGTTCTCTTCCCCAATATTCACAGGGATCTATATTAGTGTATATCTAAAAATAGCACTTGGTAAAATACTCGATCAAACTGACTAAACTGTTTCGAACATTGATTTGTGCAATTTTATCACCAATGCAAACACTTGTTAATTGCATTCTAGTAGAATAGAATTTCTATGCCAATGACACCACACCCTTTCACTCATATTTTGGAAGGTGTGATTCCACAACACTACTAGCACACCTGGTTAAGAAACTATGTAATAAATGAAGTAAGGAAACGTTGACAGGAGAGAATCAAGCAGATATAAAGGTGTCAATAAAGAAAGTAGCAGGAGCAAACATGAACATTTTGATGTCAGTGAGTGTTAAGAGAGACTAATACATTAGAATTAGAATCAACACAATCAATTTGGGTATCATTACCACCAGCAGTAACACAAAACATACCAACCTCTCTTTGACAACAGGTGGTACCAACAAGAATACACTCACAACCAGTAGTTACTTCATCACTTACATTTCTGACTTCCAGCCTGACTTCTTATCCATCTCCCTGTCCTGTTCAACCTTTTTGTTATGTCGTCTGATCCAATCCCTATGCTCTGGGTCCATCAACACATTGCACAGAGCAACGTGGTCAATGACCTCTCCTAGAAGATGAAAAACTGCAACAAGAAGAAAGCACCATAAGCAATTACTTCCGGTACAGGAGGTTTGACTCTCAGTGGTTCGCAAATGCCAGGACTGAAAGGATAAGGAAAGATCCAAATGCCCAAATAGCAAGTCCTAATGTTAGCTAGCATGTTTCTACAAGCTCACACAACTTACACGGATACCTGGAGTGTGGCGATAACTAGACCGGGAGTGCGCTCCAATATCCACAAGCCTCAGGAACAAGGAATGCACATAGTATATTGCTACTTGTTGATACCCGTACTGCGTGAAGCTTCCTATGATACGGAGTAGCTAGGCACGTGAGATCCTCTGACGTACGCGACCTTTACCGGACACTTTGATGGATCCTGGCTGAATCCAGCTGAAGTGAGTTTGAAGTGGGTCTGAAGTGGGTATGAAGTTTCCTGTTTTCATAAGTGGAGAGTCAGGGAGTGGCTATAGTTGTTTTGAAGATTCCTGCGTTTCAAAATTAATAAACAAAGACACAGTGAAAAGTCCATGAATTTTCGAATTTGGTGATCAGGATCCTGAAACTCCTGTCATTTTTTTTTGACTAGGATAAAATACTTAAATAGCGGAAATTTCTGAGTATTTATTAAGTTAATTATTACCTAGTTTTACACAATTGATGCATGGCTCAGAGTGTACCTGTTTCTCCTCCACTCCATTGATATTGGTTACATCTAATAAATTCTAAGATGATTGCTACATGACCAAGTTTTTTCAACAGAACTTCCTCATAACATGAACACATGCATAGAGTTGGTCTGGGCAAAATTGAATGCTTTGCTTCAATAATTATGCTAAGTGTCACGATATTAAAAAGACAAACAAGTGTGTGGGGTATTTGTGTGTCCACCCAAGCGTGTTAGTGATTGTATATGTATATGCTGCAAGAATCAATCAACTAAAATTACCTTAAACAGAGAAAATTATATTTTCTCTATAGGACCTGATCCTACCAGAAAAAGCTGGGATATTAGGTGGAATATTCACATCAGCAAGTGGTAAATTAGTGATGCTCCCAGTGATGTGATAATTCAGAATCTTTTCTTCTCTTTGTGATTAAAAAAAAAATTTTTTTTTATTAATTAAAAAAAAAAAAAAAAAAAAAAAATTTGGGTTATTTTTATTAGGGGTTAGCTGTTATCCTTTTGTTGTTTGTTTTGTTGGTTCTTTTTAATTATTACAAGTTAGGTGCTCCAAATATTGTGTAATGGGAGGCATGTAAAAGGTAATTCACTTGATTTTGAAAGTATATGGTACTGGTGTTGACCCTTAGAATGCAAATCTCTCCTACATAAGGCCTGCATGAAAATCACAGAGATTGGATTCACAATTGTCAGGTTACACAATATATAACTGAATAGGGCTTCACTAATCACCCTGATCATGGCCTGTAGTGTTCTGTTGTCTTGTAAATAAAATGCCTGAGGTTGCTTCATTGCCTTTACTTAAACTTTTGTGCAATGCTTATTTGGTTTTTCTTGGTTACTGAAACTTTGAATTAAACCAATTCTAAACAAATATTTGTTAATGGCATAGCTATAGAGTTGGGAAAAAAGGAAAAAGAAGAGGGGAAAAAAAGGAAATCAAACTTTAAAACAGTGGGCCATTGTTTCTTATAGGATTTTTTTTTTTTTTTTTTTTTTTTTTTTTTTTTTTTTTTGAACCTTGATCTTAGAGAGATCAATTCATCAGAAAACCTGGTTAATTGGATGTTCAAACAGGGGGTCTGAGGATTAGTGTTGAAATTAACCAGTGACACCTAACAGAATCTGCCAGCTTAAGTGAGTTGCCTGTTCTGATTTATTCATAAACATGGGAGATTCCTTGCAAACCCATCCATCTCTCACTGACTTCCTGCTGCCAACCAGCTATAATTGGTAATTTTGTGTGTTCATTTTCCAATCACTCAGCCATTTTCATGGTGACCAAATTCTACCTACTGTGTGTGCAATTATAAACCCAAGTTAGATCTGTTCACTATTGAAGTGGTGTCCTCATGTGACTTGGGCTCTAATCAACTAGCTAGCAAGTCAACTTAACAATTTAGTGGATTCATCAGTTGCAGTTGAATGCCCCTTGTACTGCACAAAAAAAAAAATTAATGTTTACTCCTTACCTGAGTTCACTCAGTGAATGTTTGAAGTATAATAAATTTTTAAAAAAATAAATAAAAAAAATAATCAAAAAAAAAAAATTTTTTTTAATTGATAAATTTATTATTTTTTTTTAATAAATTAATTTTTTTTTTTTTTTTTTTTTTGATGTAAAAAAAAAAAAAAAAAAATTGGTCTGAATTACACTTTAAGGTTCTATAGTATTTCACCTATGCAATAATAGAGATATAAATATTATTATAAATGCTGCCACAACTAACCAAGAGTACATAAAGTGTTAGTACATAGTGTTCTTATGGCAGGTTTTGGGTGTATGCACCCAGCACCACACAGCAAATGCAGCTGTTTTGGATACAGACACACACAGAATTTCATTCAACTCAACAAATATTAGTTCTGGTACTACAATTATGGTCTGATCAGTCAGGCAAGGTTGTAGTAGTTAATTCTGTTCTTTAACCTTTCCTTCACATGCTTCACCTTTGGATGAGGCTGTTCCCACTGGAAGAACAAGAAAAATATTCAAAAGTTGAACATCTCATATCTGTCACACAATATTCCATCTTCATTTTGATCTCCTGTAAAGTTTATGGTTTAGAGCACTTCTCCTTCTCAATCAGTGTAATGTTTGTTTAGCAAAGAGCCTCTTGAAAACTGTCCACTCAGACAGGATTTCTTCACTGTGTACCAGAGGTGGAAAGGTGTATGTTTTTACCACTAAACTCTACTTTACATTCCATCCCAAAGTAATTAAGCAAAGCCTTCAATGGCCAGGTATGTTAATTTTTAGTATTACTTCCCTCTGGGTGAAGTAATGAACTCTTACTAAAATACATATTTAATAAGTTGGTTTAGATTTACCACTTTCTAGCAAACAGTACTTATAGAAGCACTAATGTTGGCAACAGCTATGGAATAATGTTTAATTTTATGAGATTCATTTTAAAGAAAGATACCCCCAAAGTATATCAGTCTTTTAATGAACAGACAATTTTTCAATGACTTAATTTAGCACCATTTTTTTAGCAGTTAAAATTTAGTAGTGCTGCTACTCCTTTGATGTGGGAATCTAAAGAACCTTTCTTTACCCCTTTTCAGGGGCAGATCCAGGATTTCAGAAGGGGTAGTTCTTTTTATTCATTAACCAACCAAAACCACACCCATTTTTTCAAAGACATACCCTTTACAAACTTCCAAAAACAAAGTAACAACAACAAAAAATAACGAAGAAAAGTGGAACTAAGTATGTGTAAGTTTGTCAAAAATTATTGTTTCTATCCATCCTAGGATACAACTACCATTCTTCTAGGATGTTGAATTGCAAATAACTGTACCAGCTAATCCATATCAATTTGTTTGTCTTTCTTCTGACATTGCTGAATGGAGGTAGTTCTTTAGAAGCTTGATATGCCTGTTTAAGTGTCCATTTTCACAAGCAGTAATTTAACTACCTCTTTAAACAAAGTATAAAATTCCTCATTAATATTAATTCTAAGCAACTCAAACTAATTTTGAATATCACTGATTTGTTCATATGCACTAATGATATCCAGTGACTGATGCTGTAGTTTAACTGTAACACTGAGTAAAGTACTCAAAAGTCCCATAGTTACTAAAATGCAACAAAAAAAAATTTAAAGGAAGACACTTGATATAAAAAAAAACCCAGTAGCTTTCTGATGTGTTTCATAATTCCAATTCCAAGTATCATAGTCATTCTTTCTCATGGAAAAATACACTAGCTATTAACTTAGAGTTCAGCTAACTAACTATAGCTGGATTAGTAGTTAATTTATTTTATCAACCTGCAAGACTGCAGTTAGCCTATAGCTAAAGCTATTGCTCCTAGTAGCGAGGAAATTTACTTAAACTTACCTTCGCCGAATCAGTTACGCTGAAAAAAGGTATTACTGTGAGTATGAAAGTTAGCTGAAGCCAACAATTAAGCTGAAAAGGAGGATTACTGCAGAGTATGAAATTTAGATGCAGCCAACAACTATTTTTATTGCTAGTGGCACCTAGAAAATTATCCAATACTATTTTTTTTTCTTGAAAAAGGGTAGTTCGGATGAACTCAACGAACTACTGGATCCGCCCCAGCTTTTTAATTGGGCCTAGATGGATTTTAAGCCTGTTTATTTGGCCATTAACTTATTTTCTTCTCAGGTTTTCAAGTTTAGCTATTCAATGGGAGAAAAATTTTGAAGCACCATTCTAGCTGACTAGTGCAGAAAATACATGCTGAAGTTGATGTAAATTAGCTTAGCTAAGCTAATAGTTGTTTTTCTTCCCACCACACAGAATTTATTTAATATTTAATTTCTATTCATTTCTCTGTCATTTTCTTGTGTTTTTTAAAAAAATTTAGAATTAGTAATCCTTTTTGATGATCTCTGATTAATATCTTAACAGTATCAGTCTGGTTTTATTGCTATACTAAGCTAGCTGCTTCAATATAGGGTTTATTACTAACAAAATGACATCTGACACCTCTATTCATGATATTGAGGAAGCATTATGTAGAGATAAAATGAAATGGCTATCTGTCCCTTAAGAATAGAGACCACAGGTATAAATTGATTGTAAGAAGAAAAGAAAGATGCCAGGTTAGTCTTCCTAACATCTTCATCCTCTTAAGTTATTTGCTAGTATTCCCCTGAATTCCTGTTCACAGGAAGGATCTGCATGAGGTCTAAGGAAACTGACTACATATATGATAGGCAACAAACAGGGTGACAGACAGGACTAGCTCTACAGGAGCCAGTGGCTCATCAAACTTTGAAGTGTTTCCCAGAGTCAGAAGAGACTGCCTATTTAATAGGCCGTGCCCACCTTTCATTAGCTGGGTAACACCTATGTCTGATTATATATGCTTAATGCATTGAGATGATATTTAGGTATATATAAATTGACCATTCCTGAAGAACCAAAAAGTGGTTTGGTATCGCCTGATCTGTTAAAACAAGTGGTCAGCAGCTGCTGTATCTGTGGCGCCACCCCTGCAGTCCACATAGGTATTGTGAGACTGGCATTGGTATACACAAAGAATGGAAACTTGTCATAGAAAAGCATTCATGTAGGTATTGGAGTTTGCAAACAATATAGTTATTAAAAGCTTGAAATTTACATTACTTTAAAGCTCATAATGAAACATTGATATTTAATGATACTAGCAAATAGAACCACGACCTACGGACAGCGTTTCAGTCAACTGCCATCCTCCTGCAGTAACAAACTTGTTAGTTTGCTTGATGAACATATAGGGATTATTGATACTGATCTCATGGCAGTGAAAAAAAACTATTAGTGGGTATGGATAGTAAAAATAAACCCAAACCCATAGGTCAATAACATTTATCCGGTCATGTGGACACCACATGCCAAAATTTCATTGAACTTGGTCATTTGTTAGTCTTTTATGTAATGAAACCACACCCATTGACAAATACACCCATAGCCACCCAATCTGTATGAAACTTTCACAAGGACATGCAATGAGGTGCCCTAACCAATTCCTGAGGGTTTCGTAGAAATCCCTCCAGCAGTTTGGAAGGAGATGAGGCTGCACAGACAGACAGACAGACAGACAGACAGACAGACAGACAGACAGACAGACAGACAGACAGACAGACAGACAGACAGACAGACAGACAGACAGACAGACAGACAGACAGACAGACAGACAGACAATGTACTGTATGCACTATATTTTCTTACTTCAATATCAAGTTGATACTAAGTTTAAATAATAATTTATATAAAAATTTTAATAACTTTCATGCAAACTCCACCCTCCCCTCCTTTCCCCTCCCCATTTGAAATCCTGGATATGTGCCTGATATGAACCTTTGGTGTGGGTGGGGTGATGGTTTAGGGCTGGGTCACACCTCTTCATGTGGGTGTTCCAGCCCAAATAAGCCAAATAAGCCAAATGGTCCTTTTATCACCACTCACCCCCACCCCTTTCAAAATCCTGGGTACAGCCCTGATATGAACATTTGGTGTGGATGGGGTGGTAGTTTAGGGCTAGGTTACCTTATTATTTCATATGAATCAGCAACTGCAACAGTGACACAGATGATAATAGAGAATAAGGTGACTCAGTGACTATAAATTGCACAATGTCAGGTAGTTAATGAGCCAAGGGTCCTCAACATTTTGAAGTGGACAAGGAGGGCCAATGGTGTGGTATTTCAGAATTTGGTCTCCAGTTTGAATTTCACTACATAAACAAGCACTTGATCTTCCAATTCCCCATTTTACCATGTTTGCCGCAAATCTTCCAATTCCGGATCTTAATCGGTTGAGTTGCACCCATGCATTCCTTGGAAGAGTGCACCCTGATGGTTTAATTGTCCATTAGGTGATGTATGGTGCAAGTTGGTCAGAAACAAGCAGTGGGCGTTGCTCTCTCCATGCAAGGTTTTCAAAAAATGGTAGGAGAGGCCTTCGAGATGGGAGCCAGGAAGGTGCATCCTTGACATGAAGATTTCATGAAAGAGATGGTCATTGCTCCGAGCCCTCTCATGGGTTTTGATGCAGGTTGGTCCCTGAGTTCTTGTGGAGGTGGAAGTCCAGAGAAGAATGGAAGCTGCAACACCGGAGTACTGCAAAGGCATCCCGAGACAAGCCTCATTGCCTCATTCAAAGGGATATCAATCTTGTGGGCATGGGCACTCTGCATCCAGGCTGGGGCACAATACTCTGCAGGAGAATAGGCCATTGCCAGGACAAATGTCCTAACACTCCAAACAAGGCTCCCCACTTGGTTCCGGCCAAGTGTCTGATGAGAGCAATGTGAGAGGATACCTTATTCTTCAGTTTAGTAAGATGGACATTGAACATTAGGCTCCGATCTAAGGTGACCCCTAGGTAAGTTGGTTTGGCTTCAAATTTCAGGTGATTTTCATCGAGGTAAACTCAAAGTTGATAGTCTGCCATGTAATTCCTCAGATGGAAGATGGAAGATGGAACACACTGTTTTTGAAGCAGATAGTTTGAGTCTCCATTTTTTCAGACATTCGGATACTGTTTGCATGTCAACAGAGAGGCTCCTCTCAATTTAAGAGATCATATTGTCTGAGGCCTTGAGGGCTACATCATCTGCATACATATATCTGGTAGCTAACATGGTAGGAAAGTCGGAAGTTTAGATGTTGTATAAGATAGGGGCCAAGACCGAATCCTGCGCCTCATTGTGGTCCTGGGTATTTCCTTAGAGATAGCGAATTCTGCTACTACCATCCTTTCTAAAGAAAACTGAGGGGGTTAAAGGAGTGCTAAATTGAACTTTAATTATAACAGACTAGTTGAACTTGGGAGAGATAAATATAGCAACCATCCAAAAATTAAATTTTTTTTTTACTGTGTGGGTGTTACAGCCCAAATAAGCTAAAAATTGTCCTTTTGTCACCTTTCCCCCCCCCCCCCCCAAATCCACTTAAGATGGTGCTTCTAGACCATCCTAGTCATTATGTAGAGTTTGGTGAAGCTGCTTACAATGGTTTCCGGGGTGTGTGGGGGGGGGGGGGGGGGGGGAAACGTAGTGAGAGAGGAAAATATTTAGGCACACTGTCTCAGTCTGATAAAAATAATTAAATTTTAACTTACAATGAAATAAAATAGAATAATTCAACTATATGGTATGATCAGCACTTATCAGCACTCCAAACAATAGGCCATCTGGAATGCCAGAGGTGATATCAATTGTTTACACAATCATATGATGAAGTCACAGATAACTCCATGCACAGCCCCAATAGCCATTCTACAGCTATAAAACTGGCTGCCTGGGCATACTCCACAGTCGACACTCTATAGATCTTCTATCCTACAGCTGACCTAGCCCTAGCCCTTTTAAAATTAACTAATTTCAATTCTGGTCATTTATCATTTCCTTCTATAATCCTGGGCATTATATTGCTTACAATCCTCTGGGACTTATCTGTAAGTCACCACATGTGATGGTATTGCCAAGTAGTGCTGCTGCTTTGCATACAATATTCATGATATTTCATTAATGGTTGAACTTATTATGATGTAATATTTCTTTAGGAAAAGCAGGGAATGAAACTGATCTTGCCAGTACTGCGAAGAGAGCTTTCCTCCTGAAGATCCCATGCCCTTTGAAAGTGAGGAGCAGAAACTAATCAAGAGGATGCCCCCTGGAGCAGGTATGTACCATGGACAGGAAGCATGGTGTTAGTAGTGCAAACTGCAGCTAGTTTAATCTTCAAGAGGTAATTATTCTTATAGACTGCAACGTTGATTCACATTATGTATTATTGTAATACAGTACCCAGTTCCACTTTTTATTATTCCAATATACTACTTTGCAGCTGGGGCTTGTGGAGGCACCTTGCCCAGTAGCCAAGTGGAGAATATTCAAAACCACAGAAATGCCCTTTATGCTGTTGCTAACAATGAAGTATTCAAACAAAAGATTAAGTTTGAATTTTTTTCACTCTTATACACAAAGTTTTCTTCATGAATTTTGAGGGAGCCCATGTTTGGTTAAGTCACCAACCTAATAGTCTGAATCATATTTTCTGTAATGCTATAAACAGGCCCATTGTCCACATACAAGCACTAAATTATAGAAAATCAGCCTATGACGTTGCTCAAGGCTCAGTTTGTCTAGCTAAATTGTCTGCTCCTGTCAAACTTAGCGCAATACCAAGGCACCACACTGAAGAAAGAGAAGTTATATAGCAGGAGCTATATGAACTACATTAGAAATAATGTGGCTTCCTCTCCTTTGGCTGAACTTTTTGACCTATAATTTGTATATTATAATCATTCAAGAATAATTTTTTTTTTTTTTTTTTTTTTTTTTTTTTTTTTTTTTTTTTTTTTTGATTAAAATATCATGTATTACCTATAATTTGTATATTATATGATTATTCAGGAATGATTTTGTTTGGGGTTATTTCTTTAATTAAAATGATATGTATTATTTAATTGAATTAAATGCAAACACTACATATATATGGCACTAGTTTCAAGATTATACTCAAAGCAAACCTTCAACGTGTGCCACCTGTGGTCATTAATTATTTTTAGTCAGACCCTTTACCTAATCACTATGCTGGTATAAGGGTTTGGTGAACTGCCATAGGCAGTTTGACACTCCCAAAATACCTGGGCAAAAGAATGCAATTAGTATGTTCACATTCTGCCAGCAAGTGATTGAGTTTTTCATGCCAACAGTAATAACTGAGACTGGCCGGATGTGAACATGCTAATTGTGTTCTTATAACAGTGCAGGGATTAGGTAAAGGGTATGTCTATACAAGAATTGTTATTATTGCATGTATATGCGAAGCAGTTGCAAAAAAAAAAAAAAAAAAAAAAAAAAAAAAAAAAAAATTTGCCTCCCATGTAATCCATGTTAGCATGGAGTGAATTTACAAGTACAATTTTTTTTGCCTTTTCTTAATATTTAGGCTAAACTCAAATACAGTATGTCACCCATTTCATTGTACTGGATCATTTGTTGGAGTCAACCATGTCACCAAACCACACCCATGATTGACAAACAGCACCCATAGCCACCCTATCTGAAGTTTCAGAGGACTTAAAGTGAGGTGCCAATCAATCCCTGAATTTTTTTTTTTTTTTTTTTTTTTTTTTTTTTTTTTTTGAAGATTCCTCCAGCAGTTTGGAAAGAGCTAATTTGTCCACAGAAACAATTGTGAATTATAGTAAGATTATCATTTTTTTTTTCATCCTCTTTCTTCCCAGGGCAAGGTTGAAGATAATCGAAAAGAAGTATATATGTAAAACTTTAGCTGATCAGCCCAGTGGTTACACAAATGAGGAAGAAAAGAAAACAACAAAACAAAACAATCAATAAAAAGGTAGGCCAAAAAAAAAATGCAGTTCGAAATTTATTACTTCAAAATCATCCCACACTCCCCACACACCAAATACGAACCATCACGCAAATAGGAACAGAAATTGATAGGCAAAAATAAATAAAAAATACATATACTGCCACCCTAAATCATACTGCAACCCCAAATCTAACTTTGTAAAAAGGATTTGACACCCACTCCTAGTACTTATGACAAACTTCACTCCTATTTGGCCCAGCAATGGATGTTTACAAAGGTATTAAAAACAATTAGGCAGTTTATACAATAATCCAAGAACAGCTTTCAGGAAAGTTCTAGCAGAATCTATTTAGCCCTACTTTTGACACCAACAAATGTGATACTTCCACACATACATACATCATACATATATGGTGTGGATATCAAGTAAAAAAGAATAGGTAGAAACAACAGAAGTGCTCAATAAGTTATTACATTTTCAACCTGTATAGTTGTCCTGTTTGGAATAAAGATAGTTTGCCATTGACACAGGTAGACAATAAAACAAACTGTCCAATGCTATATCTAAAAAAGAAAGATGCAATACTCTAGTGCTGAATTAACGGTCTTAAAACAATCAATATTCTCTTGTGTGTGTGTCAACATTGGTGAATGTTCTAGGAGACAGCCATGGGCTAGGCTGTCGTGGGAGCTGCTTGAACGACTGCCATAGGAAGAACGTCTGATTTCCCAGGTACGATACTCTTGGAGTCCAGCTTGCCAATGAGTCGATCGCACATGGTCTTGGCATACTGTAGCCTGCTAGCAAGCTCCCTGCAGCATCCATACTTGCTGATGAGCGCCAGGCGGTATGTTCTGAAGAACTTGCTCTTGTCGATGTACGTCACAGCAGACATGCGAGGACAGATGACTATCTTGGTGTGGTCTTCAAAGAAGTTGATCTAAAGGAAAACATGTAATAATCATGAAAGCCAAACAAAATGAATTAGTTGATTAAACTCAATATATTTTGGATGGAAATAGAGAAGGCATGAAGAAAAAAAAAGAAGAGAGAAAGTGTTGTCTTTGAAAAGTAAACTTCTAAGGAAGTAAACGTAAAATTATAGAAACCAAAAAATGTAACTATGTAATATTTTATTAATTTGAAAGGAAAAAAGATTCAAATTATAGAAGGGGGGGCCCCCCCGGCTAATGTTGAAACTTTGACATCCACCGTTAGAATGACCCAAGTCTTGAAATGGTGGTGAAACCTAAATAAGCATGGCCAGTAGTTTCCCCATTGCCAAGAATGCAGTAACTTTCTCACTATCGTAAGTTGATGACATAAGCAAAATCAACTTAATCAAGGCATAAGCAAAATCTGGGAGGAGATAGTTCTACCAGCTGGTCTATTTCATAAAGAATGACTCACATGGGACTTCACTTGGCAGTGCAATCAATTGGCTAGGTGGAAGACAAGATTGTGCTAGGACATTACTCAGTGGTGGAATGTAGTGTACAGTCATAGCAACTGAAGAAACTGCATTAATTTGCACTATATTGCGTGAATAAGTTCAGGAGCCTGTGGACTACTTATCCTTGGATACACATGCGTAGTAGAATCCCGGGAACTACCTGGGGGGAAATCATTTGAAGGAAAATGGTGAGGAAAAGTGAAATCGTGTTACCTACTGTTGATTAAAGAAGAGCTTAAGTATCTACACTAAAAACCAGTTTAAATAGATTATTTCAGAATTAGTTGTAATGAGAGTTAAACTTCCACATCTGCTACCTGTCAATTAACGTTATTTGGTCTACAAATAGAAAGAATTTGGGCATTTTATGAACCCAGTGCAAATAATTTATTTCAGAGTAAGTGAAGTTAGATATAAATCTTCACCGCTGCCATCCGTCAACTAACCCTCTTCAGTCTACTCATGATAGCCACAAAGTGAAAGAGTTTGTATGTTACATGTTGTAATAATTTATACAACTGATGATGCCATGCAATGTAATGCCACATACATGCACACACACACACCTGCAAGATGCCATTAGAGAGGTGCAGTATTATGGCAGAGCGTGTCCTGAACCATGCTCGAAGATGAGGCAGACGCACTCCCTCATCTATGGCCCTCTCCCCTGCATTCCCACCAGCCTTCAGCAGGTGCTCCGACATGTACGATTTGAAATACTTCAGAAGAGTCACCTACACAAACAAATAAACAAAGGGTTCACATTATACTTCCTGGTGGGAAGAAAAAAAACAACTAATTATCAGTGCGAGAGATTAGAACTAACTAGTAGTAGCCTAAACAACAGAATCTTAATGCATTTTAAGACCACACTGAACCCTGCAGGCAGTTTATTGCAATATTAAGGGTTGGTTTATCAGACATGACTCAATAAGAGAAATGAAATCACATTCCAACATTGGTTACGTATGACCTGAGAATCACACTTTGAACCATTCATACACGACAGAGATATTGATTGCGTTACTGTGTGATTAGTGCTACACACATAAACACCCCCCCCCCCCCCCCCCCCCCCCCAAAAAAAGAGACAAAGTCAGAATGTCACTAATACAGGGAGAAGGACATCTATCATTTTCCTCGTAAGAAAGAAGCTTTCTAATTTGTGTATATGAGATATAAGTTAAAGAAATTTTAGAGCTTTGTTTATAATTTTAAGCAGTAACCTTTTTAAAGAGAGCATCTGGATGAGAACCAATAGTGTAGAACTCCTCTCCAGAGTCACGGTTGATGTACTGCAGTGACCTGTGAGAAGAACAAGAATGAGTCATATCATATTAATCACAATCTACCAACTATAACAATCAAACTTCTTGTAACTGGTAATGTGTTTGTGGGTGATTCAACTATGCCAACCAAATAACTGTTCTGTAAAACATTTAAGAACAAGTATATGCATTGACTAAGTATCTTCATCACAACAAACAGTATTGGAGAGATGAGCAGAACTTCCTTATAAGAAAAAGTGGGGGGATTTTTTTTGGGTTTTTTTTTGTTTTGTTGTTGCAGTACACAAATCTATGAAGCCGTGTGCCACTATATGTAGATATTGATATGTATGTGTAACAGGTTTTATCCAGGAAAGGGAAAAGGTGTTCCTCCCCTTCCCGCCCTCCTCTCACCCCAATGATCTTTGAAACTTGTTATTCAAAGATGTTTCTGATTGGCATTTGGCAGCAAGAATACAACAACAAAAACACCTCCCAATAACAAAAAAAAAAGAAAAACAACAACAAAAAGAAAAAAACAACAACACACACACACAAAATAATATATATATATATATATATATTTTTTTTTAGATAAATAAGAAATAAATAAATAAGGAATAATATAACGAAACAGCGAAAAAGACTCGGGCCAAATGTGTCAGATTTTCTGGTGAAGAGAGGAGGATGAATTAACTTGACAAAATCTTCACCAAAGCAAAAAGAATAGTTGAGATTTTGTTCTTCCCATTGACTGTCGAGTCTAGTGCAGCCAAATCTTAGTGCAAGACCTTACATTATGGAAGGCACGCATATCACACACACGACAGAGCTAAGTACAATCTGTGAAACAATAACTAAAATGGCAGATTTGTAAGTACATGATGATCAGTTATGAGGATTAATCAGAGCTCAATGGCAATCATCCGGCTTGAAGCAAAAAAGGGACATTATCTCTTCACAGGGTGACATAAGTGACACAGTGTAGGCTAGGAAATACAAGCCTTCAGCCACTAAATCCTCTAAACACAGTCTACATAAAAAATCAGATCTTTAATTAACAAAAGGAGAAAGGAAAAAAAAATTTTTTAAATCAGAGTTTAGTTCAGTGATAGTGTAAGCTAGGCAATACAAGCCTTCAGCCACTAAATCCTCTAAAACACGGTCTACATTAAAAAAAATAATAAAAAAAAATAAATTAAAAAAATAAAATAAATAAAAAAATTTTTAAAAAAATACAACAAAATCAGATTTTTCACTGACTAAAGAAGAAAAATAAATTAAAAATCATATAAGTTTAGTTGTTGTCAAATCATAGCTTTCTTCTTTCAGTTAGCACTAAAAGGGCACTCTACTTAACAACAACAATAACAAAAAGAACCCCCCACAACAACAGATTAAACAGGGATTGAGCACCAATAGAACTAAGATCAGTAAATTTTGACGTGCTATGATTTGGATAAACAGGGGATTCTGGTCCTGGAGTTTCTACACTTGCACACACATACAGGTGCATATTACCCATATGGTCAGACAGTCAATCACCTGTCCAAACAGTGAACACTTAACCTTTCTAAAGAGTTAACAATGTGGTTCCATTCCAGTCCAAATACCAACAAATGGCAGTACAAGATAACACACATTGTTATCTCTTTGACAATTTGGTAGATGTCTTTGTTCTACTGGAGGACAGGTCATCATAAAAATGAGTGCATAAGTGCAGAGATTAGTTAGTCTCTGAGTTACTCCATCCATCCACTCTTTAACACAATCTAATCTACAGACAAATCTTTGGCTCTGTCATTCAAAGTGATTTATTTCTACAGGGAGGAGGGGGCAAGTGCTTGGGAAACATGAACTGATAAAATTTCATTCTAGGAAGAAAAACAGCAACAGATTCTCAGAATGACTCATGATACTGACAGATGACCACTTTAGGTTAGTGTTTGCTGGGAGGGAGCACATCCCAAGTTAGGGCTCCCTCCACCTTCCAAGATGGACTATTGGATTTAGTCAGACACAACAGTGAACACAGATCACAAGCAATACAGTGATGACTGCTTCATCAATAACAGAAGGTATCGAAGAATATCCAGAACAATCTGAGGAGAAGGGGCAATCAGAGAAGACAGAGAGGGAAAAAGCTGCAGATACAGGGATACTTGTATAAATCAAGATAGAGACCCTATACTCACTCTACGCATTGCTGATATACAAATCTAGTATTCAGTGCAAGCAAGTCAGTTGAATGTCAAGCTGTTACACTTCCCCAGGACTCTTTCATCTGTCTGCTTTGTAAGTAAGGCTTGAATACAGAATACACAATTAGAGACAATACACATTTTTTCTGGCAATTGCAGTGGATCAATGCACTCCGTGCATCAGGGTTATTATTGTTGTAGTTGTCAAAGCAGCAACTGGTAATCCACGAGCAAGCACAGCAAAATGGTTCAGCTGTTAGCCTTGGACTCAATTGGTAGCCCTTGTCAAAACAGTTACAAGGCCGTTAAAAACTAAAATAATTCTTTAAAAACCCTTTTGCATATATATTTTAAATGCAATGCTAAATTTACATAATGCAAGTGCTGAATAAATTTCACATCCAGTATTTTGGAGCATCAAAGGAAGTAGTGTCTTATTGTGGACGGGTTAAGTTCACTTGTGTCACATGTCTAGCTTACACTTCGTCTGCTCCCAGCAGCATCCTGGTGGAGTCATTGAACAGCACACCTACACTGGTGTCACAGAGCTGGTAGCCCAGGCCATACTTGTCACTGTAGTCCACCCACTTGCTGATCCAGAACACAGGCAGAGAGGCCGGGTCCTCTGCCTCATCTGGGAGGGAGGAATAGGCACAACTAGTCAGATCTCAACTACACCACCTACAATGAAACTACAGTTAGAAACCTTTAATACACACACATACACAATGAAGTAGGGACACCACACTGGGAACACACAAAATTAATTCCTTCACTACATTATGATAATAATATTGATAGTACATACATTAAAAAAAATTTAAAAAAATCAATTCACAGACTTTCTAACTGACAACTAACCATAGAATTCACTCGACTTGGTAATAGCATCAGTTGGGTTAGTTCCCAGGCAAATTTGGATCTGTGACTGGAGACTGTGTAAGTGCCAATCCTCAGAATCTTAACATACAAGAACGCGCAAAACATTCAAGAAAAATATATGCATATATTATCTATTCAGAACAATAACAAATAACAGGAATACTAACATATAGAAGGCTTATTTCTAATCAAAATATATTCACATTTGAAGGTGGCAGTAGCCCACACACATGAATATTCATGAGACGACAACATATCCAGCACATTTAGAGGAAACTTAGGAGGCATGATCCTTGGGTGCCTGGCCACACCATTTCCTTTTGGGGTGTCAAGACTAAATATTTCAAAAATGGTACTTAGGACAAACCTTGGACATGGGATGGGACACATGGCCAAACCTCTTCATGCAGGCATATAACTACATCTTGGGCAATGCAGGGTATGCCTGCTAGTCTATTATAACTCCTTCATCCTTAATATCTCTTGCAGTATTTTTTTTTAAGCATCAAAGGACAGCTTAATCCAAGTGTTTTCCAGTGATTTTATATAC
Source organism: Lycopodina hypogea (assembly GCA_963969325.1). Lineage (NCBI taxonomy): Eukaryota > Metazoa > Porifera > Demospongiae > Poecilosclerida > Cladorhizidae > Lycopodina > Lycopodina hypogea. The sequence continues at coordinate 8,320,430 of OZ017791.1, read as the reverse complement.
CATGACCATATTTGAAAAATATTTTCCCCATTTATACTTCTTTTAAAATATGTATTCTTGACTATAAAGTATAATTTCTTGTTTTGTGGTATGATCAAATCATGGGGCATGTAGTTCATACTTCTGCTGACCTGGTCCAATATATATCATTGGAAGTTACATGGAATAATATCTTGTGATGCTTAAAAAGTGTAAAAGATAAGCACAAGATATATATATATAATAATAATAATAATAATAATAATAATAATAATAATAATAATAATAATAATTATTATTATAATAATAGATTCTTATCATCTCATGAATAATTTTTGAGTATGGGATGATTCTCCCCCAAAAAGTCACACATCATTCATATAAACAGAAATATTAGTCCAAAAACATGTTTATATCCAGTACATCCTATGGAATTCTAGGAACCATGTTACTGTACAAATATTAACAGTCTATTTCAGTCATTAAAAACATTGAAAACAGCAACCCTTTCAGCTTCACACATACTCTGCTTACTATTGACAACAGTGTGAGCTCCGGAGCTGCTGCTGGGCTTGGTGGGCAGGGCCACTTGATTGCCACTACCAGCGATGGCATTGACCTGTGCAAGAGGTTGGCGAGACGCTGATTCTACCGTCTTCTTGAAGTGAGGAGCAGTTGTCAACGAACTACATGGTCACAAAGGAAATAATAAAATGATCACAAAGGAAAGAATAAAATGATCACATACGAAACAAAGCAGATGAGATGATGATTGTTAGCAATCATATGTGTCATGTGATTTTGAAGCAAATGTGTACCTGATAGGCAGTCGTGCTGGAGTAAAGCCAGACATGAAGGGGTCCTGCAGGATTTCCTGAGGACTGGGGCGACAAGATGGGTTAGAGTGCAGGAGTCGTGTGATTAGGGAGCGAGCCAAAGGGCTGATGTGAGAAGGCACATGATACTCATTGCGCTTTATCTTCTGGTATGTGTCCTTCAAGCTCTCTGTTTCAAAGGGGGGCTTACCAATGAGTAAAGTGTACCTGCAAACATACAGAATGAGGTCACAGCCTGTGATGTAACAATCCATTTCAGTTAGTCAGAGCTGAACATGCACTGATGAATACAATGTAGGTAGCATTCTGATAATTCACCATGGTTATAAGCAGTGCAAACACAGTTACGTACAAATAGAGTTGGAATGGTCCATAAGGAAGGAGTGCACTATTTCCCTAATGGTGAATGTGGTAACCATGGCATCAGCTACTCCAAGGAACAATCAAATGAAGGATTTACATTGACAAATAAATTTTTAAAAAAAGAGTATTTCAAGATGCTCTATAAATACTATGTGATCAAAATTAAATATAACACTCTATAGACATCTTAGTTTTGACTAGCTAATTGGTCAAGATCAGCTGGTATTGTAACATTATCAATCTTCTTATAATGAACTACGAATTAATGACAAAAAAAATTGATTCAGCTTTAAAAAAGAACAAACATCAAACAAAAACAGCAAAAAAGAACAACAAAATGCTGTAGTTACTTTTCATAGAACGCAAATTTATTATAGTGTCTCCATGTCTATTTCATGCAGGAGGAACCATCATTTCTCTAGAGTCATTGTCAGTGAATTTGGGCATTCATTTTTTTTATTAACAGTTACTCTTAACTATATCTTCAACCATAGTGTTAACATTTTGATGCATCAGAGCCAAGAAGACATGACTGTCAAGCATGTGTGTGGGTAGGACAACAGCTGCATGGAAGATGTTCGGTTTCTGGATTGAGAAGGAAACTAAACTGAACATTAATACAATGCTAATATCCTAACTAACATGAAAGAAGAGATATCAATCGGGGATGGGGCATGCCAGTCATTAAGAATGAATTTGAAAGACCGAGTGTCTGTGTAAAGATTAATTCACAGTGGCACACTAGAATTTACTTATCAATGAAACAAAGTTAATATAGTTGGTACTACATAATTTTACTTTGTCTCTCTGGCGTGGTGTTCAAGCAACATTCAAATCCACTTAAAAAGCCAAAAAAAAAGGGGGGGGGGGGGGGAGGGAAAGTAAAAGGAGAATCTTAAATTGAAATGTTGGGTCACATGGCAACCTTCCATAACATTTTGATTCAACATATTGTGAATTGACACAGCACTGTCCAAGGAAGAAGATCAGGACAACTCAATGAGCTTCAAAGTCCACTACACTTGCATTACACTAATGGACACACCACAGGCAGCTGCTATAGTAACCCGTCAGACAACTTGGTCAGAGGTCAACATGTGGTCATAATTATGAGGATCGAACTCAATAATTTGCTGTCATGAAATGGGACAGGGAAATGTCGGGGGTTTTTTTAGACCTGTGAATTATAGGAAATGTAATCACGTCCACATTGACCATAAATGGATGGCTCTTCTTTAGCAATAAAAATCAGACCCCTTATCAAATAATTTAATGAATAGCAGGCACAACTGGTCCTATTTGGTAAAAGTCATTCAACTTGTGAGCAACATGGTTTAAGCCTTGTTTTCCTCATCATCTCTCAAGTGCCCATGTGGGACAAGAACTATCGTGAAAATTTCATCCAGCTCACCCACGCCCTGTTTGTATTTTTATCACTTCATGCCCACACTGGTTGGACACCTGTCCTATAAAGCCAGGGCCCACACAAAGGATCTAAGCAGCACAATTGCTCTATGTGCACAAGAGACTTCTCAGCACAAACAGATATGGCAAGGCTTCTGCTGGTGAACACCCCATGAGATAATGCTATTAGTCGGCCCCTTGAACTAATGCAAGAATGATGTGCAATCAGCTTAATGAAACTGACAAACACTGACTACAAACAAGTTTTCACCAGATCACACATGAAAGAAAAATTCAAAAAGGGGGGGGGGAAAAGAAAAAAAAAAGAATTCCAAAAATAGTTAGAAAAACCAATTAAAACAGAAATAGCTGTGTAGCCAGCATATTCTGAATGAGACATGATGTCCTTGCCCTTGTAGTACATGCATGTGATGTGTCTAAGACCAACAGGTGTTTCATGCTGCTGCCGAAGCTAAAACAGCCCTCTTAAACATGCCAATTAGGAATCTATTGCTTTTAGCCACGCAGATGTTACAGGTTATTCAGGATTACAGTTTCACTCACAGTATGCACCCAATGGACCAGATATCCACTTCATAACTGTGACCTTTCTTGGCCAAAACTTCAGGTGCAATGTAGTTCGGAGTGCCGCATAGAGTGCTGTGAAGAAGAAAGTATCAACATGGCAAGCTCATCTTAAAGGCATGTAATTGTTTGGGAAATATTGGTACAAAAAAAAATTATCTTTTTTTTTTAATCCAACTCACTACACAATACAAAAAATAAAATAGGAAGCAGAAGAGGAGGGAACAAAAAAAAAAAAAAAAAAAAAACCAACACATGATTGGATTGATTTTGAATACAAAAATTCTCAACTAAATTCCAAAAAAGTACCGTTTTCTTTCTCCCTCTACTTCCACTCTTGTGGCAAGTCCAAAGTCTCCCACTTTTATTTCCATATTGTCGTTCACAAAGAGATTGCCCAATTTTAGATCCCGATGAATCACCTGCAGGTAAATTTACAAACATTCAATCATAACCCAGTATGACAAGCTCTTACATAATCTTGTAAATATGAATTAGGAAATATACTACTTCCACCCAATGTATTTCTGGAAATACTATTGTTTCCAGAAGAACCCTCACATTTTATTAACTCAGTTTACTTAGTTAGGTCAGCACAGTATTTAGTTACATTGGGTTTAAATATGTTCCCACCTTCTCATTATGCAGATATTTAACTGCTAATAATGTCTGCCTGAGAAAGTAGCGAGCTTCAGGCTCTGTCAATGCTTTCCTTCGCTTATGAAGTTCCATGAGAGACCGACGTCTACATAACTCCAACAAGATATACACATGATCTTTGTCTTCAAAGAATCCATGAAAACCAACCACATGGCTATGACCCAAGGAACGATGTATTTCAATCTCCATGGTCATCTATGAAATAAAACAGAAACAAAAAAAAATCAGTGAAATGGAGCCAATACAGTTGATACAACAGAATTTTCCAGGTCAAAACAAGATGTGTGGGCAAATTTACTTTGTCTCTCTGGTGAGGTTTAGTCAGCATAGTTTTGGGCACTATCTTTCCAGCATAAATAGTCTTTGTGTCACTATCAATGAGTTCATAGCAATGAGCAAAGCCACCCTACATAAAAAAAGAAAAGAAAAAAAGTAAATAAAAAATAATTAAGACAAGTGGAATAATGATTCATCCAATAATTGTGGCTATGGTTACCTTCCCCAAAAATTTTCCTTTGTTGTATTTCTTCTTGCGGGATTCATCATAAGCTTCGGTAAGGTCAAGGATCGTCTTTGCGGCTGGTTTTTTACTGGTTGCCATTTTCCCTGGGCTAATGAAGTCACGACAGTTTAAAATCCAGTTGCTAGATTCCTAAATCAATTTAGTCAATTATTTCTTTTATTTCAGGAATAGGTATTAGCTGTAGCGAGAATATCAAGCCATAACATATAGAAAGATAGCATGTTCTGGTAAACCTCAGTTCATCCTGTTTTAGAGTATATTTTTAACTTACCCAAGACTGAAGTAGAATGAGGGAATCGTCTCTAAAAGAATGTCAGCAACTTACCCCTTCCCAGGCCTCCCACACGACCAGTGCAGAAATCTGGAAACTTTTTTATGCCTCCAAAACAAGTTTGAATTTTGTGTTCACGTGAGCAATACAGCCCAGAAAACTGCCCGCGCTTTTAAAGTCGCGCACGCCCACCGAACTGCTGCATAAGCAAGTCTAAAATTATTGTTACAGAAGAAGATGAAATTGTTTCTGTAAGGAAACTGGTTGGAGTCTTGGTTAGAGGATGTCGAAGGACTGGGTTTCATCTGCTTTAGAACAAAATAACCCTGTACCTCCCCTCACTAAGGGTATAGCTGTCAAAGATTTTAAAGGTTGGCTCTCTACACCAGTGCATTTCTGGGTTGAATGTTGTGTCACCAGCTAGCTACTGTGTTACCAACTATTATCTGTGTGTCCTGTGTTTATAAAACTGTGGAAGCTGTATACTTCTAAAGTACCTCCACAGTTAAAGGATACCTGTTATCAGTCTATACTTTGTCATGAGGCTGACATGTTTTGCTAGTGTGTTGTGCTGAGTGTGTGAGAGTCAATGGTTTGATTTTTTGTTGTTGCTTTCTCTGTATTTCTATTTGTTATGGATATCATTATCTGCAGGTGAACAAGGCAATGATCTTGCATTTTCACGAGGAGAAGTCTTGACTATTATTGAGCCATGCAATGTGATGTTCTGGTACCTGGCAGAGAACAGCACTGGTCGAAGAGGAGTCATACCTATCACACACATTAAGGCAAGACATAATATGATATGCTACAACTTTAAAATTGTGATTGTTATAAAATTTAAGTTTAAAATTATCTGTATTATATATTTTTTTAATTTTTGTTCTTGTACAAGGGGAAATGTAAAAGCCTTGTATTAAGATTCCATCTGGTGTTTCACACAGAAATAATACACTTTTGAATATTATTATAGATACTCCAAATACAGCTGTTCTGGATGCAGTCACTCACAGAATGAATGCTATTTATATGTATTTTTCAATATAATGGGTGGGTAATTACCCCGTTTCAGCTAAAATTCACTGTTTTGATTTTGAGGACAATTAACTTTGAGACTGTTCATTGCTCAATCATATATTCCCCCAAGTTCAGTTTTAGGACTTTAGTGGCAGAACTAGTTGGAGATTTTTTGTGATTATTCTCTTGTTCTCCAGATAAAGCCAGTTTAGCAGTCGAATCTTGACAAAGAGCTGACTTATGTGGGTTTGTGCCTCAATATCTCTATTATATTTATACAGGATGAGAAATTTGTTGACAAAATTGATTATAGTGACTACAAGTTTCTAGCCTTGTATTGTCAGCTTGCTAGCCCAGGTGAATAATGACGATTTAATAGTTCTCCCATGATATGCTTAGCACAGCATCATATATTAAATAGTTCACACAAAAAATAAATAAATAAAGATGATAAAACATGAATTATTCATGAGAAAACACTGTCCAGGAATTAATAGCAGGCCTTTATTAGAAAATTTACACAGGGTGGGGGGGGGGGGGGAGGGGGGGGGGAGGCATAAGTTAAAGTTATCCATTTTAAGGGGACAGCACTTACTGTTCTGAGGAGCCAGAAGGGGGGAAGGGAGGTATAGAAACAAGGGAGGTGTATAGACCTAGTATTGCCATAACTTCCCCCTTTCCTTCATGCAGTTAATTTGTTATCATAATGTTGCTTATTCTGTTTGCTTTAAAATGTATGCTGTCTCTGGTCACCTAAAACTGAAACCTATTCAAGAGGGAAATTCTGGCTCCACAGCTGTGGTTTTCAGTGCTTAAAAAATTTTGGTCTGTAGGTTCTTTCGAAGACCCTGCTTATACATTTGTTCAGCTGTGATTGTAGTGGGATTGTTTCTTTAGTATTATTACTAGTGTCAATCATGATATTACTCTATCTGCTAATATTCTTGAACAGAATAATGTTGGAAACATGACCAAAATAGTAACACAGAAAATTGCATCACTTCATTTGCCAGAGTAAAGGAGTTTCATGAAGGTTGTAGGCTACTAGTGGTGAGAAAGATATTACTGGAGTCTCAGAGTGATACATAGATATCTGTTCCTTCTTTCCTGCAAAGCCTACATCAGCTTCCAAGCCAAATAGCAGCAGGGATGGTGGAATTTGAGGTTGAGCATTTGGAGCCTAGACCTCCCAAGAAACACTGAAGTGTATCTGTGCCAATGAGTTACCCCAATATGCCCATTCAAAGTGTAGTGTTCATGCTATAGTTTATCAAACAGTTTCGGCAGCAGAAGTAGCGTAAAGAAAGGTATCAGTCTTGAAGAAGCTTAAAGATGCTGATGAGCGAGAGAGAATATAAAGTAGAGCAGCCGGCAAGTCTCTTGTTTACTGTACACATTTTCATGCATGCCAGCACATTCCACATACAACCAACGTTGATAAATTGGCTAATTTGGTGGTGTCTTGTGGAAGTGAGGATCTCAAGAACTTCCTGAAAACTGCAGGAAGGAATTCTCATGTAGCTGTCCTTTACTACGTTGAAGCTCTGGATATGTGGGTTGGAGAATCAATACTAGAGCATCTTCAAAAGCATCATACTACAGTAAAAGGCCGCAGCAGATAGATTTCCTATTTCTCATCCTCCTCCAAACAGTTTTATCAAAACTCCCACTCAAAAATACTCTACAATTTTCAATATGAATTTCTCATAGATTTATTTTAAAATGGACTTTTCAACAACGGCACTGAAATAGTGTTGAAAATCAACAAGGCAAACAACAGCTGGCATGGTTCTTAAAAATTGGTAAAGGGTAATTCACACTATCTATTTTTGTCTTGCTAACCTTTATTTATTTGTTATAGTTTTATTGTTTGTTTGTTTGTTTTTCTGCTTGCTCACATTGACTTTTGAAAGCATCCTGGATGAGAAACAGAATAGTGGCCTAATGGCAGATGAGAGCACAGATATTACATTCACTTCAAAAAAGCTGATGCAGTTATTGCTCACTCCACTTGATTGCTTAAACACAATTTATTTCAGATATCCAATTAGTAGGTTGATGAGGCAAGCACTTTCTCTGGGAAGAAGATTGGAATTTATGCTCAAATTAAGAAGCTAGTACCCCATGTTTGTTTGTATGATACCACTGCCATTTATTAGAGCAAGCTTTGACTTTGACTCCAGGAATGAAGTAAGTTTATGTGACCATTGTTCTGTGAAGATACTTCCACTGTTCATCCCAAATGAGTAAATCTCTTTTAAGGGGATTCAAGAGCATCTTTTATTCTTCCTGAATTGAATATTTTTCAAGGTCTCTGATACCTGTTGGTTATGTCAAAGCTGTGAAAGCAATCTATGCTGAAGTTGTGACTACACTTTCCAATGTCTTTTGTTCACTCAGATCCTTGGAAAGTCTCCTAGTAAGCAATTGGCAATGTAAACTATATTTTTTATTTTACTATTCCTGGCCCTAGCTACACACCTTCTCATGCTTGATGGTGCATCTTCCCATCAGCCTGTTGGGTATTACAACCATTAGAAAAGAGCGCAAATCTTGAGAAAGTTAATTAAATTGGAGTAAACATTAACAGGTTCCAGGAAAATGTAGTCAAGCCGTTTATCTTCCATCTGAGAGATTTAAAGTCTTTTTCCTTCTTCCGGAGATATAGTGTCAGCATTCGATATCTTCAGCCCAACGAAACTACCACATTTGAGCTATGATTTGTCGTGTTATGAAGATGATTCCATTCAAGCATTCCTTTCCCATTATGGTGTTGACGGAGCCGCAGAAATACTTCTGGGTGGAGAAACTATTGAAGAGGCGATGGTTACTGAAGACATCTATATTGAATAGAAAACCTACCTTCAATTTATGGGCGAACAGCCTAAAATATAGCATGTAGTTGCTGTTGGGAGAGTTGGCTTCAAATAGAATTCTGAAAAAGATGTTTCAGCACTTGAGTAAATTGCCACCGTCAGCCTGTGCATCCCAGTTGCAACTGCCTCTGTTGAGAGGAGCTTCTCACAGATGGAAGTGAATTAAAACTAGTTTGTAAAGCTGTTTGAATGATGCTAACCTTTCACACCTGATGGGAATGTCGATTGTATCTCCTGACACACTAAATGACTGACCTGGAGAGTATCTGTAGAGGTTGTTCAACTCATTATTATTGCATTGCGTGTTTGGAAATTTTAACTACTTAAATAAAAATTGGGGGGGGGGTGGGGACAAGCCTGTGTTCGCCCCCCCCCGCCCCCCCCCCTTTCCCTTCCTAATTGAAACCCTGAATATACCTGGGTAAATACAGGGTGGTCATTTTGATGGAATTAAAAGAAATAATAATTTTATCTCATTTGGTTGTGAAGGTTCTTGGAGGTGGGAAACCTGGTCTTCCCCTTCAGGAAGAACAGCAACAGCTGTTATGACTAAATTAAAGTAATCTTTTTCGTATTTTGTTTCCTGTTTAAAGTATCAAAGGTTTCTTTTAAGTTATTGGTAGACATGCATCATCTCTCAACATCTGTTCTCCCAAAACAGATGATGGATATCTTTAGCCCAGCCACCTCATAACGACCAAATGACAAAATACCTCCTACTTCTGCATCCATTACTTTAGAGTTCTGACTCACAACCTAAAACTTCTATATGAACCCTGTGACCCCATGAGAGTATGATGGTGGTGTGCTGAGAAGTTAATCAGCACACAAGTTATATATACAAGGCAGAGAGAAGAGAGGGTGTGACTGTATTAGCAACACAATTTGTGAACTACATCTTTATAAGCTGAGTATCAAATTGCTTGTTTCTTTTAACCTTGTGGGGTGTGGGTGGGTGTGGGTGGGTGTGGGTGGGTGTGGGTGGGTGTGGGTGGGTGTGGGTGGGTGTGGGTGGGTGGGTGACAGCATGTGTGTCAGCATATCAATTTCTGTTAGATACTTCTTAATTTCAATAAAGATTACTTTAGAAAGTTAAGCACATTTGGGCCTGCTCAGTACTTGGATGGGTGACTACCTGGGGAAAGCAGGTGTTGTAGGCAATTTTTTCCTTTTTTTTTCTTCCTTACTCCCCCACCCTCTTCTCTTTTTCTTTACAAGTGGACTTAGTGAAAGCATTTTTTTAATTTTTTTTGACCTAGTGTCTGTCTGTCCACTCTCCAATATATCACTGGGATTGAGAAAACTGCTGGGCCAAAGGGAATAAAATTTGGTGGGAGTGGGAGATAGTTTTTTAAATTATAGAATTTTGAATTTCTGTAATTTGTTTCGTCAAATTTTACATTCCTAATTAGTTATTACAATTGTTTGAGTTGTACTCTTACTCTACAAACCAAGCTATGTAAAACTCTGTCAATATAGAATTCCCTAAATGAAATCAATAAAACTGTGAAGCATATAACCCCTATATAGCAGCAAAAGGTAGGAACGTATGCATATTGACTTGTGGGATTCCATCCTTGGTCTCTAGTCTGAGTTTGTAGGGAAAAAATTTTTTAAGAAAGCATTTCATAACTGAAACTGCCCACTGCACTATGGTCTGCACTTATAACCTAATATCATATTTAATGAAATCATGCCAATATTTATAACCCTAGAAATGATCACCACATACAGTGCTCAATTGTTTAGATTTTTTTTATTTCAAATTTGCTTACCCATCACATAAACGCTTTCTCTCTCCCCTTCCCATTGCCTGCTGTGTGTAGGTCCAGCACTCTTCCCCGAAGAAGCCACCAGCCCCTCCTCCACAGTCACCCCCTCCTACTTCCACTTCCTCCTCTCTCCCTCGACTGGCTGTAGAGTCCCTGACATTAGAAGAAGCTACTCTGTCTTCTCCTTCCCCACCTCTTCCCCCCAAGCCTCAGCAGGGAGACTCTGGCAGTAGCTCTTCCTCTAACATGAAATTGCACTCCACTTACCCCAGGTGTGTGTAATGCCTGTGGAGGTGTTGGTGTGTTGTTTATTGGTGTTGTTTTCTATGAAAAAAAAACTGCTTAACATTAGCAGAAAATATGTGTATTTCTGTAAATTGAATCGGAAGGGACTACTCTTTGTATGCTCTGAAGCCTTGGATTCTGCTATTTTTAATGGTACATTTGTCTGTTTCTCCACTTCCACCACCACCTCTCCCACTTTTAGCACCACCTCCTCCACCTTCACCTTCACCACCTTCACCACCATATCTTGACTGACTGATAAATATTGATGAAATGACTTTATGTCACTTGGCACTTGAAGTGATGAGATTTAATTGTGTGTGTGTGTGTAATAGTTTGTGTGTGGGTGCATGTGTGGTGGTGGTGGTGTGGTGTGGTGCATGCGTACGTGCATGCTGTTGCATGTGGATATGTGCTCACCACCAACTCACCCACCATATGCTATGCTGTAGATTGACTCATCCCACCAGTTCTGCTCCAACTCACTCCCATGACCCCTCCACCCCCACACATTTGAAATCACCAATCTTCCCGCGACGAACGACACGTGGTAGTGTGGCCGGGTCTCTGACTCAACTGGAGAAGTCACATACCATCTCTCCCCCGCCTCTTCCCCCGGCATATCACCGGGGCAGTCTTCCCTTGTGCACCTTCCGACAAACCAACACCACGTCCTCTGGGGCCAATGACTCTTCTTCCCTCTCCACTGTTACGCCAACTTCTCTCTTCAACAGCTCCTCGTCCAACCCGAGCACACGGACATCTCCTGTACCGGCTCAAAGGACCCGCTGTGAATCCCCCGTCTATCCGCCTCCCCTCCATAATGCCCGGTCCTCTCCTCTTCCAATTCCTTCTTCTGTGAGTCAGAAATCCAAACCCAAACCTCCAGTCTTACCAAAGAGCAGCTCTCCACTTTTATCAAGTTCACCTTATTCCATGAAGTCGAGGCAGTTTCCTCCTCTTCCTCATTCTCCCATAGATATTGACAAGCGACCTCGTGCCCCTCTTCCCACTGAGGTAATGGAGGGAAGATGGATTGTGATCAGTGTCATGACATGTTGCAATGGCATGGTGTGATTTTGATATAACTTGAAGAAACAGGTTGTTGGTTTTTAAAGTTCTTTATGCCAAGGTACCTTGTAATCTGATTCAGTTGGCTGAACTAGTTTCATGATTTCCCTCAAGGTGTTATCATGTATTTTGCAGGATTGGTTCAAAATTGTATAGAATTAATCTTTGAGGTCTCATGATAGATACATATTCTAACTGTATCTTCAGAAACAGTGTTAGTTTCTAGAGCCTGATATATGTGTGACATGTAGGTAGCATGTGTGTATTCATTACACAGATCTTTGATCTGATTGTGTCAGTTAATATTATGTATACATACGTAATTTAATGCATGCAGTTACTATGGGGACAGCACTGATTGGTTCATCTTAGTGTCATTGTCAAGGTGTTCATATCTCAGGAGGGTGGCAACATCATGGTCATATTAATTACCCTGGTTTGTATTTTTCTTGACCATTACCTGAAATCCGCTTTATTCTTATCTAAACTCTATTCAGCCTCCTAATCTCTGTCCACTAATACACATCCACACAGCCAGCCCTACCCCTCAGCTCTTGATTGGATGCCTGTGGTGTGTTTCCTATAATCAATTCTTGTTGTGGTATTGCCACTTGTGCAAGCTTCACCCATACTCTCCATCTTCCTGTGATTTCGAAAATATTGATAGTGTTTATTTTGTGATTGACAATTGAAATAATGTTTCTCTTTATTCCGGCACTGTGAGTCATCAGAGATGTATGTTCGACTGTTTTCTGTGGAAGTTGCCCAGTTGAACAGGACATGTGCATTACATGTGTCCTCATCAATGTGTTCCATGTGGTGCAATCGAAGAAGCCTAGCAGTCCTGATTGTTTGCCAACATTGTGCATTCCAATATAGTTTTAATATGATGAGCTCCAAACTCCGAGGAGGGGAGGTGTGGTAACCTTATGTAGTATCTGTGAACTTGTAAGTTCTAAACACTGATTCACACTGACGAAAGTCAAACGAATACATGGCACTGATGACCCTGTCCATAATTTATTAAATATAAATCAAGTTTATTCCAGCAATGGGTAACGTCATGTCACATCCTAATGTCATATTATAAATTTTCTTTCAGTCAAATATTAAAAAAATATTTTCAATTCAATTTTTCCTTTGTTTCTCCCCCCCCCCCCTTTTTTATAAGCATTCCTTCAAATGTAAGTATCTTATCTTATATTTAACCCCCAACTCAGGCCCCTCCCCCACTCCAAGACAATGAGGGTTAGTGTATCTTACACTGCAATGGTTGACACAGATTTAAAATACCTGTTCATTAGTTTGCAGACTTCTATTTCAACATGGTAAAGGTTGGACACCAATCAACCACATTTTAAAAAAATAGCAGATAACAAATGAAGAGAAGAAATTTCATGACTTACAACCAAGAAGAGTGAAGAGGAACTACTAGGAGACTAATGGTGAATTGATCCAGGATGGAATAATAGTTGCGAACCAGAGAGTAAGGGGGGGGGGGGGGGGAACACAGCCTTCTACGTCTGCGTAGACTTAATCTGGGAACAAACGAGTTGTCAAATTTCAGACTCTTTGTTGTTGTTTTATTCTTGAGACCATTTAAAGTGAAAGCTGCCCTAGAAGCATGTCTCTCTTCCAACATCCTGCAAGCCAAGATTCTGACAGTGAGTATAAAGATAGACTGTCAGAAATGTCGGGGTGGTCTGCCTCTACAGAGGTGAAGTCTTTAAGCACCACAAATAAAGATATCCTTCCAGACTTAATTTGGAGGTTATGCATTTGTATCCGGAGAGAGACAACTGTCTCACAGCAACCAACCTGGCATATAAGGTGATTTCAACTAACCCATCATAATGACAGATTAAATATCTCTTGATTGTGTACATCAGTGGACTGAGTAAATAACTTTTGATTACTTGTATTATGTGTCCATATCTGGTAAGGATGGAATATTATGCAATCATGTAATACTATCTAGGTGAACTAACTTTCATACTCTATCCTGGTGATGAAAAACACACTGACCTGTGATTGAAATCTGTTGGCCACTCTCTAATTGGACTAAGGATGGTTGCCTGTGATGGTTTGACCTGTGGCATTAACATCACACGGAAGAAATGCAAGAATTTTTTTTTTTTTTTTTTTTTTTTTTTTTTTTTTTCATTTGAAGAATACCATCAACAAAATAACAAATACTAATTAGAAGATTGTTCCTCATTGGTAATGTCTGTTGCTTCATCAGCAATTATTGAGGAAAATCTAGTTTGCCTTATTTTGGCAAGGATTTTGTTCTAGATAATTATCACCACATTAAAAAAAATTATTCATTCTGAACTGTCTTGCAAGTGAACAATATCACCACAGCTAATTGCCTTATAGAGGGATTTGCTAATATTGAATCCATAAAATTACTTACCCCTTGGGTGTAGAACTATTGACTCAAGTTTAAAATACCTGATCATTATTTTTACGCTGATCAGATATGAGGGGCATGATGGGGTCTTCACACTGCAAGAACTTGGTTGAATTCACGACTAACTGGAGTGAAGCATGGCAACACATCGCATACACCTCAGACATGAGACTTGAACGCACCTGCTGTACTCTTTGAAATCATGCATTAGTGTCACCCTCAGAAAGGAAATAAGATCTCAAAGCAGGACACTGTCGCAGTATTTGATCAACAACCAGCTCTAAGCTAAGCCATTTTGTACTAGCATGCTTCAAAATCTTCCTGCATTCCACGTCACAGAAGTCACAGTACTCAGGCAGACTGCTCCTCTGTTTAGTGCTTTTATCAAAATAGTAGTAGTTGTCGATCATCAACTCTTCAATATCAAACGTTGAGACAGAGTTGAAGCTCCCAGATGCCTTTAGTGCCATGTTATGCCCTATGTGGCAAGGTCCACCCATCTAGTATGTTGCTTGATCCTGTTGTAATACTAGAGTATGAATGGAATACCTTTTACCGAGATTAACGGATGTGTTATCAACACTAGCACCCACACACTTTGCCCATGGAATTGGACTTGCTCGTGATACCTCATCCATCTTGTTAAAAATGGACTCAGCAGTTCCAGATCATCGACCACTTGTCAAGCACACGTCCAAAAGTTGAGTAACCATTATTGCATTGTTCACATTGAACAGTCTGACTGTTAGGGGATTCATTCTTTCTAAGCCATTATCATTAGATCCATCTATGCCTGTAGAAAAGGGTTCAGTCTTCATGACACTAGCAAGAGTTGATCTGAAGTATGGTGCCAGCAAACCATTGACAATGCAAGTTGTTCTTGTTCTTGCTGATGCATAGCTTTGTGCAATTTCACTATCACTGAATATATCCCTAAACGAAAGGCCCAAGTGATCAAAAACTGCAAGAGGAATGCTGTGTTGAACGAGCAGATTGGGAACCTTCACTTCAGCTAGCAACATCTTCCTTTAGCAGTTCGAGTCTCTGCCGGAATTTCAGTTTTTTTTAATAGATTTCACTGCTTTTGCATTATTTTTGTTGTTGTTCTGGATTGAATCTGCATGTCAAACAACACTCCTTTCTTCCTGGTGCCCAAAGGATACACTTTTGATGCAAACGTGCGTTGAAAAAAATGTGGATCATCCTTTATAGGTGCAACAAATGGCCACTTCTGCTGCCACCCACTATGATACTTGCTTTTATAAGTAGCTGCTCTGTTCAACTTACGAAAACTTCATTGTTCAGCAGACTATATCAAGCTAGATACTAGCTCACCCCAAACTCCCTGAAATTTGTTCAAAGCTACTCAATCTGCTACTTTGTGGATCGGCCACTGTAATTATTCCACAGTAATTATTCATCCATAACTATTTTAAGGTAATTAATCCACAGTAATTATTCTATAGTAATTATTCTACGCTGGTGAAATAGTTGTCTTCACAGTTCCTCCATTATTCTTGGTGGTAAGTCACCAAACCGGTTTTTTTTTTTTTTTTTTTTCCTTTTTTATTCTGCCATTTTAAAATTGGGTGGTACTGTAGACCCTTTACCATGAACACATGGACGGACAGATAGAAATACAAGCCTCTTATCAATAGCTTCGTAAAGAGTTTATTTGAAAGGTTAATTTCCATTGGTGCCATAAAAAAATGCAAGATTAGACATCAGTACCGTTCAGTATAAGGAAAACCAAGACACAAGCTTATTCATAGACATCACCACAAGACAAGTGTTGAATTGATCGACTCTATGAAGGAGTTGATATCACTCTTGCACAAGTCAAATCACTATGAGGCTGTACGGATTTATTATATCGCAGCTGCTGACTATGCTTTGGCAAATTTGCCCATAAATGATTCAGTGGATTTCAAAAGGAGAAATTTAGCTGAGTTTTCCCAAGTTGAGTTTTTTTAGTTACAAGGTACCCCAGGTCTACTACCGCATGAATCCTCAGCTGAAATCAACAAATTGAAAGAAGAGTTTGTTGAATATCGGTTGTTAGAACACAACGATATTCCAGAGGCCGTATGGGAGTGTGCTCCATCAAATGATGGTGAGTCTCAGCATCATTGAATGGGTGTGGTTTGGGCGTATCTCCATGGAAGCACAAGTTGGCCAACTGTGATCCAAAAGGATGGCAAAGGTAGAACAGGTGGTGCTTACCTTGCCACACTCTAACACTTCAGAGGAAAGGGTTTTTAGTATGGTCACCAAAAACAAAACTGCTTTCAGGCCAAGTCTCAAGCTTGATGAAACACTGTCCAGTATTCTAACCCTTATAACTAGCCAACCCAGAGCCATGTTTTAAATATGAGCCTACAACTTTTGTTGTGGAACTTCTCAGAGGGCTACAGTAGAATATAGCAGGGCTCATAGCAGCAAGGACTAACTTTATATATTATGAACTGAGAACGTTTTCATGCTGTTCTTGTGTGTTGTAAAAGCAACTCCATTGTCTAGTTGGGATGTTCCCTACTCTTAATCTATTTGTTATTACCCATACAGCATTGCAGCACAACACAGCACAACACAGCACAACACAGCACAACACAGCACAACACAGCACAACACAACAGGGTGTATAGAGGTGGCCTAGTGGTGACAGTGCATGCTTACACTACACAGAACATAAGTGGAAGCAGTTTGGAGGGAATGTTTGGGTTTCCTCTATGAAGAGAGCTGCTGTGTCAGGCTTGGACAGGTGCAGTCTCTGTCCTTTGGAATATGACAAACAATCTTAGTGTGATCTGCTAGGATGCCTTCATGAGTTAGGAATGACTTTATACTTTAGAGGGGGGAAATTTATAAGAATAAATAAATTAATTTTTTTTTTTTTTTTTTTTTTTTTTTGCTGAGAAAGTTGAGAAATAAAGCTGAGGTTAACACATCGGGGGCTATAGTCCTCAACATACCGCTTTTGAAGGTCATCGGCATATCTCACTAATGGAGCCCCCAATCTCACTCATCTGTATGGTGCATCTCACTCGTGTGTGTTGTGTGTGTGTGTTGAGCTTGGCAGCTCTGCATATGGTGTCTATGTGGTAGGGTTGACCATGTGGTAATGGTTGTCTATGGTAGGTTGACCATATGGTAAAGGGTATCTATGTGGTAGGGTTGACCATGTGGTAAAAGGTTGTCTATGTTGTAAAGGGTGTCTATGTGGTAAGTTGAGCATGTGGTAATGGTTGTCTGCAATAGGGTTGACCATGTGGTAAAGGATTCTGTGGTTGGGGTGACCATGTGGTAAAGGGTGTCTTATGTAGTAAGTTAACCATGTGGTAAAGGGTGTGTATATGGTAGGGTTGACCTTGTGGTAAAGGATGTCTATGTGGTGGGGGGTCATCATGTGGTAAAGGGTTTGTATATGGTAAGTTGATTATTGTATGGTAGTGTTGTCAATATGAGTGGTTATGATAGTTTGAAATCAATTTGTAGCAAGGAATGTCAAGAAGAAGCTAGTAACAATGTGATGGTATCGTAACATGTTGATCTGATGGCTTGAATATGTGTTATCCATGTAAGAACTGCTCACTTGAACAATGACCATGTTGTACGCGATTGTAACATCCTATACAGGCTTGTCCCCAGAAAAATATAGTAAAGCTGTGATTTTAGCGGCCACACCCAAAACACACCCCATTATGAATCAACTATTTAGTGTTAATTTATATACAATTGTATTTTTATATGAAGTTTTGTTGTACATCTACTGAGCACTGTTAGAAGAGTTACATTTAAAAGTTTTAAAAAATTGAAATAAAACAAAAAAAAAAGGATATTCATTCCCTCATGATGAAAACCTCTGTGAGGATAGCCATGAATAATCATCACCACATTTACATAGTTAGACCTAGGATAGCTACTTGCCCAAAATGCTACCCTGAAACCTCACTAAACACTTAGCCCAAATTTTATCTGAATAAGTCTACACGCCTGCTACTTCACCATAGTACAACTTCACCTTCTCAGTGGTAGTGGCTCCAAATGTGCTCTTTCATGCTTTAAAAAAATAATTAATTAAATTGAAATTAATTACTATTCATTTATTATTTTATATACATACATACATATATATATATATATATATATATATATATATATATATATATATATTTTTTTTTTTTTTTTTTTTTTTTTTTTTTTTTTTTATTATTATTATTATTTTTAAGCCAGCTAGGACAACCATGCTATCATGTTGTCCTTAGTTGGTATAAATTTAATTAGAAGTTACCATTATAATACTGTTTTGTGTTTCTCCATGCAGGCCAACTCAAGTCCCTCCAGTAATATCACTAAGTGCAAGTCAAAGTATGAAAACCAGGCTGAGTTTGTCAAGAAGAGTGGCTGGTTTTCTCCGACTCTTGAGAACGTCCTGTGCAGGATGATGCACTGTGGCAACATCTCTGCCCTCACCTCCACCACCACTGGCGTCTACATCTTCACACACAAACACCTCCAGTCAAAAAAGTATGTGGCCATGTCTCGTACAGCATACTACGACCTCATTCAGATGTTTCACCGTCTTTATGACATAAAGGACGAACGGTTGAACGCCTTGGAGTGGGAAATGAAGTATAATAGTCCAAATGCAAGCCAGTGGATGGTCCGGATTTATTCTGTCTCCAATGCACAAATGTTGGAAGTGGAAGGGAATTTGGTAATTATTTCAAACAATGCATTGCAGCCGGCTGGTCTGAACAAGGAGGTGAAGTTTACTTCGAAGGATTCATTCTATAGCTTTGCTGAGGTTTATGCGAAGAAGCAACGGGAGAGTACTAGCAAGTGTGCCCACCCTGTTGGAGTAGGTGTGGTAGAATAGTGGGACTGACTGTACGTGTGTGACAGGGCTTGGTTGAAGTTGGTAGGGCATACTCTGGTTTGCATGGCATTTGGAAAAAGATGTATTGAAAGAGATTAGCAATCAAAATGTTTACGCATAACATTTACATTATATAAATGATGTACATACACACACTTGTGATTTTTTGATATTTTCAGGATGAAATTCAGATGTCCTTCAAGCAGGTTATACTTCTCTCTGTGTCTTACTAAAACATTTTTCTTTTCTTTTCTTTTCTTTTTTTACAAAATATTATTGAATACGTAATTTAAAAAACAGTTTTACTTAATATTTATATAGGTGGGGGGAGGGTGTGAGTCCACAGTAGTGTATATCTGCTCATCTGTGTGTATGTTTGTATATCTGCTCATCTGTGTGTATGTTTGTATATCTGCTCATCTGTGTGTTTTGACCAGCTTAGAGTTTATTCTAACTGTATGGCTAATCATCTTGAATAGTTATTTACTTAAGTAGGTTAAATATTTTGAAAGGGTGTCTATGGTATATCCTTTCTATTGCTAGCTACTTTTATTACAGCCAAAATAGATAACCCATACATGGTCTCCAACATGGGGAAGTCTCTCCAGTGCACTGCATGAGCAGTACCTTGGCGCCCAGCACTAGGCCCCCAGCACTAGGCCCCCAGCACTAGGCCCAGTGTGGTTACTGATGAGGGTCTGAGTGCACAGGCTAGCAGGTGGGGCAGGAATAGTTGTTGCTTTTGATGTGGACTAAGTGTGTAGTTGTGACACTACACCATCAACAATTTTGAGTTGCCCCCCACAACTGGCCGTATCCCCATAGAGGACATTGCTGCCCACTCCCGACCTTGAGAAGAGGGTGAACAGATTTGGGAACTGTGCCAGTAAGACCTTAAAAATGTGATCAACTATAAACTGGGGAGAGGAAAGATTTGAGGAAGAGACATGTGGCAGAGTCAGGGTGAGAGCACAAAGATTACTGGCATACCGGAGAGTGCATCTGCATTACAATTTAGAGAGACCTTGCCATACACAATGTGAAAGTCCTACTCCTACAAGACTAGAGCCCAGTGACACTACATTCCCTCCATTTTTAAAGTGGATAGCCATGATGTTATAATTCTCACTTTATTTGTTTGTTAAGTAACTCCTTCCAGATGATTGGGCCTAAAAGGCTCAAGTTTTCAGTGTTTGGTGGGGGCTCACCCTGGGGTTGTTATAAGAAGGTTTGGTGAAGATTGGAGTAAAATGTTGCCAGTAAAATGTCCTGGTTGTGGTAAGCAAACTATCCAAACCACTTTCAGTTTGTTTTGTTTTTTTCTTTTTTGTTTTTTTAACCCTGTAGCCCCAAGCATCTGGGATGAGATAGTAAATAGATATACAATTATATTAAGAGGTCTTTGTTGCCCCTATCCATAGGATGAGTAATATGCTTAAATATCCTTCAAGGAGGGAGTCCCCAATGGTAGTGATCATAACTGTCAAAAAAAATACAAAAGCAGCTGAACACCCACACCCAATTAAGGATGTGGGCTAGCATACTATCCACACACCCAGGGGTTGGCTAGGGCTATATGGCTATATTTAAAGAAATATTCTTCAAATATAGTCCTAGCACACTCCAGGGGTCGAGGCTTGAGCACAGAGACTTAAATATGGTGTGAATGTGTTTCTTTTTCTTTTCTTTTAGACCAAATGTCCTCTCCAGTGCAAAAGTGGAATGCCTTTGTGGAAGGTTTTTCAAATAGAATAGGTACAGGGTGGGAGACTAATTCTTTCAGATACAGCTTGTGCTGAAGTTGAACCAAGTTTAAAATACATTTAAAAATAAATAAATTAAGATGCTGTTAGTCACAAGATTAATTGATTACATTTTTGATTTTGATTTTATTTGAAATCAATTATTTGGATTTTGATTAAAATCAAATTTCTCATGATTTGGCACAAGCTTGTTCTCTGGAGCAGTTAGAGAATGTCTTGCATATGCAATCACATGGCCATCTTATTCGAGTATTGCATCAAGACCAACAGCACTAGCATCTGTTTGTAACAGATATTCCTTAGCATTGGGGGTTGAAATTAGGGTGGGCTAAAACTAGTGCTTGAAGCGAGTAATTCTTTTCGGTCATAAATGCATTATCACATTCTGGTGTCCAGGTAAATGTCACACCTCTTAGTCAGAGCATGGAAGAAGCTGCAACATCAGCAAAATGATGGATATATCGTCGATAATATGATGGAAGACCAAGAAACTGATGTACTGCTGCGATGTCTGTTGGTACTGACCAATTATGTACAGCCTAGACCTTTTGGGATTCTGGAGCCATGCTTGTTTACTAGACACAAATCCAAGGTCACTGCTGTCATGTCAATGGGACACTTCCTTTCCCTCAAAGTCAGTCCGGCTGTTTTTAGCTGATTGAACACTTCTATGTGGCTAGGGCCTGCCAAAACAGACCTTACCTTGGGAGCCATGCTTGTTTACTAGACACAAATCCAAGGTCACTGCTGTCATGTCAATGTGACATTTCCTTTCCCTCAAAGTCAGTCCGGCTGTTTTTAGCTGACAACACTTCTATGTGGCTAGGGCCTGCCAAAACATTAAACCTTACCTTGGGAGTAACATAGGCTATGTTAGAATCCCCAGGGAGCGACTCTGTGGGCCTATATACTGTACATATACAAGCATAGTTCTGTTTGTCTTTTTTACAAGTCAAGAGAAATTGGAATGAAATTTAGCATGAGCACTTCAAGTTGGTGGGAGGGGGAAGGGGTAGTGGTTTATAAACAAAAATTTTGGAATTGCAGAACATTTTGCCTATCTAACATTTTCAATTTGTGCTTTACCACTAGGCTGATTGGGAACAAATTGGCCATGAACCCTCCAGAGTGGGTTCAGGATAGTTTTAAAAGAAAATATTTGGAATTGCAGTAGTTTTTGCATAGGTGTCTATCTACCTTTTATTTGTGCTAAAATGAGTTGTATTTGCAAGTTCATAGTTCAAATCCTTGCTCAGATTTTTATTAATTTTATGTTTCACTATCTTTTCCCTATTTTTTTCTTCTCTTTTTCAAATGCTTGATCAGACTTTTTTTCCCTCCATCTTTTCCTCCCCCCCCCCCCCCCCCCCCTCCCTTTTACCTTCCCTTTTCCACTGTAATGGCATGGCCAAATGGTTTGGCATATGTAACTGTCAATACCCAGTTATGCACAGAGAGAGGCTCAGCTAGATGCATAAAATGGGCCCTCAATGTATTCCAAAGCTGTCGTTAGTCCAAATATATATTTATTGACTATTAAACTGTGGTGCCAGTAAAATGATTTTTTGCCCCCCCCCCCCCCCCCCCCCCACCCTTGGAGATTTAAGGAGGATTTCAAGGTCAAATCTTGAGCTTCAACTTCAACCACTGATAAATTCTGAATCATACTCCCCAAAACAGTGGATTTGTGCTCAAAGGGTGGACCTCTCTGTATGTTTTAAATTAAAAAATATATATGTTGGGAGGAAGAAGGGGATAGAGCGTGGTACAGTGAAAAAGTGTTGCATGAGGGAAGGTCTTTTTCCATTCAATACTGGACTATCAATGCTTCAATCAACGAAAACTGTTCTTACTTCATTATTATTGGTGGCTTTCTTCAAACTTTTTTTAAAAATTAAAGGGACTAACAGTTAAGGCAAGTTGATAATTGGAAAGTGGAAAAGGTGAACATATCCTAGTCTACCCTCACCAGATAAACTGACATGATAATGAAATTTCCTTCTACATTGCTATCATCGACAATAAACATGCCTTTGATTGAGCAAGCTTAATGCCAACCATTTAGGACCATTTGCAGCATCTTAGGTCCAAAAACCTCACACTACTTGACATGACCATCATCCATGCCAGAGCCAGCAAGAAACTTTCCAGTGCACCAAAGAAAAACCATGGAATGGCCTATGATAGGCAGAATATTACTGAATGTGTGAGGTACGCTCATGATAATGTATGTTATGTGAAAACTCCCTCATTGGACCACAAAGGAATGATCTGTTGGTGTACATGCCACTTCACGCTTCAAAAATTAATCAACACCTTTCTGACAGTTGCAAATTTTGTTATTGGATGAGGAATGGCAGGAAGACAAACATATATGAAGTGAATGTGGGGTGAAAAAATACGCACCAGGAACTTCAAATACCTTAGAAAGCCAACAATGGATGAAAGTGAGAAGGAATTCGACATGAGCAGCAGTTTCCCTGGCTTACTGAGTTTTAAGCAAAGTGTTGATATATTTTCCTGCAGCAGCATATTAAGTCACTGGGTGAATCTTACCATTGGTTTTAGGTGAGGGGGCACAACTTGGCACTGGGAAAAAGTTGCTCTTATGTCTCAGCAGCTCAAACCAGTAGGATACTGAGAGCTTCCCAATGAGCGGGTGGACAGTGTCTTGGAATAGACAACTAGCTATGTTATGAAGACTGTCATTGCCTGAGAGGGAAGAAGTATCGGCATAGACTGTACTTCACGTGTTGGGCTATGGAATTGCAAATTTTAGGACAATCTACAGTCCCTCCTAAGTTCCAACAATGAGCCTATAACATGTCTGCCAATGCCAATTCCTCAGACATTTCAAGCATCATCACTGAAAGTTTAAAGACAGTTTAAGGTCAGTTTTTGTAGTTGGAGGTTTTTTTTCAAAATCGAGACTTTAATGGTTTATTGCACATCTATACTATAAAGAACAAATAATCGTTTGTCTGTATATCCTCATTCACACTTGAAGTTAGACCCACAAACCCATATATATTTAAAATCAGTGTCACCAAGGGAACATCATAAGCATATCTATATGGCCACACTCCTTTCTGTTTTCAAAAAAAGCCAAAAACGGTACTTTTGCCAGAAAAAACAAATGGAACTACAAAACTAAAACTTGGTATGCAAACACAACTTCACTACAAATAACATGGGGTGGGTCCCATCTGGCCACACCTCTTCTTCTTTGTGTGTAAGGCTAAAAAAAATGCCAAAATGATATTAAAAAAAAAAACACTCTAACCTAATCACATAATCACTTCTG
Source organism: Lycopodina hypogea (assembly GCA_963969325.1). NCBI lineage: Eukaryota > Metazoa > Porifera > Demospongiae > Poecilosclerida > Cladorhizidae > Lycopodina > Lycopodina hypogea. The sequence goes on along the minus strand of OZ017791.1, from coordinate 8,296,429 downwards.
TTTTAAAAGACTACAACATATGCCACCAAAGCAGACATTACTGTTACTTTGGCCTACAAAAGGTGGGTGGAAAAACTATCCGTAGTGCAGGTTTTTAGCTAATGGCTAGTAAGAACTAAAAATAATATCTAGAATAGAATATGGGTTCATGCACAGTTAAATATGGTTAGAAAATGTCAATTTCTTCCAAAATTGTCAAATCTTTGGATTCAGTGAGAATTTACTGTTCTGAATCATATATTTTAACATTAAGTAAGTCCAGCATGTTGTCTGTAGCTTTAAAATTGCTGCAGCATTTTCCACGAACTGCATGAAACATCCTAAGCCTGACAACGACATCCAGCATTTCTGTGCTCACTCTGTTTCTAACTTTATTATCTTGACATAATTTGCAATATAATTCACAATTTGTCTGCCTGTCTGTCTGTTTTGTAATTTTACTATTGCCAGGTATCCACAGGTTCATCGAAGTTTCATCAAAATCCCTTCATCTATTACAGAACCAAATATGAACATAAAACAGGCCTACTGCTAATTTTTATCAGACAAGCGAACCACTGTAGTGGACTAATGTGGTCATTGATTACTGCCATTGACATGTGTTCATTTATGTTGACATTATCTATTATCATAATCATTACCACAGGCCACACACCCTGCCTTAATTTGAACATTCAACAAACTACAATTACAAACCACAGGCCACACACACACACACACACACACACACACACACACACACACACACACACACACACACACACACACACACACACACACACACACACACACACACACACACACACAACTCTGGCCCTACTCGTGAATGAATAATAACAACTCCTTGGATTTCTGCCACTAGAGTACTATTCATGCAATATAAGTACCCTTTATCTCAAACAAGAAAAGTTTAACGTAGTAGAGGGATAGAAACACAATGCAATGATTTTAATAGAACTGTCACTGTGGGTGTTTGTCTGTCAGGGTCTTGTCTGTCAGGGTCTTAAATACCCTGACAGCCCTGAACATACTAAAACATGGAGCTTCACCTACACAGAGTAGTGGGTGTTTGTCTGTCAGGGTCTTGTCTGTCAGGGTCTTAAATACCCTGACAGCCCTGAACATACTAAAACATGGAGCTTCACCTACACAGAGTACATGGTCAAAACTAAATATACATAACATGAACCAGGTGGACTCACATAAGCCTATTGACTCAGGTTTAAAATACCCTAACATTATTTTCACACTTGTATTTCTATGTCCATTAATCTGTCCCTGTTTTTAAAATGGAGAATAGAAAGGAGAAAAAATAGTTTTGTGACTTATCACCAAGAAGAGTAATGGAGGAACTATGAAAACAACTATTTTCACCAGGGAAGAATAATTACCATGGAATAATTACCATAAAATAATTACCAAAGAATAATTATCTTAAAATAGTTGTGGTTGAATAACTACTCTAGAATAATTAGAGTGTGGCCCCACAAAGTAGCAGAAGGGGTAGCTTTGAACAAAATTCCAGGATTTTGGGATGAGCTAGTACCTAGCTTGATATATTCCACTGAACAATGAAGTTATATAGATAGATAGATAGATAGATAGATTAGAGAGAGAGTATTGCTAAAGTTTCCTCCCATGGAAATGCTATGCTTCACAACCTCAATCCATCAGTTATTTCTGAGCCTCCAGCTACACAAGAAAAGTTGGCTGTTTGTTAGTAATGGTGATAGAAATTGCTGCTGATATGGAATTTTTTGGAATATTTCTGTGCTTTCTGGGATTTTCTTGTCCTAATGGTGGGGATGGCACTTGCCCATTGCCCCCCCCCCCCCTCTCTCTCTCTCAGATCCACCACTGATAAAGATATTGTAAAGTTGGCAGTCTGGTTAGAAGCAATGGTAGGAACTGGTATGGCTATGGAATTTTTTTTGTGCCTGCATAGTTGGGAGAAAGGGAGGGAACACCTGCTCCCCCAAGAGCCAGAAGATCAGTACACATTTACCTCTTTTTTTTGGTGATTTGATTTTCCTAAATTTGAGACCCTTTATTTCATAAAACTTTTTTTTTACATTCACAATGACCAAAGTACAATTTAATAAAATTGACCTGACCAAGTGAGTGCAGTGATGATTCAACTAGTCATCATGACAATATTGTCTTGTACAGTACTTAATTGAAAATCATCAATCATTAAACTACTTAATTAAATGGCCTACCAGGCCAGTTCATGGCCTTTGTGACAGATGTTGAAGATCTGCCCTCAACAACATAGACCAATTCTTGATGCAGCCATGAAGTGTTGCACATGGGTGAACTAGTTCCACAACCAACATCCCATTTCATTCTGACCAGTTTGATCTACTTCCCATCCTCGTGTACTACTTTTCATTTGAGCAAGCAGAGCAGGGCAGGTTCATTTGGTTATTTCTATTTTGTAAACCTTTTTCTTCCTCAGAGAAGAACCATTGGGAATGTTTACAGGGAACATTTGCACCTCGAAACAACACTAAAGATACTGCTTAACTTTCCTATGTTTTTCTTCAGCTAATCTGCTACCCCTTTCACATTTTCTAAATTGAAAAACCTGCACCAGTCCTCAGAGCCCAATTTCCTTCCTTTTAACGCTAGTTGTAGCTACAAAATTGAAGGTATGTTCTATGGCAAGCATTCATACACACATTTTCAAAGAGTTAGGCTGGCTTGGTTTGTATTCTTCATTATGACCTGAGAGCAGTGGGTCATGTGGAAAGCTCATAAAATATGATGGAGCAGATCATCATATCTACTCTTGCAGTAATCAATCCCTGAAACAGCAGGATGGAATGTTGTAGAATATCTTCATCTCTGATGGACAGTAAAGGCTTTACATTCATGCTAACAACCGATCTTATTTCTGAAAATAATCTCGCAGACACCTTCTTGCTTCCATGGACTGGATAATTGCTTTTCCTATGGACTCCATAAAATTAGCATAACATAAGGAGCAGCTTTGTAAAGCTTTGTTGATGTGAAATGGCTTTCTGGAGTCCAGAAAATGGATAGGTTTATTGTGCCAAGAATATCCTTGGCCATTCTTGCTGGTGTTACCTTCAAATACATCATTTATCAAAACAAACAAACAAAAACAAAATAGAGCCAAACAATACACACAGAAATGATAAGATGAACAAAGTGATGTCAGCAGAAAATTTAATAATATTTGCTTGTACAAATATAAAACAATGATAACCACTAGCTGATTAGTGTTAGAGAAGCCATTACTGTCAGAGTTGATGCTGTAACTATGGAAGGAATTGCATGAAGCCACCTGCATCCACTGCCCGAGTTCAGACCTGATGTGTCCACATTAACATCTATAGAATAGAATAATGAAGTAAAAAATGTAAAAAAAAACGATGAAAAATGAAGCTTGCATAAACGTTGGTTAGCAACTAATCACATCAGCAGAAAACGTAAGTACAAACTACTAAACTATTCAATTGTGAAGTCAAATAGTGTATACATTGTTAGCACAGAGATGAGAACAGTCAGCCACTGATGTTGCTGATGTACCTATAGTTGAGTCCAGTGAGACTTCAGACGACCCCATGAGTGTGGAAGAGGCAAATGTCCTGGTGGGAGGATCAGTAGGAGTGTCTACACACAACATCAAATCAATAATACTACCATCAAATCTACTGTATGCAAACACTTACCTCGAACACGTACAGCTATTTTGTAACCTTTCAAGCACTCCCCACCTTTTTCAACATCATTGTATGCATCATATAAGTTCGTACCTTCAGAAAAACCTGAAATAAATATTACAATAAGAATTTAAAAATCATTAATATAATACAAATCATTAAAGTTTAAAATCGTTTCTTACAAGTTCACCAAAAATAATGATAGGAATTAAATGGAATCAAGGAGGGAATTCCCTAGATATAGGCTAATAACAGAAACTAATTTATATGATAGGGCCCATTATAATTAGGAGTTACTCATTCCTTTCCTGCCTTTAATATTCCAGACCACATCCTTCCAAAGACTTGGAAATATTTAAGCAAGCAGGTCACACATCATGCACAATTTTAAAGATATCAGAGGCCCATTGCAGCTTTGCTTGCAATAATTATTATAGATCTTACTAATCAAGCCACTGGTTATCCAACACACACAAAAAAAAACTCTTGTAGCTGTGCATGCAATATTTATCCTATAAATAATGAAGCTACATGTTGTCCATGGGGCAAAAGAAAAGACCAACACATGGATGAACCCACAGGTTTCAGTGTGCCCTAGTTGACAGTAGAACTTCATCCTTAATGAATATGTAGCATTACAGCAAAACCTCAAAGTTAAGAATTTTAGAGTTATGTACTCTCCATTAAGCAGACAGTGAAATGGAACAATATTAGGGAATATAGGCCTACAACTTTCCTTCACTTTCTTTGAATGACTACATTCCATAATTGCAGCTGCTGCATTGTTCTTTCTCAGAGCTAAACAAACCTCTATGAATGAAGGAGAGAGAGAGAGAGAGAGGACAGCTGCAGAAATTACAGTACTGAGTTGTGGGCATTAGCAATCAAGGAAAATCATGAATTTGGTAGTAATTGTAAATTTATTTAGCTGAAGAAACTAAATTGTTTAAGTTTTATTTTTATTTCATTACTTATTGTTGTTTCTTGTTGAAAACTTAACACAGGCTCAAGCTTTGCTTGGTAATGTAATTGGAAGAGCTGGAGACTTACCTTTAATGCCTGCTCAAAGTAATCCAGTTCAGACCTACTCCTCATGGAAAATATTACTATGCTTTCTACCTGCCATTTTAAAAAAGGGGATGTCACAGTGCACCTTTTACTGATTCTAATAAAATCTTCAGAAAAAAGTACCAATTCTTTCACCTAACTTTTTTTGTTTGACCTTTTAAGGAAACTATTTTAAACTACAAACCATGCTTGAAAGACAAGAATTCAAATGATATAGTTCTATTTAGATAGGAGTGAACAAACAAACAAATATAAGAGCTATTACATAGGTGAATAAAATTTGTATGCAGAAGGGGAAGGCTATTAGGATGCCAATGAAAAAATCTTTCTTAGTCTGGAGTTAGATTCACAGAATGAAGCTGGACAAATTGTAATGTGACTTTCATCGTAATGCAGCTTTTAATCTCAACATGCAATTACAACTGTCATGGCATATCCCTACACACTACATAGACCTTCAAATTTTATTAGAATTGATGCATAAGATAACCATCTTCCAATCTGCCATGTCCCAACCTCTAGCCTGGATGGTTTGAACTCTAAGAGGAAAACTTCTTTGTAAAAAAATGAATGAAGAATTGATGGCAAACGTGAATTGCTAATCAATTCAATGTCATATTTTGACTGATCTAGCATTCTGCACTTACGAAAAAAAGATATCTAAGAAGTTGTACAGGTACCTAAAAACTTACTAGCAAAGTAAGAAGTTTTTCCTGCTACAAAACTTTGGGTGGCTTCGATTATAGCAGAAGTCTGCTCGATTCGGAAGGTCAAATTGTTCAACTGCGGTGGTCCTACACAGTTGGATCTGAGATGTGCTTGCCCATCACTGGCAGTACTGTCACACTCATCAAACTGGATTTTATCTTCCTGGGAATACAAATATAGCACTTTAGATCTCCAACAGAGTAGCACCTATAAAAACTTGCAACTTACCAAAGACACTAGGTTGCTAAAAGAGTCAGGTGGGCAGATCATTATTAGTACATCTCTGATATCCACATCAACGGTAAAACTACAGGGGATATACATGATAGCATATTTACATGAAATCATTTATCTCTGTATGTAATACTCCTACACAACAGTGCTGACATAACAAAAAGAAACACGACACTGACTTATCATTACTGTGCTAACATTATGGATGAGCAAGAATGTACGAGCTCAAAAAATGTGAACACAGAAAACAAGTCAATAACATGAAGGATATATTGAAACAGATGGCGCATAGATCATCCTGGTATGTAAGGCTCTTTCCCTCTCCTCTCACAACAGCCTATCCAAACAGAAAGAGAGCTAGAGTACATGGCAAGTGTCCTATTGTTACATGCTATTAGTCTCCCCTGCCAGGTAATGGATGGATGAATAGGCAGTACTGCAGGTGGTGGCTGTTGACCTCACCAAGCTCAGCTAACATAGGAGGCTCCTACTCACACAAGTAACACAGTAAAGTTGGAAATAATGCATCTACTTCTGAGCATTGACAGTCTAATTCATTTCTGTACCTATTATCATATTACATGAATGTGTATTCATGTGCTGCGGCATAGGGAACCAGTGTGCCTTCTTCTCCCCAACTTAATTAACAGGTAACAGTTTGTAGCACAAACATCAAGATTATTTTTCCTGGAAAAGGCTTTAGCTATCAGTTTCAATGCCAATCTGTAACTGGATTTTGAGCCAAATTTTGTTTAGAAAATCTAAAATATTGTCTTTCTGGTTATGGGTAGTGGGTCAGTATGTTTTGTGTGTTGTACTAAAGTCGAGTTGCAGAAAACAAACAATTCATTCATAGTGGCTAACATTGGTCCATCAGATGATGGATCTAGTTTAGGCTTACTGCAATAGTTTGCATTTCTAAGATGGGATGTTTTTAAGTCCAAGGAGGCACATCAGCAGTTTTTATCCTATGCTTTGATGTGGCCAATTCAAATCATTAAAAAATGTTTTATTTTACAAGTAGAAGGTCAAAAAGTGTTTTCTGGTTAGAGCACATGCACTCAAACCCAATAAAAGGTCAGCTGTAGACCAAACTTTTGGACCACCAGCTGAGTAAGAAGAGCTGATGTCAGACTGCCAACACGTAGCAAAACCTGCTTACCAAAAATACAGGGTTTTTTTAAATAGCTAGTGAACAATACAGCTGACATAACTGACATCCCTCTTCTATTGTTTAAGTGAAACCTTACTTGGAAAAAAAGGGGGGAAAGTGTCAGTAAAGCATGTACTATTTTATTCTCAAACAAAAGAACCTCTTGTCTTTAAGTGCAACTGTCAGGAGAACAAAGGAAGGTGCCAAATAAAGGGATGGTTACTGACTCAAGAGAATCAGAACCAGATCTTTCCACTCTCCAAGGCTGCTTCCATCCAGCAGGAAAGAATAAACTTCACCACATGCCCTAGTGGTCCAGAACAAAACAAAAGTGAGACAGAAGCAACAGAGCTTCATAGGTTGGGGGTCTAAAAATATCTGCCCTTGCAACACTACTCTATATATACTTCTTTGGTACTTAAGCAGCCTTTCTTCCATGAATAGAACTTATAGGATGATTATTCAGCAGGTATTTCCTTATCAGGGCAATAGGATTCCTGATTAGGTCATTCTATCTATTATTATTGAGCCAGTCCTACATTCCTGCTTGAACCAAATATTTGATTTCAAGCATGAACTAAGCCACCCTGGTCAGAAAATGTCACGTGCATAACTAAAATTAAGTAGATGAGCATCTTTTTGTACACCAGTAACTACAACAAAGGAAAGCTGCTTGCCCAATTCCTTGACACCCCCCCACCCCTCCCCCAGTATCCCCTATTTCTCCCTGCATGACACTCAAGAACTACTCAAAGCAATAAATATTAATCATACAAATGAGAGCACTGGTTTTATTCCACTTTAGTCAAGTAAATCAGCTACTGGAAATAAGGGCATACAGGCTACATCTAATTCCAGTTTTCGCACATGAAAATTGTCCAACCAGGGAAGCTTATTCTATACCAAATATGGCTCAAAGTCATACACTGTTGGACAAGATGATGAATGTTGACACCTTGTGAATAAACACATGACAACCTAATCTAGCTATTATTCTCATCTAAATGGTGACAGCTGCTACATGTACGAGCAAATGTAATGCAATGTAGATCATGTGAATGCATATACATGATGCTCTGGTCCATGCAAAGATTATCAGGAGAGTGGAGTGTGCAGCAACCACACAGTTCATTCTACAGTTCTACCATTATAACCAGTTTCTAACTTAAAAATGCACTACATCCAAGTTAGCTATTAAGTGCCTTTACCCACAATCAGATCGAAAGAGCCAGAGTAAGGTCGGGCACACCATATCCCATACACCCTACACTACACACACCTACAGCATTTTCTGTTATTTAAGTGACACAAAAATGATATTAACTTGATATGGCGCTTAATTACAGGGACAATATATCCAATTTGTGACATAGTCCTTATGATTACAGTAAAGGGTCCATGAGCCAACGCATTGAAAAGTTAATTCTGATTCCTTTGGCGCTATAATTAGACAAATATAATTCTAGCAGTAGATTGGTGCTTATAGATAGAGTGGCACTTTAATACAATACACCACATCCTACAAAAGCACATACAACAAATTCTGTTTCCTCCTTTAAGAAATAACAGAAAACAGCAGACTATTCAAGCTCTGGAATACGACAAATTCTGTCATTACTTGGCAACAAAAGTGGACAATTTATTGCATTGCTGCTTACAGGTACACCAACAATCAAACCCTACAAGTAGGAGAAAGTTAGTTGTGGGTTATTTACTTCACTTGGCAGCTTTGCCTTCATGTGGCCATTCAAAGGAAATATATAAACCATATTGCAATTAAACTTATTTTTTAAAACTTTATATAATTTTTCATTTATTTTAAGAAAACTGAAAAAAATAACAGCCTCCAGCTTAAGCTGTTGCTGAAACATGACATGGTTGGTCATGGCATCCAGTCAATGCAGCCTCCTAGACCCGCTAAGTAAATACAGCAAATTTAAGAAGACACGTAGTTCCCTACCAGCTGCATTAAATAACTGTACATCAAGAACAAGACAACCAACCTGGCAACCGCAGAAAATGAACTATTGCTACGCTATTATTTCTACACGATACAATTTTCCCTAGAGAAGAACAGCACGATATGGCGACGATATGGCGCCGATATGGCGCATTCATAACGTTCATCTCGTCCCTTTTTTTGTAACGCGTGGGGTACGCTACGAAACTTACTTTCGGCTCCTTAACTCTTCCAAGTTCCAGGGGAAAACTACTTTTGCACCGAGCACAAAATATGGCAGCAGGCAATGAATGTACAGCCACGAAATCAACATAGAATGCCCCATTATTAAAGCGAAACTACTGGACACGCTACTGCAAAGGTCTAGGACTCCCTGGACCGAGGGAATAAAGCTGAATGAGTAGTCCTTATTATTTCAAATATTTAAAAGGAGGCTGCTAGAGTTGCGCATGGGCAGATTATCCGTGGGGGGTGCGTCTGCGTGCGTCTGCATGCGTCTGTGTGAGCACTGATTGTCCCTCACTGGGTCTATTGCAAGCAAAAATTGTGTGGCTAAAATGATCACAAATTTATTCCTTGCACAAGAGTAACCATTTCCTATAGGGTGGTTTTCAGTAAGCCAACCATAGGTCTCCTGTATTACAAACCTGTTCAATTTGTGATGTTTCATATTGGGATGAGTTTGTGGGGCATTCCAAAATTAAATATTATGAATACACCTCTAGTAATTAATGCCCCTTTTAACTCACTTGGGTTATAATTCTTTGCTTTCTATGTGAAGGAGGGATGGGGGGCATTGCCTCATTTCTAAAGAAATATTATGAATACACCTCTAGTAAGGCCAGCGAAATGACATTTTAGTTTCTCAGACCTCACCCTCATCAATTTTTGGTACCCCATCAAGATTTTTTTTAATTATTTTTATTTATTTTTTTTTATTATTATTATTTTATATCACATGACCATTAATTCCACTATCTCTCAAAAAGAATTGTAATATTATGTATTTGAAATGTCAAAAAACCACAACAACAACAAAAAAAAACAACAACCAAAAAAAAACAACAAAAAAACAACAAACACCCAGAACACATTGTAAAAGAAAAGGGGAAAAAAAGCCACTTCACCCCACCAATATTTTGAAAAATGTGCCTGAGAAATTGTCTGGCCTAATAAGTGTCTTTTTGAATGTTGTGTGATTTGTAAACAATTTATAGCAGTACCCTTTTGAATGGGATATTACAACTTCAGAATACTATTTTGTGGGGGACTCGTGAATGGGAAATTCATTGAATAGCCCATGCCCTAGCCCTAACTAAATTCTCATCAACTGGTCTGGTGTGCCTGTGAGCAACCCCTGAAAATTTCAGGCTGATTTACTAAGGCAGGCATCTGGGAGTATATGCTTTGTGCATGGATGGATAGACACACATTATATAAATTATAGCCAGATACATGAGATATGAAAGAAGGGGGAAGCCAGGGTGGGAATGATGAAAGAAAAAAAAAAGAAAAGGAAGTTCAGAAAAAAAAAAGAAAAGGAAGTTCAGAAAAAAAAGGAAAGAAAAGAAAGGGTGGAAAAGTAGAAAATAAGAAGGGGGAAAGTAAAAGGAAGGAAAGGAGGGGGAAAGAAAGAAACAGGAAGAAAGAAAAATGGAAGGAAACAAAGAAGAAAAGAAGGAATAAAACCCGTGGGGAGAGAAGAAAAAAAGAAGAAAAAAAATTAAGGAGGAAAACATAGAATGAAGAAAAAGAGGAAAGTATTGAAGGGAAAATAGGAGATTGGGAGGGGAAAGAGTGCCTTGTCTTGAATTTGAAACCAGGATCTCCTGCTTAGTAGACTCTGTACTTTAACCATTGGGCCATGATTTTTTCTTTCACCTTTTTGAAAAAAAAAATTTTTTTATTTTTTTTTATTATTAGTTTGTAAAAATTAAACAGTTTTGCCACCTCCACAGGGTTTACCTAACACATCCAAAATTTTTATTCAAATTGGTACTAAGCTATGGGAGGAGTTAGCAACACAGGAAAATGACTGAAATTCTTTAGTTCAGAGTTGTTTCCTCCCTAATATTGGGATTAATCACATTTTTGCAACTGCAACCTTGATTGATTGCTACAGCATTGTTGGGTTACGTTCTGCAATGATACAATAGTTCATGAGATGCTTGGAATAATAAACAACAGGATTACCAGTATACAAAGAGATAAAACAAATAATTAAATTTGGCAAGATAGTTAATGAAACCATATATATACACATATAAAGGAGCCAAGTTCATATGAACTATAGCAAGAGACAGGTTCTTGAATCATTGAAGCTCTCTCTGTCCAAAGCTGAGATCCTCTCATAGTCTGTAGCTGAGTTGGGTGCCAGCTGAGGAGGATGACTCTGAGCTGCTCTGTGCTCTTCATGCAGTGCTGCTCGGTTTTCTTCTTCTTGCAACACAACTGCAAGTTCCTTACTGCAGTCAACAATAATAACATCATAATAGTGTATAAGTTTATTACTGCACAATCAACAAAATAACAATTAAAAAAGGATATTCATCGAAACAGCAATAATGTATTTATTAATTGCATATATAACTTATGCACACAGCCATACACAGGTAACCAAGGTTATATATTCATTAAAACAACAGTAATGTAATTATTAACTGAATACATTACGTAATGTGTGCAGACAGCTCACCTCCCCAGAAATATATATATATTACATGTTGCTGTAGTTTGAGCAAGCATTTCATAGCCTGATTCAAATTTTGCCCCCCACAACATCAACAAATGACAAACAATTATGCTTTGTCTCGACAGTAACTTATGAGCATATCCCTATAATATTCTTTATGGATTGTCAATGTTCCATATTCAGTTAACTTTGAGCTTCTGAACATTTTCCAACAACTGGCTCCAAAGCTTACACCATGATTAACAAAGAACTATCCTTTAATGCCATCAAGTGTTAATGGAACATACTTCCAGTTATTGTACGGATCGGAACAATAAAAAACAAAACAAACAAACACATCTACATGACTAACAGCTTTTAACACACACGAGGAGCACAATAGCAACTGCCAGGTTGAGATAGTGCTGCTTGGCATGAGATGTGCCAAGTATGAATACCTTTGTGAGGAAAAGAGCTTGCCTTAACAGAGAAGATGAATCGCCCTACTGGCCAACAGGGGCTTATTAAAGAACACAGTATATAACAAAATTACACAGCCAAACTCAGCTGGACAGGAAGAAAGAGAAAGACAATAGCTAATTAAAGAATACACGGGAAACTCATAGTGGTATTCACACATACGCATGCTGCAATATGGATCTGCTGTCCCTTCGGAACTCACAAACATGCTCATGGTTCCTTCCCAGCATTATATTCTGAAGTATCTACTCCATTATTAGGTTATTTCACTATTTAGCACTGCCATAATGACATTCTATAGGTTGTTGACACATTGAACTGGTTTGGGTCTCAGTCTGGCATTAGTGCACAAGCTATTTACTACAGAAAGATAATTGAATGCACAAACTGAAGGACTTTAAGTCATAACAGAAGCTGGGAAATGATACACTGCCCTTGAATGGTCCTGTGGAGACCCCATACAGTAAACATCTCATACTAAAGCAACAGGGAACAAGTGTCCACGCATGCATCCGAAAATAGATAAATAAGTTTAATTCTCCTATTTATCAGATGACATGTGTTTGACATAAGTGCCTACTACCTGAAATGATCAGGTGATTCACTGCAATTGTACAATCTTGGGCTACTGCAGACTCCAAGTAATTGAACCTGTATTGTTTGTTGACAGCTACAAGGAGGAAAGAACAGGTCAAGATATCTCATTTAGTAAACTTTATCTTCTTTTGAAGACAATTGTGCCTGTTCTCGGAACACTCAATAACACATCTCTCAACACTATGTAACGCCTCCACGAAGCAAGCAAACGCTGAAGCTGTTGTCGGTGATCGGGGATTAAGCTCGTTTATGGTCATTGAATTGGCCATGATAACTTGTACACACAACACTGAAAGTTTGTATTACAGCATGTGGCTCCCAGATTAATTGACCAGACCAGATCAGAGACATCCACAGACTGAGTAAAGATGGATGATATCACAGAAACCCAACTTGATAATTTACTGGTGTTTAGAAAAAATAATCAGTGGTAACAGAAAAGATTCTGCCCCGACTAATAACCCATATAGATAGAGAGAAAAGGATTGATTGATGGGTGTATGTGCTTCAGCTTGCTAAGCAAGTTTAAATTTCCAAACAAAGTTCCCAGCCATTGTGCATATAGCAAGCATCCTCCCTTAAGTGGTGAATACGTGGATATTAGGATAGTAGTTGAACAGCAAACCAGTATGGCACATTGTACATTTTGGCAAATAGGAGGAGGGGGAGGAGAAGGATGAGGAGGAAAGAACTGCATGGGAAATGGAGCATGGGAAAGCCAAGCCTTAATCCATCTGTTGAATGAAGCTCAAGAGGAATTAAGGCAATGCACTGACAGCACATTGGAGCAATTGAAGAGTGTATTAACATAAACCACCTCTTAACCTAGTTAGATATAGGGCAACTTGTCGCAAGTACAAGATTGTCATAGACAGATACAAAACACAATGAGTAATGAAATATCCTGCAACAATATTGGAAACATGTTTCCCTTCAAAGGTAGTCCTAAATGCTACACAATGAGCCCAACACAACACAATCAAAATTATCCTCCATTCATGTCTCATTCAGATAGAAACTTGCTGAGTAACATATACCAATGTGAAGCTTTGCCTCAATGAGAATACACATGGTCCACCAATGCGAACCTGTTTAATACTGTGATACTGGTCCAGTGCATACTCCGTTACAAGCTGGTTTCTGTTGAGAGAACACATCTCACGCTGACTCCTTACATCAGCAAACTTACTCTATCATTTCTTGCTCTAGTGTGAGATTTTGAGGTGATTGACGTTCTTGAGGTGTGGGAGATTTCTTCAGACACTGAGTCCATCGTCTATCTTCACTCACTTCTGACTCAGACTTCTGATGAAGTGGTTGATGTTGAGGTTTTTCTTCATCAATCTCTCCAATCTCTTGTTTACTATGTTCCTCTGTCTCTTGTTCAATGAGTTCCTCCTCCAGGAGTCTCATGGCGGCCTGGAAGCTGAGAGAGGTGGGGAAGAAGAGGATTACACTAAAGAGAGTTAAATAAATAAAATTCTGTGTCTCATCATGCAAAAACAACAAAGAGCTGAGTATTACGTCATTAACTCACATAATTACATCACCCACTACAGCCCCGTAGGTAGCAATTACATCCAAAATGAGAAAAACAAAGGGAAAAAAATCCAACCAGTCTTAGATATTGCTCAATAGAAAATGAAACATGTTTAAAACCCCTTGAATTAGAGTACACAATTGTTTGTTTGTTTGTTGTGTGTGTGTGTGTGTGTGTGTGTGTGTGTGTGTGTGTGTGTGTGTGTGTGTGTGTTATTTGATTTTGACTATCCATGCTCTCACTTTAATCACAATTATGTAATTGAAGTGTAGATAACAGAAATTATAATTGAATATAATTTTTAAACTAGATATTGTAATGCCCTAAATGAGGTCAGCCAAACTGTACATACAACTATAGCAAACATATGAATGTACAGCTGGACCTGTGGGATTCCATCCTCCGGCTGTCTTCTCGGGCTTGTTTATTTCTGTAATAAATACTTTCACTTTTTCAGAATTGGAAGTAGGGGAAGGTCTCGAAGAGATGAGAAAAAAAAGAAGAGAGAATGATTTCATTCTACAATTCCCAATTGCACTATCATTAATAGAAACCCTCTTGGCCAAGTATAGTTCAAGAGGGCATTATTTGTTTACATTTAATTTGAAACTAAAATGTAAAACAATAACAGAAAATGGAATATTACAACTCTACACAAAGTGACTCTCACAAACTAATAGTCCTACCAAAGGACTATCCCATACTGGGTCTTATATGCACCCATTACAGCACTTAGTGACAAATAACATATTGCCATAGGGGGGGGGAAGAAGAATATTCAATTACGTAATGATATAATATATTCATTTAGATATCACATATGAATTTTGAAATGGAGTTTCTATATTTCACTTTCATGTAGGCTTCTTTAAAAAAAAAAAAATTTTTTTTTTAATTGATGATAAATTGCTACCAATTTAAGGATATCTATAGCTATCTCTCTTTCTATCTCCAGAATGTGTGCAGGAAAGTTAGTAATGATAAAAACCACAAATAAAATTCACAGTTCATGTAGAGCTAGCCAATGCCAAGCCTCCACCCAAAAGTATTGAGCAGGCAGTTCATTTTTTAAGAATTAAGGAAGATCATAGCGAGCTGAGACTTCACAGAAACGCTGATTGAGTGGGATAAGATCTCAATTAAGTCATATCTATGATCAAATCACACTTCAGTCAAGTGCATCGGA
The DNA here is from genome assembly GCA_963969325.1 of Lycopodina hypogea. Classification (NCBI taxonomy): domain Eukaryota; kingdom Metazoa; phylum Porifera; class Demospongiae; order Poecilosclerida; family Cladorhizidae; genus Lycopodina; species Lycopodina hypogea. The sequence goes on along the minus strand of OZ017791.1, from coordinate 8,281,143 downwards.
AGTGCTATCATCTACAACATCACATGACATTAAGACTGGATGCATACATTTTTTTAAAACAACAACAAAAAAGCATGTGACAATTAAGAATTTAAATTATCCCACCAGGTCATAAGTATAATCTTCCGGAGGGTCGTAAAAATTGTTAAGAGCACTGGTGGAGAGAACTAATGCATAAGGTATGGGTTATACGTGGATATTTTGAGTTAAACAGTAGAAGGTGAATTTCACAGGTCTACAGAATTGATCAGTTGGGTTGAAGCAGGTGTTTGTGTCGTGTCGTGTCGTGTGGGTGTTTGTACGGTTTTGGGTACTCTGGGAGTGCATGCAGTTGGAGCAAAACAATTATTTTAACCAAAGAAGGTGCTAGCTTTGATGCTGCCTTATTTTGTTCCAGCTTTGATTTTATTAGCTTTGTAGCATCCGAATACAGGATAACATACTACAATATGTTTTTGTTGCTAACTCTCCTCCACACCATCTGGAGACAGACAGAGATATCTTTAAATTTATAGCAATTTGATATCGATACAAAATCAATATGAAATTGAAATGCAGAAATTATAAATTTTAAAATAGTCATGTGATATTGATTATGTTGGAAGGGGGTGCATGGAGGGGTCTCAATGTTAGTGACCACCTGATACGAATCATAGTATCGTAATCAGGTGGTGGTGCTTCACCATCTTCCTTGGAGGTACAGATGGATATGTGCACCTTCACAAACAGTGTGTAAAGAAGATAGTATCGTAATCAGGTGATGGTACTTCACCATTCTCCTGCAACGTTTAAATGGTGTGTACAGATGTCACAAACGGTATGCAGGGTGATCCCAGTGCAACATAGAAGTATGGACACACTGCTTACATGAGTCTGTGCTGCCACTACTGAAAACTTCAGAACATCCTTTGCCAGTAGAGCAATGTTAACCAGAGCAAGGTTAGCCAGACTAGGGTTAGCTCTTGAAAAAATTTACTGGTTCAGACAGTGGCTTTCTGGTGGTTGCTCAGGTGAGCTAAAAACACCTGGAGAACTCAGCCCTTGAACGTAGCGTCATCATGCCAACTTAACTTCTTTGTATTCACTTTCTCTCTTGTTCAGACTCCATTCAATGTTCTTGTTTGTTAAAATTTTTTCCCGTTTTTCCCCCTTTCTTTCTTCTTATTTACAATTTATTTAATTATTTTATTATTTGTGTGTGTGTGTGTGTGTGTGTGTGTGTGTGTGTGTGTGTGTGTGTGTGTGTGTGTGCGCGCGCGCGTGCGCATGTGTGCGTATTAGGGGGGGGGGGGGGGGGAGGAGGAGAGTGAAGGGGTATTGTTAATGTTACTCGTGAAACAATATAAAATATGATACCAAATAACGTGTTTACAGTAAGAATTGAAACTGGTCTAATTTAGATCCATCAAAATTTTAAGGTGAATCAATTGCACTCGCCCTCACAGCCAATGGTAACATAAACATTATCACCTCACAGGCTTCAGATTAGCAGCACTGACAGTTCCCCCTCACTGCTGCCGCAGTGTGGGTGCTTAATTAGACCACAACCTCACAACAAATCGGGGAATTAGAGACAGGTAATTTCTATTATTGCCAGGACATCCGGAATACAATTTAATGAAATGTTTAATCAATACATAACTAAATAAAATAATAATCTTGCTATAATTCACTATCTGTCTGTCCGGCTATCCACCATCTCATCCTAAACTACTGAATTGATCGTGCTCAGAGGATGTTCACCCAAGCCAGGTGTTGGTATCAGATTATTTACATTTCAGGTCCATCTACTACTTCCAGTAGTGAGTAACCACTATCACCAGGCTGCAGTCAGAGTAGGACTACTATGGCTTAGCATAGCATCATTTATCACAGATGCATAACATGTGTTACTATGTAGTTGTTTATCTGTTGCCATGGAGTCGTTTATCTCTTAACATGAATTTTTTTGTCAGTTATTTTGAAGTTTTAAAAAATTGTTTATATCTGTTGCCATGTTGTTTATTTAAAATGCATCACTAATTCCCTGTGGCAAACATATCCTACTAAATATCATCGTCACTAAGTGTTGGTTGCAGTAATCTAATCTCTCGCATTTGGAAGATCAGCAAAACTGAGCACAACCTCATTCCTTCCAGCTAATGTGTGTCAACTAAAATGTAATATCATAACTTTTGCCACTAAACTAAGCAATACCTACTATATGAAGTCCCATTACGAATGTTTGCTTGTTTTTTAATATTGATTTTTGTTCGTTTTGAAAACTATACAGTTGGCATATGAAATCAGCATAATTAGACACTATACTGCGCGCGTGTGTGTGTGTGTGTGTGTGTGTGTGTGTGTGTGTGTGTGTGTGTGTGTGTGTGTGTGTGTGTGTGTGTGTGTGTGTGTGTGCACCTCTAACACTACCACAATACTAGAACTCTGATGCATGTATCTAAATTAACTTCCACTTAGCTACTTTAAATTAACACATCAGAGAAACAAGAGCATTTGACTCACTCCAAGTCTAAGTCTGCGGGAGTGGCCATACTTCCATTCTTCTCCTTTCTTCCTGACGTTCCCGTACCAGTTTCAGACAATGTTATGTGGGGGGAGGAGCTTACTGTGACAGCTGATTGTTCCTGCTTCTTTGGTACTTGTGACTGGGAATGAGGAGAGAGGCGAAAATTTGCGTCCAAAAACTCGCCACCTCCGTCTACATTGGAGAGTAACTCCCATATGTAACCCAGCTCATTGAGGAAGCCATGATCAGTTACCAGTGTGAGGAGGTTACCCTGGGATAACAAGTTAAGGATTGATCATAAATGTGTTAAAAGTATGTTACCATGTTGATTTTATGTAGTTAATATTCAAAGTGGATTGGTGGACATATCAATAACAACTACTTTAAACAGATACAAGAACTTGAACTTGATGGAAACACTGAATAAGTTTTCCATACTACCTTGTAGACATGAACAATAAAAATCTTCAGGTGTCTGCAGGAGGAAGGGCATTACTGATTGGTGATGAGTTATCACCAGTTGTGTATTGTCTGCTCAGAATTTCTAGTTAACTTAGCTCCGCCTCACTGCAAGTTGAGTCACTGTTATGATTGTTATCTAATCACACATCTGTTGCTATTTGTTATTTGTTATGTTTTTGTTCTAGGTAGTAGCTAAGCCCACTACCTAAGCCCACCACGGTAGTAATAATAATAATAACTGCCATGTGCTCACTGCTGGCTGGCTGGCCTTCTTTCCTTTGTTAGAGAATTCCTTTGAACTGTTACTACACGTCATGAGTCCCTTGTGTGCAATCATATCACCACTTGAGATCTATTACACCTCGAAAACAACTCAATCCTTCATAATATGCCTTTGTGTACGACATAACATTAGTATTAGCAAGTGTCATGTTCGAGAATTTACATTAGGAAACACATGTAGTGGAAAATGTGGACACCGTTTATCGAGAGTTAAAAACGTTCAAGTTTAAGAAGCTCAAACAGGAAGCAAAGCATTTCCATTGTTATGCAGTGCGCATGGACCTGAGACAGATTAATCAAGCATATGCCATGTGGACTGCTCAAGCACTCAAGAGAGAGAGAGCCATGAAAATAAATACACACAATATACACAAATGTTGACACAAGGGACAAGCGGAAACCCTCACACAAGCTGTAGGAGCGGTAGGCAAAACACAGGAATTGTGGGCATGTTTGGCTTAACATATCAACACATACATAGACCATCACGGGGGTGGAGTTCCAAGGGGATTGGTTAAATTCAAGGGCTGGGTCCAAATAGAGCCTTTTCAAGTGCCAAATTATGGTCAATATTATAGTTTCTGATGAGTAAACTGCATCAACCCTTCCCCCCCCCCAGCATGTACATATGTAACATTAAGTGATCTGTTCAGGACGGCCATATCACACCACCACCAAGAGCAGAGGAATTGAGCACACAATCCAAAATCACAACTATTACATAACATTTAAAAAAAAATTTTTTTTTTTCATTTTCACAAACTAACATTTTTCTTCATAAGAGTGTTGAAGTGATTGTTTCTGAAGAACACAGAAATGTCTCCTTCCACCATTTCATTGTTCAACTCACAGATGCCATGGTAGGTCAGCTGACTGGCTGTGGACTCCAGAAACTGTTGACCAATGAGGGCTGGGATATCAAACATGTCACATGACATATATGAGCTTGAATGAGACATTCATTAACTATGGTTTGTGTGTGTGTGTGTGTGTGTGTGTGTGTGTGTGTGTGTGTGTGTGTGTGTGTGTGTGTGTGCGCGCGCGCGCGCACGCTAAACTATTTCAAACTACAAAACAAACAATAGCTTTATTTACACTAATACAAAGGAATATTAACAACTCTGGTGAAGATATTAAGGATAACATTGGTCAATAAATCACATGCACAGAAAGACCTAAATTTCTCTCCATTATCCTTTCATCTCACAGGCACACACACCACTTTATCTCTGTCCACCTTATCTCTATCTTATGTCTCTCTAACATTCCCCTCAAGCCATACCCCTTCCCTCGGCCGCCCACCTCCTCCTTCAACTCACCGTCCTCAACCAGTTCTTTGTCTTCCGACCCACTGTTATTAATCACCATCTCGACCAGCTGGTTGTAGGAAAAATTCCTCAAGACACTGTAAACCCGGGCATTCTGTGGGTCCACCAGCCAGCCGTGGTACAAGGGAACCCCCACAAGATCAAACAGGCCCGTCTCACAGGTGAACTCAAAACCAGACACACTGAAACAAGAAAAAAATAACTAAATTAAAAATTTTCTCTAGCATGACATTAACTGCCATTACCAAAATGAAGGGAAAAAAACACACGTTTATATGAATAAATATAGCGGGTTTCCCCTACTAAATATGGTGGGTTGTCCATAATAAGTACACTTGGGCTAGGGCTAGGGCTAGGTTGCCTGTCATGGATATACTGTCATCAGCTTCATATGAATGCATGGAAAAATAAATGGCTCTCCAAGGTCATAGTGCATATATTCTATACTTAAAGAATGGACAATAATTCCTAATTGATTGTATAGCATAGAAACTTGATTCTAAGACACCATTTATGCTGTCATAACAGCACAATGGTGACTTGGCAACATCCTTCAGTTTAGCATCCCACAGATACGGATGGAAATTGGCAAGCAGTGCCACACTTTGCTGAATGTTGTGCATGTGTACGTTTGAGAATGTATTGTTACATATTATATGGTAGATTTCATTTCACGAAATATGACGAGCAAGTTGTCTCGACCGATGTGAAAAGGGGAAAGTGTCTGCATTGTCGTTACACGGCCTAAAAAGGGAGAGAACTGACAGCTTAGTCAGTATAGGGGGGAGAACTGGCAACAGTCTTAAAAGGAGACAACTGACTGCATAGTCAGTAGAGGTAGGAGAATCATCTGCATTGTCAGTAGAGGAGAGAGAATAGGGTGACCGTCTTTAAAAGGAGAGAAATGACTGCATTGTCAGTAGAGGAGAGAGAACTAACTGCACTGTCCATAGACGAGAGAGAATTGGCGGCATTAACAGTTGAGGAGAGACAACTGGTTTCAAGGAAGAAAAAATAATTGACAGCATAATTGAAGGACAAAAAGCTAGTTGAAAGTTCAAATCAGGAGAAGAAAGAAGTTGTAATGATTGGGAATGAAGTCAATACAGAAACAGTGGTCTTCACAAATGCAGAATGGGCCTACAGGCTTTGAATAGTGCTATATACAGAAGCATGGCAATTATCTTTGAGCAAAGGCAGAAGTACACAAGTACTAACCACAGTGCTATCTAAAGGTAAACACTTAGTCCACAATACATATCCTAAAAACAAGACAAAAACACCTCACAAAATGATGTCATATTTACGGCAGTATTTTGATATCCATAATTTAACTCATGTAGTATGTGTCTGTCTGTCTATCTGTCTGTTCGTACTGCATCTCCATCCAGATGCCTGGACCAATCGCCCCGAAATTTTCAGGGGTTATTCACAGGACAACTGGCCCGGTTTGAGGAGAATGTGACTGGGGCTAGCCCTAGGGCATAGGGTCACTAAATAAAACTTTCCTATTTAGAAGTAACCATAAGTTGTAATCTGAAATTATACTCAAAGGGCATCTCTAGAGTAAGTTATGTTCACAAACCACACAGGAAGTTCTAAAGATACTAATTACTAGAAGTGCATTCATAATAAATATTTACTTTAGAAATGGGGCAATGCCCCACAACCCCCCTCCCCCCACACACCTATGTATGACAGCAAAGAATTATAACCCAAGTGAGTAGAAAAGGACACTAATTACTAGATGTGCATTCATGATATTTACTTTCACTTTAGAAATGCCCCCCCCCCCCCCCCCACCCCCTATATAAAACATTAAGCAAACTAAACAAGTTTGTAACTATAGGAGGCTGAAGATTGACCGAAAATCCACGTAGGGTGGGTTTTTCTCTAGTTAATGCAATTCCATTACTTAAGTTGTGATTTCAATCAACTGATAGTGCTTGTGTTAGTTGGAATGAACTAGCCATGGATGAGAGCAAGTGGAAGTGTTTGTATTGGCCCAACAATAACATCCTGCACTATGACAACAAGGAAATATCACCAATGAACTGGCTGGACCTCAAGGAAGTCAACAGTAGTCATGCAAGACTTCCCCAGGATTCTCTCTCATCCTTGAGGAGGCTCCGTGCTGCAGGGATAACCAGAAGCCCCTAATGGCGACATACACAAAAACAGAGATGCAGCACATGTACAGAGAAGCTGCATACACTCAGGAAGCAAACCATTCCCAATTAGGCCAGGCAGAGGAATATGTGCTCCAGGTCTATAACACAGCTGCACCCTAGTGCCTTGTACATGACCATGGAACATGTGCTTGTGTGGGACAGCACTCAGTCAGAATAGCAGATATGACGTGATTCACATGCTAGGGACATACCACATGAGAAATTATTCATGTCTAATGTGCAATATTACTATGTCGAGCCTGTGTACATAAATTGAGGAGTTGGTCTTCGTAAAATGCCCATATGAATTTACACTTTGGAAACATGCTTGCTTGAGACAATGAAGGGTGTCCAGTGACATTACAAGGACAGGCATTTAATGCCTTATTAATATGTCAATCTGAACTAGCATAACTTGCTCCCCCCAACACACACACACACACACACACACACACACACACACACACACACACACACACACACACACACCCCCTTCCCAGCATATTCCACATGAGACGATGAATTAACAAGAACAGAAAAGCAAATCTGACTATCAGTCCTGTCTATCACCACTGCAATCAGAGTTTTGCTAGACCAGCTGCTCTATGGCAACCTAGTGGGTTCATGTGTCATGCAATTACTTTATTCACATAAAATCACTATAAATATACATCTCTATGGCAACCTAGTGGTTTCCATGTGTTATGCAATTACTTTATTCACATACAATTACTGTAAATAAACATTTCTATGGCGACCTAGTGGGTTCCATGTGTTATGCAATTACTTTATTCACATAAAATTACTGTAAATAATCATAATTATGACAGTATTATATATAGTTTGTAAGTTGGTTTTTTTCCCCCTACCAACCTGTATCGATTATATGTGGACCACAATTCCAAATTCATCAAAACTAAAATACACCCAAGATCATTTTCTTTATAGCACTAGTAAATATTATGCCACACTCACTCTGTAAGAGCAAAGGGGTGTGGCCAGGTAGGGGTATGTAGGAGTTTCACCCTGAGTGCCATCAAACCTCACCCCTGAGGTACTTTAGGGATTCATGGCCAGCTCCCTGCCTACCGGATGGAGATGTAATGGAATATTGAGTCCTAATTAACCCGACAGGGGGACTCTTTCCTCATGAAGCCCACAACTCTGCTGGTTTCCCTGTCTCCTTCTCTATCCTTAAAGAAAAGAAATTCTCTTTGGACGAGTTCAGCCCAGCTAGTGTGCACACATAGGCAGGCAGGCTGAGAGACAGACGCACAAGCCAAATGGTGTCAAATACCTTGTGGCCTATTTCATGGTCAACTACACAATATAATCCCTAGAGTTCCTCTCCTAGTTAGTGGACATAATATGATATACATGACCCACACATGTGAATGGCTAAATAATTTGGGAACTTGACCATACCAGCTAAGGTTACCACCATTAATGCACGGCCACCAAGGAACACCATTCAATGTGGAGAAGAGTCATGAATGCCATTATATGAGGACGTGGGAGAGTGACAATACACTTCAATAACGAACAAAATCTGAGAAGGCCCCTATTATGGTCAGCTGGCAAGGTGGCCTTATAACACCCACACATGTCATGCTAGCCTGCATCAGTAGTTGGCACATGTGATGAAAGCTTTATACAAGTTGTGTGTATTTTGAAGTAAATTTTGTGTTGTCAGTTTCATTAGCGTATTGAGTACAGCGCAGAAAAGCTGCCCTTGGGGACAAACACGATACACAGTGACCTCAGCCATGTATTCATGACAACCAAACTAGTAAGGTACTTGTTGCAAGCTTTTATTTAAGCTTGGAGTGGTACACGCTTGGAATATATGTCAGCTAGCATGCGTTTGCAACCATATCCGTGGTCTGTTGGTCATACTATGATAAACAGCTAATGACAAATTTAAAACATGAGACGTCCATTGCAGCTCTGCTTGCAATAATCAAGTCACTGGCTGTCCAACAGACACCATTTAGGCATGGTTGGGTTTGTAGTGGGAAGGTGGAAGAAAGCATCTTGTCTCCCACTTCCGAAAGAAACAGAAGAAACATGAAAGAAAATTGAAACATAAAACAGATATAAGGTCTCATCACTGTCTAGTGCAAGAAACTATGGCACATGGATACCTAGTAGAATGAATGTGTATCTGATACTATATCTGGTGGAATAAATACTTGGATAAACACAAATATATGATGGAAGAAACACACATACTCGTGGAAGAAACCCTGCTGCCTAATATTTTATATCTGGTGGAAGGAATAGTTAGTGTACATAGTGTATGCATGTGAAGGTTTTAAAGTCTGCCTCTTTTGATGCTGACGATAGAAGGACAAATGTTGCACACAGACACAATGCAGAGGTACATGTCAGGATGTTTACATGTTTGCATGCATTACAAAAGTCAATAATGTGCTGCATAAGAATCTACTTTATAGCTCAGCTAAACCAACAATTCCCTGAAATTGGGTGGGAATGTAGTTGTCAATTATGTGCTATATAAAAACCTACTTTATAACTCACCTAAACCAACAATTCCCTGAAATTGGAATGTATCTGTTTATAATGATAACAATAACATTTTTTTACATTAAAATGAAGTAATCACAGAATTTCAACAGTGTGTGTGTGTGTGTGTGTGTGTGTGTGTGTGTGTGTGTGTGTGTGTGTGTGTGTGTGTGTGTGTGTGTGTGCGCGCGCGCGCGCATAGCTCACCTTCCCTCTAGCTAGACGAGTTGCTTGCATCTTGACAAACAAGTAACAGGCATTCTTTAAACTTCCTTTCCCTCCTTACCAATTGGTATACAATTAAAAATAAGCAGAGCCAAGATCAAATTGAAATAAGAAGACAGCTCCATTAACATAACCAACTGCATTATGTAGAAGTCCTAATGGCTTTCCACCAATGCAAGTTGAGAGGATGTGCATTGATAAAGTGTGTCCGGTAACACAAAGTGTTCAGCTGATCATGTGGGAGAGAGAGCTCACCTACATGAATGCAGGTATTTCAGTTTAGATGACTCCATTTGTGTCTGTATACCTACTTTGTGTTAAGGAAGTACAGATACTAATAGTGCAGGCATGGCAATGAAAGGTTTCTATTTAATACTCCAGTGGACCTTCGCTTTGCATATCAATTATATGGATAGTTATGTATGAGGTATGTAGACATATACACATATGTACTGCACTGTACTGTACTGCACTGTATTGTATGCAAGCTTATCTGCCCATACTAGACACTGAGCCAGTCAACTATTCATGCAGCACATGAACGAACACCCACACATCATGTCACATGACATACGCATCCACACCCACATGACAACCAATGAAGGCCACCTCCACCAACTGTGGACCAACAACAAATCCTACAGCTACAATGGGGTAGTATTCAGGAGTGGGGGTAGTTCAAGGAATTTGCATGATACTGCTCCGATGCTTATTGATATGAGGAATCATGAGAAAATTCCACGCTTTGTCGTTGTTTTTATATTTTTCTAAAAGGAAAAGTGGCGATTATAGCTAATATCCCTTACCAGTCGAACCTGACATTGACGTCTAGCCCGGTCTGCAGCTTGGGGAACACTGCCATGGTGTCCTGGATGTTCTGCTCCAGGTTAGCCCGGCCTCCCTCACTCAGCTCCTGCGTCTTGTTGTATTCAAGGAGATAGGTGCCCAGCATGTCCAGGAGGTGGGTGGAGCTGACATCTGTGTGCCCCGGGGTGATTTTCATACCTCCTCTCAGGATGAGCACATTGCACAGGGCAAGGAGAGGACAGGGCCCATTCTCATTCTTAATGAGGAAAGCGGGGGGGGGGGGGGGGGGGGAAAGTGTGTGTGTGTGTGTGTGTGTGTGTGTGTGTGTGTGTGTGTGTGTGTGTGTGTGTGTGCGTGCGTGTGTGTGTGTGAGGATGTGGAGTGGAGTGGAGTAATATAGGACTGGATGATTGAGTTAGTGAAGTTGTGAGGAATATCATACAAGCTTGTGGAGCTATCAATAGCATTTAGGCTAACACACACACACACACACACACACACACACACACACACACACACACACACACACACACGCACACGCACACACTTGAGGGTTTGATAAGCTTTGGCAGACATGTCTTCAGTTGTACTGTGCAACAACAATGTCACAACATCATATTTGAGCACGTTAAAAAAATATTACCTGTAATCTATTTATAAGCCATTAACTGATAGTAAAGTACTAGGGCAAGGCAGAAAGAGCTAGGGCAAGCGAAGAGCTACAGGGGAAGAGAGCTAAGGCAAGAGCTTAGGTCTAAGTTTATGCAGGCACCTGGAATGTTCACAAGATGTCTACAGAAACTGAAGACAAGAAATCTCACTAGTAATTACCCAATATAGACCAGGAACCCAGAAGGGTCAGCCTAACTGGAAAGTTAACCAATTTTCATGCATGTAGTAATGCTCCATATACATGTTCAAGTGAGGAAATGTAAGTCTGCCGACCTCATTCTGGTGGGTGTGGCCAGGAGGGACCTAATTAAGGGGCCCCAAAATTGGTCTAAATCAGCTGGTGAGTTAACCAGATGAAACCAACTGGAAGATGTCCAACATAGTCCCAGGCATCATGAATGGTCATTGCCAGACCTTCCTGTGGTGGGTTGTGCCCTCCAGAGGGCCATAAATGCCACATCCCTTAACTCACCAGCTGATCTAGACTAATTTTGGGGCCCCTTAATTAGGTCCCTCCTGGCCACACCCACCAGAATGAGGTCGGCAGACTTATATTTCCTTACTCAAACATGTACATGGAACATTACTACATGCATGAAAATTGGTTAACTTTCTAGCTAAGCTGACGCCTCTGGGCTCCTGCTCTAATATGGCTCTTCCATGCTGTCGGAACTCGATTTCATATGTAAACACCAATTTACTCCAGCTTGAAAGAATCACTAATAAAAAATTAATTGTGGCCTAATAGCAGTTTACTATTTGTTTTTACAATTTAATTACAAGTTAATTTCAAAGAGTATTCCAGATTTTGGTTCTATCAAAGAGAGGACTAATTGCACACCTGAACATTGAGATGCAAGCAATGCATTGTGTGATAGGGAATGTGAACCTGTGAAGTCAATGAAGAAAAGAGTAGGAAAAAAAAAAAGGTTTACCAGAGAGTACGTTAGTATATGAGTTACTTGTTCTTCTAAAAAATGTTTGCCTCTCACATAAGAGGAGCTAATGACAGCTTCCTGGGGTAACAAGCATTGATTCTATGGACTAAAATAGCACCATTGAGCTTGGTCATATCTGCTTTCTTCCTTCTCTTTTCCACATCAGAGAGCAGATTAAGCATGTTATATACTATAACAGTTCAAGTATCAGAAAATTGAAGTCTCTGCGTGTTCTTGTACCTGAAAAAATCAAATATGGACTTACACAACATAAAACCCTAAAACTCAGTAAAAGAACTCGAATACCAGTACAAGAGTGCTTGTTAGCAATATTTTACTAAGAGTTCACTGCCTTCTTGTGTTGTTTGCACTTGCAACACATCCATCTTCTAGCCAAAACACTGCACAGGTGGTGATTCCAGCAATTATCGCCTGCCACAGACAGCACCTGGGTCAAACAAAGCAGATGATGTTACTGGTAGCCCATGATGGCAGCAAACAGTTGGTAAACAGGAGCTACACAAGCAATCTCTTAGAGTGATTACTCTTAGACAGCAAACAGTGGGCATTCACAACTTGTCGATGGGAAATTGGCAGCCAAGGTGAGAATTGTTTGAGAGAATAGAAACATTTTAATAGTTTGTAAAGAAAAGTAAACACAACTGTCTGTCCTCGCTGAATGGGTTGAACCAAATCATTGACCAAAATTATCAAGTTTCATTAGATTGTAGCTGAACTCCAGAAATAAAAACTACATAAAAGTAATCAAGTAGGCAACTATTGTACACACATGCCAGTGAGAGCTGCCCAGAGTCCATTCACTGCAAGAGAAGAAAATATTCAGTTTATGAAAAAGAAAGAGATAAAAAAAAGGACAGCAGGGGCATACATCCTCACTAGAAACGAAACAAGTTAGTGTAACTGTAAGTCATCCACCACTTTCCCAGTGATGGTTGTCTCTGATTGTTGATAATTACCACATCACCCACCTAGAAGAGAAGATCTCTCCATGTAGAGTGGGCCAATCAGTGCCTCATTGTTAACCATGAAGTAGTAGGACAACTTTCTTAGACAGCCCATATATTGCCCACCACTAATTTGAATCACACACCACATACACACCCCACACACCCACAAGTGCACACACCCCACACACCCACAGGGACACACCTCACACACCCACAGGTGCACACTGGATCAGCAGCAACATGACCTGATAACAGCTACAACACATCTACATGATAAGATAGACGGAATTAATTTACAATTTTCTCTTTATATATAGACAACAGACAAGTCTATACAATGTAATAAGACACACTCATACACATGAGAACACACCAAGAATGAACGAACACACACACACACTCTCTCTCTCTCTCGAATTTAAGGCCTCATCAACTGTTGAATGATCCAGAAATAACATGATGCAGATTTACACAAAGCAAAGTATGCAGCTGGTACAACCCCAATTTGAACCCCAATATAAATGGTAATAGTCGCAGACATATTGAGACCCATTATAACCACCTCAAATATTTCCTTGTTACCATTCTCCAAGATCAAGCCTCCAAGCTTAATCACCCATGACCCCAAGCTTAATCACCCATGACCCCAAGCTTAATCACCCATGACCCCAACCCACTTTGCCTCAACCCCCAAAGGGAAATTTATAATCACAGAAGGGCAAACATGTGGTGGGGCAGAAAGATAACCTTTTTGTTGAAGGGAGTTGAACCTAACACACAACCACATACAGGCATGTGGATCACGACTGCTGCATCAGAATTCCAAACATCTGTTTATCCTACTAGCATGCAATTGCGGCCTTTGGCTGTGGTCACAAAATTGTCTTAAGTAAGAACATGTCTTATGGGAGGACATGATTTTCTGGATCATATGCCTTTCAGGATGACATGTTATGATAGCATATGTGTTGGGGAGGTCATGCTTTGTTGTAGGAAATGTCTTATGGGAATCATGTATTGGTGAGTGCATGTCTTCAGGATGGCATATCTTACAAAATGTTGTGTTTTACTGAAAGACCTGTCTTACTGGAGGTCATGTTTTACTTGAGGGTAGGTATTATAGGAGGGCATGTATTGCTGTTACTGGAGGTCATGTTTTACTTGAGGGTAGGTTTATAGGAGGGCATGTATTGCTGTTCGAGATGTCTTGCTGATGTACATGTTTACAGGAGGGCATATCTTACAGGATGATGTTGTACAGGGGGACACATCTTATATGAAGACAGGTTTAACTGGAGGGTACGTCCTATAGGAAGTCATGTATTACATGGGAGCATGTCTTACAGGTGGACTTGTCTTGCAGTAGTACTACATGTAATATGAGTGGACATGTATTGTTCGAACACATGAATTAGGATATGTCTTACTGGAAGGCATGTCCAAGAAAAGGACAGGTTTTATAGGATGGCATGATATGCAGGTGGGCATGTATTACTGGAAGACATGTGTTAGTGGTGGTCGTCATGTCTTTCATGAGAATGTGTTATGGGAGGACATGTGTAGTAGGTGGACATGTCTTGCAGGTCGGTAAGCAGTAGTCCCTTGCAGCAGTAGGATTTCATGGTACACTTCTTCAGAGTTCTTTGAATAGCTGATAGGCTTTTTTTCCTTGTTAACTTGGTGGGCCATGTTGAAAGGCATTTATGCCTCTTTGATGTGGTAGAGTGGGCCGTGCATTCCCTTTGATGTAAATAAAATAGCGGAAGAGGAAGAGCCTTTTTTGGGCTTCTTTCAGTCACTACACTTGAACAATGGGGTTTGGAGGAATGGGCCAAGGTTACTTTCGCTTACCTGAATATCACATCTGCCAATTTTCAACAGGATCCTTACAGCCATTTTGGAGATTATCGAGGACATAGAAATAAACATAAAAACACCATTAGCTCTATTGGTATAAGATTGCATGTACAGCCCACAAGATAAGATGAAAAAAGAGGGGGGGGGGGGAACCACACATCAGGATTAGGAAGGGGAAAGCCATTCTTGACATGACTTCACCCTGATGGGTGCTCCCCTCACCCCCCACCCAGCAATTTTGCTGCTGATCAAATTAAACCTACTACAAATTTTAAGTGGTGCAGTTTGAAACCAGATTTTGTATAGTACTTTCTCAGATACCAATGTTGTGTCTCCAAGGTGGTAAGCACCTAGTCCTGTTGTAAACACTGGCTGTACAGACTTGTTTATACAGCTGACATAGTACACAAACCTAACAAGAGAAGGATATTGTATCATGCCACAACTCATGCATCCTGAACTAATCTATTTTAACACAATTTACTTGCACATGAGGAAGTGTAACAAGTTGATTGAGTTTGATTCAGCCACCATATCACATTGGTTCTTGGTTGCACAAACATAGAAGGATTCAAATAAAAAGGATGTTTTGTTATACAATCTGAGTGCATTAAATCTATGAAATTTTAAATGTTTTGCTTTTTATATAGTTCTTGATAACTGGCCTAATGGCCAATCTGATTTCTATGAAACATACATATGATCCTTGCATGCTAAGTAAGTTTTTAGCTTTATTTTGGTATGAAAAATCTCATTTAAATGTCTGTGAAGGTAATTTCGGACTTTCAATGCCAAAAATTACCACCCGAAATTGGTTGAAAGGTGGCTACACTTGACTAACTCTGGTTGGTAAAGGGTATGCACTGGAGACTCTACAGTATCATTATGCTCCCAAAGAAAACACAGCTGCAGATTGGCCACAAGAATGTTTACCGAAAAGGAATGAGGCAGTCCCATTAAGAAAAAACCTGAAGAAGAAGAAAGAAATGGGGCTCATCAACCTACCAGCCACACTTGGCCAGTCTGCATTGGATCTGTCTGTCTGTCTCAGGCACAGATCAATACTGCTTTTTGAGGCAATTGCAGTATTTTTTTCCTTTCACCATCACAATTTTTTTTTTCTGTTCTGTGCCATGCTAGGTATTATTATATATATATATATATATATATATATATATATATCCCTTGGCAGTGTCTCACTTTCCATCAGAAACCCTCTATGTTTTAGAATTGAGCTATAGCAACGGTTCCTAGTCAAAGTTTTACCCTAGACCACGCACATAAGTCATCAATTTGAAACTAATTCAGAAACAAAGAAAACACTACTAGACAGGGAAGTTGTACAGTAGTAATTGACCATACATCCAAAAACAGCACTTAATATGTTACTACAGCCCACTAACATGTCCAGACTCTATTTGACCCAAATCATCATCAGAAACTGGATGAAAATTTGAAAGAAGAGAAAAAACACACGTCTACATGCACCAAAAAATATATTTGTGGGAGCAACTATTTGCTATTTGAGTTAGTGAACCACTTTAAAACACATGGAAATGCTTGTTTGAAACAAATGCAGAGATAAAAAAAAAGCATTCCACTCTCAGAAATTTTCAAACACATTAACCACGGACATTCTAAACTTCAGTCTGAGATGGACATTTGCTTGTGCCCCATAAACATGGATGACGGAGTAGGTATTGGGTGCACGTCTGCTTAACCTTGATATAGACACTGTAACCTATCAAAGATGGGGCTCCATGTGCTGTCATGAAGGAAACGATCATAAAAATTGTTGATTGACGATCCTTGATAAGTGGATTATAGTCTGTTGAAGAGAGTGTCCCTGTTAGTAGGTGTATGCTAATGGTGGTCTGTTACAAAGAGCAAACTGTTGAGAGACAGACAGCACAAACACTTGATCAGACGCGAAGAAGTGAATTGAAGAAAATCTGTGCAGATTACTGTTGGAAGAAAAGGATAATCACAATCATTGATCTAAAGTCAATAAAAAGTGTGACTAACAGTCAGTAGATGCGAGAAAGAGAACTGTCAGTGAATCACAAGGAGAGATAACTCACAAGAGATGAGCAGTGCTCACTCTAAGATACCAAATCAAACTACAAGCAAAGGAATAAGAGAAGTGCAGATTTTGAAATAATACAAATGATATGAGAAAATTGGGCCGCTTGGTTTCAACATTCTTCTCAACCAAGTTTGCCTAGCATTCCAGCTCTTCGGAATATGGAATAGAAATGTATTTGATATTCTATAAGGTTGGTTTTGGAAATTAAAATATTGTGATCACATACATATAAAATGATTAATGAGATGAAAAAATCTGTCGTTTGCATCAGAGAAAGCAACTAATCAAGGAAATACAAAATTTACATTCTTGCTAAACTACTCTGATAATTTACTATTGCTACTACTACCGTCACCAAGACTAATACAATCACCACCAAGACGTTTACTACTTCTCCTACTCATATGGAGGAAATTATGTAGGGGAGGGGGACCTGGCTGCATTTCTAACCAATTTTAGCATTGCAAGAGCCATACAACAATCACTAGAGGACCACCATGCTAAATACTTGTTGATTGAATCCTCCTAACAGATGCTTTTAACAATCATAGTAAATTAATTATAAATTATAGTAATAAAGGTAATTTATACAAAGCAAAAACACTATTATACATGAGCATGTATTCAGTATTGAATTTGTAGCATTTTGGTTTATTAATCTGACCAGTTTCACAGGTGCAGGTCTCCTAAGTTAACTATCACAGCCACATAATGGATTTCAACATAGAGCAAGGGTTCCCTTCGTTGCTGGGATGTAACAAGTGGAAGATATTAACACCAAACTGGAAGCTTGTGGCCTATTCTGAATTCATATTATAGTTGGGGCTTCTTCATTTGTGGAATAACAAATAAATAAATGAATAAATAAATACCTAAATGGAGGTAATGGTTAACAATACCGGGAAGAGGATGGCAATGGATCAACACCCATTTTGATCTCACTGGGTAGCCATCAAAAATGAAACCAAAAGTGTAATGGCTATCTGTTTAGATTCTGTGTCAGGTGTAATACTTACTAACTGATGATATATATGTAATGTAGTCACCATTTCACCACTGTCTTGAAGATCCCTCCTCCCTATGCTACACCCACCCTACCCTCCTACCCAAGGTGAGAGCCTTGCTTCTCTCAATGCATCCACAGTGCACCACCATGAGTTGATAGCACATGCCCACAATGTATGCAACACCTGATTTATACTCAGCATGTGATTTCAGTTGATCCTGTATCACTTCCTAAACTTAGAAACATCATGAATTGAGTTGAACATATCCAGTATTGAATTTGTAGTATTTTGATTTAGGGGACCACACCATGTGGTCCCAAGTCATCATGCAAGCTAAATGACTATGTCCAATCAACCATCTCTACTAAGAAGTGTATTAGTTAAGGTACAATATATTACAGGCAAATTTGAAACCATCCCAACCATGTAGTTATTCATTACTTCTGTGTAAAGACTGACCACAAACAATCAACATACCTTCCCCCCCCTCCCACCTCTTCCTGGATAAGCACCTAAAAACACCCTTCCATCACCTCTCCAGTTCAAACACAATGCAGAGTAAACAACCTAGTGCAGTTGGAGAGGTGATTTATAACCAGCAGCAATCAGCAATGTGACTCGTGCACATGATGGAAGGGATTGTTCCTGAAACTTATCCAGGGGGGTGGGGGGGGGGGGTGACCAGGGACTCTGAATGTAAAATCTGTTCAAGATATTGCAGGGGAAACCTTTCAACTCTGACATAGACCGTTACAGAAGCTGCTAGCCTGGCTTACATAATTGTTACTTACCACACTTAACTTTCTGTGGTTGATATTTTTTACCTTGTCTAAATGACTTTATGGGATATGAAAGAAACTCCTGAATATTCCAATTATGAGTATTAATGGTGAAGGATAGGACATGATTTTTGTCTTCATGGAATGGCCAGGACAAAAAATGAAGGATAATCTACATATTACCTCATACAAATATCATCTGATATTTTTATATATATATATATATATATATATATTCCAACAAGTCACTAACTAGCCCAAGAAATGCTCACTACAATATTTCCAACTTCAACACTTTAGCTAACATCTGTATATGGATTCCTGTTGGCACCGAATCCGTTGAACAAAGTTTTTCAAAGATAAGCAAATGTACAGAAATAGAAGAATATCAGACATGTGGACTTCAATTGCTTATCCCATTTCAGTTAATTCATTCAAAGTTTTCTTTTCACCATTATGATTAGTATTTACAAAACCAAAGGGAACAAGGAGGAGGAGGGTAGAGAAACGTTCACAAGAAACCCCCGAAAGAACCTCTGTATTGAACTCCTTTCTTCTGGAAACTTGAGTAAAAGGATAATTAAGATCAAAACACAGACCAAATGTCGCCAGCTGTCATCAACGAAGTACACAAAGGCAGTCAGCACACAAAAACTAAAAAACGACAACAGCATTGTTTTCACACATGGACAGAGCATATATGTAACATCAGAACAGATCCAAAGTGTGTGGGTGATTCACTACCATAGTTTGTGTCACTAGATAACCCAGCAAAAGTGGGTAACAAGTGAACACAAATGTTTTGAATAGTTCAACTACTGTATGAAGTGATGTTATCACCCACTCCTAGTGGACAAGACACCTCCTATCTTATTGACTCCAGAATTATTGCATTGTTCTTCTTTAGTCCTTCTCATGCTAACAGATGCTGTCCTCAATACGTAAAAGAGCACCAATATCACAACTCACCTCAAAGGCATGCTGTAATCCTCTCATAGCCTCACTCCTTATGGTACTTCACCACACTGCATGTCCAGGCAATAGTAGCGATGCTTCTGATGCCCAGCGTTGGAAGAGATCAAGCCAGACAATGTAATATTTTTTGCCTTTGAAGAGTTCACACAAAGAACTAGTAAGCAACCACTTTGCACACAAAACAGCATATGTTTGATATCAGAACAGTTTCAAAGTTTGTGGGTGTTTCATTACCATATTTTTCGTCACCAGATAACCAAGATGTTCCAGCTAAGTCACCCAATAATAGTGTTTATGTGGTAGGTGAGTGGAGAGTTCAACTCTCCTAATTATGTTTCTTGGTTTGTAAGACTGGAATATTGCTGTGATTTAATTGTGTATGAGAATCAATACAAACACATATTGTCATAACTCTACTTCATTATCCCTCCTCTACCCAGACAAACCCAGTAAACAAGTGTGTGTGTGTGTGTGTGTGTGTGTGTGTGTGTGTGTGTGTGTGTGTGTGTGTGTGTGTGTGTGTGTGTGTGTGTGTGTGCGCGTGCGTGTGCATTCGTCTGTGTTTGACTCGGCTTCCCTCCTAGTCACAAATATTTGTAGGAAGGGGGAAAAAAGAAATCATCAACTGGTAATGTGGTTAAGTGCGTTCTAAGGAAAACTTGAATGTATTCAAAACTGTTGTGGTTATATAAAAAAAACTACACTCAGACATTTGGCCAGGGCTATTGCGTTAGATGGAGAAAAAGAGAGAGAGAGAGGGAGAGAGAAGCTAAAGCACAAGCACTGGAGTAATCCATTACAGACCCTCAGCTACTGACCGGTTGAGCAGAGCCTCAGATCATGTGAGATGGAAGAAACCCACATACACATGAGGTGCAGGTCTGAACTACACCCCCCCCCCCCCCCCCCCCCCCCCACACAGAGCTAGCACTTACATTTTCCCATACATAAATCGAGGGGGGATCAACCACTCCTTGTATTTGGTATGACATATAATACAGGGGCAGGGCAGGGCATCCCCCCCTCCCCGGTTTCCAGTTTCAAACAACTACCATGTCTCATCGTCACCCCCAGTAAGCATTTGGACACACAATCGATATTTTCACAAGGTGTGAAAGGCTACCATTACCCAAATAGCTTTGCAACTAGTTTTTATCAACTTTATCTGTGAGATACTTCTATCATCAAAGGCAGATACAACTGGAGTGGACAAGCTGATGGTCATAATTATACTTCAGCTCGGAAACATATCTATCAGCAATTAATTTGAAGCCAACACTCCAAACTACAATCAGAGCCAAAAATTCTGTCACGCCAACAAAATAGCTGTCTTTAAATTTTACCCCTCCTCCCCACGTACAAATTGTCAAAATGAAGGCCTGCAATATATCAAAGTGAAATGAGGATTTTCATCACTTGTTGACATCTTTTACCTGCACTAACTATTCCAGCTCCAGGCAGCAGATGGCTTGCAGCATCACATAACCATGGTAACCTGTATCCATGGTAACCTGTACCCATAGATGCAGGAATAGGGAATGGCCCTCCCAACAATTTGTGAGTAATGTCTGAAGTCTAAAGTCTTCTGACTACTCCAGACATTTTACACACTGCCAGTCACCCATTGCTACTGCGAAGATGACATTCTCTTGGCCAAGGACGTCTTAGAACACATATTTCCCGCTCAATGTCTCATCCCGGGCATAACTCAATCATGCAATGCTCCAGTATAGGCCCCAGGACAGAACAGATAAAGTTGATGATCATTGTGACTTGTAGAAAACAATTTATCATGGAAAAACGATAAAAGTCATTTATTTGGCATTATATGAATTTTTTCATCGAAACTATTTCGCATGGAGATGTAAAAACAAGAAGGTATTTGTTCAAGCAAAAGGCATCTGCACTAGTAATCACAGCAACCCTCTGAAGGTCTGCATGAAGGTCAAAGGTGAGTTCTTGGCCACATTACAAGCCAGTCTCATCTGTCCAACATGAAATCAGAAGTGTGGTTCAAAATTTTGATGTAATTCATTAGCATGGGCGGCTTGATGGTCTGGCTGGTCAGGTTTTGGTCGGACCACATTCTGACATAACTCTTGACTGATAACCCTTCACCAATTCAATTGGAAGGAGAAAAAAAAGAGTAAATGAAACTTTCAAGTTAAATCACACATGCCATGTGATGCTCAAAGCACATTTCCAATGCAGCACCCTCAATAGTACTGGAGATTGAGCTCCCTGCAGTTCCCCACCAGTCCTTGGCAAGAAGGAAGAAAAGTTGATAGACCTCTTCTAGTAGTTGAAATCATCTAAGTGGCTGCGATGTTCAAGCACATTTCCAATGCAGCACCCTCAATAGTACTGGAGATTGAGCTCCCTGCAGTTACCCACCAGTCCTTGGCAAGAAGGAAGAAAAGTTGATAGACCTCTTCTAGTAGTTGAAATCATCTAAGTGGCTGCGATGTTCAAGCACATTTCCAATGCAGCACCCTCAATAGTACTGGAGATTGAGCTCCCTGCAGTTACCCACCAGTCCTTGGCATTGTCATTTCCTAAGGGGACCATTTGAAAGAAGAAAGAAAAGTTGATAGACCTCTTCTAGTGGTTCAACTCATAAAAATGGTGGCACCATGGTAAGACCTGCACTCTGCTATCTCTGCTGGTAAACAGTCAGTGAAGAGCAGATTTCCTCAACCCAGAGACTCTGAAATAGTATGTGCTTGCCACAACCAGCACCCACTGACAAGAAGGCAATCTTTTTATCTGTTAAAACAGATTTGTTCACGACCATTTACAAGGATATAGGAGGAGAGACTTGCTGGGTATCAATACAGCAGCAGAACTTGTGGAAGGATCTCATCATAGTTCTATGCTGTTAGTTGAGCAACTGCAAGGAAAATGATCGTCTATTCCAGAATCTTTATGGAGTTCTGATTGAGCCACGATGCAAACCTGTTGATTCCATTACTCTATTAGCCTTCAGGAATTAATACAGAACAGGAAAGAGAACATAGTTTTAATAGCTTTGAGCTTGCAAGGAAGGGTCACTATATTTGACAGAAAATACTTATAGAAATCCAAGTCCATCTCTACCCTTTTGTGTGCCTCAGGCATTAGATATGTTTGGTTAGGTGGGACTTAATCTAGTGGGATAGGACACGTTCTAATCCAGTGGAATGGGACAAGTTCCCGATCCAGTAGGATAGGAATGGTTCCAAGTTTGGCTAATCCAGGCACAGCACAATAAATAAATAATAGCAGTTGTTAGCAAACTAGGAACTATCTTCTTGTCTATCAACTTTCATTTTTTTTCTGTCTAACAAATACATCTTGCTTCAAGTCAGCTTCTACTTCCACAGCCGACCAGGGAATCTTCACAATAGCTACAGGTACCTCTGCTGCTATAGAACAGTTGTGACTGTCTGCCCTTCTGAATATCTGTCTGTCTGTCTGTCTGTCGGTCTGGTATCACGCACTAGTTGCAGTTGTAGCCCTTCCAGATGGCTGCGTAGTGAGAAAAATATACATCACAATGATACCTAAACAGATCAACATCTGAACTGCCTGTTCGTTCTATAAACTGGTAATAATCACCAGCTCTATTGCAAGTGAATTAGTGGGTAACAATCATCAAATCTTTGGGTCTGGACAGCCCATTACAGTGGGGGAAGTTATGTGAGTCTGTCCGTCTGCCCATAATTGACAAATCTTAGACTAACCTGCCAAAACACACTCATGGCATCCTTCGTGTTAGGAAATAATAAATAAAAGAATTGATGGTCTTGAGATCACTATAAGAAATATATATAATGATGGTAAAGGGTCATCAATCTCTTCAGCAACATCCAAAGGCAAATCCACAATGATGCTCAAAGGCAACGCTGTGGTTGACTTGTTCCTACTCTAGTGTCTTGGAAAAGTAGCATAAACATCACAGCTAGTTTACTACTCAATGTCTACAGCTAGTTGTGTACTCTGGATAAAAGCCCTAGACCCAACAGCACACCTAGCCCTGAAGACAGCAAACAACATTACAGCATTATTAGAAAGCAAAGTTTCTTTCAGGGGAGGGGGGATTCGTTGGATCTAGTTCCCTCCTCCCCTTTGGCAATTTTAGGGGGAAAAGAAAAGAAAAAACTAGGCGCCATCTGTGAATGAAATCCACAATCTGCACCCTACGGCCATACTTCTGCTGTTGCCCAGGGCTCATTTGGTTCAGAGTTTTTCTGACCTCATTTAAGATACTAGACGTCCCTCTGCTGCTCTGTTTGCAAAGTAGGAATATTTATATAATTTAATTTTTATCCTCAATTCAGTTAGCAATTGATCATGACTTTATAAATTAAAAGAATAATTCAATGTGCACAACTTTTCTTGTCTTCTGACCAGTGCATATAATCCTTGAGTGACGTCAACAATACAATTGTCCACCTTCCTTCTCTCTCCCCCTTTTTTTGTGCACAATAATTCCCCATTTAACCTTATAAAGTGAGGCTCTATTTCTGGTCCTGGTACATTGATTATTATGGTGGTGCCACCAAAACTCAACCACCTATCCACGAGGGTTGCTGTTTATCATGGAATTCTGTAATTAATTTTTGTTATCAACTGTGAGCATATGCAACTTCCCAAGGGCTTTTAAATACAGCTGCTCCCATAAATTACCCTGAAATGGTCCTTTTTGGGGGTACTTTTGTCTATTACGACCTGAATAAGTCTTTTTCAAATTTATAAACGACATCAGTGCATACAGTGCTTGATTTCCATTCTTTTGATACCCCTCTTAACTATGCAGCTTCAAAAATGAGGGACTGTATAAAGGATGCACGCACGCACGCACGCACACACACACACACAGATTAAGAGCAATCCATAAGTAGGTATTTAGAGTGGCTGAGGTGTTTACATTGTGTACATAGTGTCAATTACAACCACTCTCAATTACAATCACTGTTACTTGTACTTCAATCACACAAGTGCAATTAAAATGAGTGTGGACAGACAGACAGAATGGTGCACACAGGGTAAAAAAACATAACTTGCTATGGGCTTGTAATCAACTAATCATGGTTGAGTGGTGACTGAACATGGATGCATATTTAAATAGTGGTATGATTTTTGTGTCTAAGCAACATACTAGGGGGGAATTATACAGTCAGCCAACCATCTTCTGGTCGTTCAATTCCATACATTCAATTCCATGTTTATAATGTCATCTAGACCATGATATCAATTTTAAGTATTTTTGGTGATTCTATTACAAATTGATGAAGTGAGGTATACTTATTGCTCCAAGGAGGTTTCACAAACGAGTATTTGATCATTTATATTTATGAAAAACTCCTTTCGATGGAAGCAGTGCCAACAGGAATCAAAAGACAGATGGTAGGCAGTGTTCAAGAAAGGAACCATTGTCTTTGAGCATCTCAATTGTCACCAGCTCGCGCAGTTATAGTCTCTTCCAAATGTTGTCAAGAGTGACAATATTTGCACTTGTAGCTCTCCTGTACAATCCCACATTATTTGTGAGCAAGTCCACAAGTAGATGATCTCTAACTGAATAGACCTTGAAGCTTCTTCATGCACTCAGCTCCATTTGGGTAACTAGTGGAAGAATTTCCAAAGAGTTGTGTGTTACTACTGCATGCTTAATTCTGTTAAGACTGTTAGCTGCTTAAATACATGTACGTAGCCATAGATAGTAATGACCATGCACAAATATAGATGCGAGGATAATTCTATTGAATTGACTATGACCTCTTATGATAAACGACTCCTCACAAACTCCTGACAAATTGCTTCAATAGATTCCATCACATGCCCGACCATAAATAGCTTCAATTCTTCATCTCATCAGCACACTACCAAAGTAACAGGTCACTAAAAATAGTGATGCTGACCAAGAAAGTGAGTACAAGAGATAAAATGATCTAATAGTTGCCCTGTTCTTCAGCCTCTCCATCTCACCAACTCACTGTGACTGTGGCATGACAGAGCCCCTCCCCCCTCCCCTCCTCCTTGTAGTGCTCTAGCAGTAGCAACCTGAGCATCGCAAGATCAAATGTATCCATCGCTCCTTGAATGTGTTTGCAACATTCCCACAGCTTTCCTCCAACAGTTGAAAGCCTTTATAAGCCAAGCTCCACCCACGACTTCTGTCAGGTGACCTTCCCAGTAACCTGCAAAAGTTGCAGAAAACACCTCGTTGATCTTCATCACTTTGATACCAAGGGAATCTGGTTTATCTATACATATTTGGTGTAGTGGCACCTTTGCTGGAACAATATTCCTTGAAAGAAAAACTTTGTGAGGTGAGATTAGGAGTCCTCAAAACTGTCCACCCCTTTGCTGCCTGCCTGCGCGCAGCACTGAGAGTGATGAGATCCATGGCTAGCTTGAACTGGTGATGTTATCACTTCATCACTCCACTCTTATAGGTATACTCCTAGCTCTAATCTTGTGATGATGGCATAGTGAGGTACTGACAAAATTTCAGTATACATAGTTGTATGTAGAAATGAGTATCTAAAAATAGAACACAACCCCATCTGGCCATGAGCTGATTCGGCTGGTAGTCATGCACAGAAGTGTCAATATACAATCCATCAAAACCACATCAGCTTATATCATTGTGCCTAAAGTTCTATAAACCCAAAGTTTCCTAAGGGGGCTGGGGCCTCAAACCCCCCTACATAGCACACCGAAAATTCCTCCCCATACTTCTAAAATCCTGATTCCGCCTGTTGCTTAAAATCCTTAAGGAAACCTTGGGATTCTAGCATAGGGCTTCATAAATTCCACAAGTCAAATTTGACACAGGAAAGAAATAAAAAGATTCAGGCAGTGGACAAAGAATGTTTCGCTGGAAGCCTAACAGTGGTATAAAACCTGAATTTATATTGTTTGTAGTACTATAACTAACCGATATACAACTATCTGACCAACCAAGGCATACTCTATTTAAAACACAGTTCTACATATTGGGTTGCCTATTAAGCAGACACCTTTTCTTGTTATACCAATATATCTAATGTATCTGTGGAACTCTTGTTTCCATGACAACACCAATTACTATAAAATGGCTTTCTGAATTTCTATGGTGGAAATTTTTCATAAAATTATTAAAAATAATATAGTTAGCCTGCAGACCACAATATAAACACTAACGTAGAGTATACGAGAACATAACAAAAAAATTTTCTTATGACATTTTGAAGAAATAAATTTGCTAGGCATTTTCCTAAAAAATAACTTAAAATTCTAAAAAAATATATCACAAATTAACAAGAAAATTCACAAAAAAAAACAACAAAAAAACAGAGCCACAAATAAGACCTAAAAAAAAAGACAACTCAACCATGACCGGGATTTTAACGGGGGAACCTCAGCACTGGTGGTTAGAGGAAGTTTCAAAACAAGAAGAAGGTTCCCAATAAAGTAACATTTAGAACAAAAAACAACTGTAAGACAGATTTTTTGAATGAAAGTTATGAGTAATTAAATACAAACTTAAAAAAAAAAAATTAGAACCTTAAAACTCCCTTACAACTCAACAGCCACTCCCTAACAGTAATTCAAGATAGCAAACAAACACCTAAAAATTATTAAATGAAGAGCAGCAGCGATGGACTCACACAAATGAAAATAATAAAATCACAAACCCTAATCCAGACACATAGAGCACTATAAAATGCTGCACATTTATAAAATCTTTAGAAAATTCTACAGTGCATAACATAATCGACAAGAGACATGATTCAGTAGTCAAACATCACACAGACAACGTCTGAAGTCAACTATTATGTATCAATCTGGTAACCATAGTTACATGACATGCTCAAGCCTATCAGGAATTCTTTTGCAAGCATATGTTGTGGTGAAATGCTAGTGGGTCAGGTTCATAAATGGACAAATTGGACCAAAATAAGGAGAGGTGGAGTTTAGAGCATTGAAACAGAGCATTTGGGAGGGGGGGGGGGGGGTAGGGAAGTAGAGGAGGACTTGGAGAGGCCTAAACTTAGCTTCAGCAGTTTAGACTGACTATCCCAAGTTTTGGTCTGTGAGTTTTAGAAATCCATGAGGGCATCCAGTAATGACAGAGCAAATAACTCCCTCCATGATAGTGAATAAGCATCACTTTAGATGGAGCTCTCTCAGAAAAGCAAGTAGGTTCAGGGTTCAACTTGCATACATATCTTGTGACCTGTCTGTCCGAGGATAAAATTGGTCTATCTATTTTATTGATCTTCATTAGTTCTGTCCATGTTAGGGGAGCGACACCACAATGCCATTATACATCCTCCACAACAGCTATGAAGTCATAAGTGATTATTACACCATCCACTTATTCATACTATCAGTATAAATAGTCTGTTTGGTTGTCTGTCTGTCCATGTATCCTCGATTCACGCTTCACCGGTTGAAGTTAGACTCACATAGCCATATATATTTAGAATCAGTGTCACCAGGAGAATGTTATAAGTATGTCTATATGGCCACATCACTTTCTGTATTAAACAAAAGCCAAAAATGGTACTTTTGACAGAAAAAGAATGGAGCTACAGGTCTAAAACTTTGGCATGCAGACACAACTTGACTCTGCGAATAACATGGGGTGGGTCCCATCTGGCCACACCTTTTCCTCTTTGTGTGTAAGGCTAAAAATGTCAAAAATGGGACTTCTAAAAACTAAAAAAAAATCAACCAAATCATGTCTACTTGTTTTGAAAACCTAAATGTCTTCAAAGCAGAGGCGAGTTTCTCACTAGTATGTATTAAATACTGAACACTGAGCATGCCTCACAGCACTATGAAGGGAGCCCAAAGATGTAATCTCCAGCTTTTTTTGGGGGGGGGGGGGGTTGAGGTGAGGCAGTGGCTCTTTCTTTTGTATGGATGGTGTTAATATGTTTGCTTCATTAACATCTGTTAGCTAATTCTACTTTGCTCATTACATGTAAAATAGTTCAGTAGAGTATGTAACATTCAATTATAGAGCTCCAGAAGATAATTACTTGAACAGGACAGAATTTTTTAACTGTTGCTTTGTTAGAAACTTCCGACACTATCTTCCTCTCCACCTTCAGAATCATGATACTACACACAGTTACACTGCATACACTGAAGTGTTGGGAACAGATGATAGACCACCGAGGCTTGCAATATACTCTCCCACACACACACACACACACACACACACACACACACACACACACACACACACACACACACACACACACACACACACACACACACACACACACACACAAATCATGCTGAAATGAAAGACCAGGTGTGGTCATGAAATGAAACACAGGTGGTCATAGGATGGAAGCCTGGACAAGTGTATATAATTATTTAATATGATGTAACTTTAACTTATCAACATGTTCTTGTTTAATAGTTGTATATGTTATGCAAACCTCTGTGCTTCTAACACCTCCCCCCCCTAATCTAGCACAGCCAGATCCCTTACCCACAGAAAGGGTCTGGGGACATGGCAATATCAAAGTCGGTCTGCTGGAATGCGGAAGTGGCTATCTGAAATATAGCCTAGATTGGTTAATTTCTATACATAATTGACCACCCCCTCATATGAGGTGGCAGAACAACTTTGGTACAGCCATGTCACCAGACCCTTCCCCAGCCTAGCGATTTGGGAAAGGGTCGAGCTAGATCAGCCTAACCCCCCCCCCCCCCCCCAATGATTATACTGACTACAATTGTTTACCAAGACCCTGCCCAATTATATTATTTTATTGATACTATATAAATCAAAGAATAACCTGGACAATGATAGGGACGAACACTCCACCCATCTCCACCCATTTGAGCTGGTATATAGACACATCTTCACCTGTGTCACTTGCTTCTGGCAAGGCAGAAATATCATCCCCCTGCAAACAAATTCAAGCCATACATGTGGTATACACATATATTATAGAAATGTGTCAGCATGTGTGTGCATTCCAAAAACTACTGTGCTTAAAGGAGTATACAAATATCTATTCAATTTCCTACGTAGGTATGCAGAGCAATAGCTAGCTTAAAATTGGATAAATACCTCTGGTACAGCCAAGAAAAACCCAACCGAAACAAAAACCCAACTGAAACAAAAACATACCAGACAAACAAGTATATACCATAGAGGCGTCTGAAGCGGTTCAATATAATGGAATAGGTTATCTCCCCCAGCAGGCTCTCTTTAGTGAGTCCTAATTAAACATAACCTCTAGCAGAGCAGCGGCAACTGTAGATGGAAACGGAGTACTCCTTGTCCAACGTAATTTTTACCAATTCAGCATTTTGTAAGAGCTGCCGCAAAACAAATTTAGTAACTAAAGACCCTTTACCAACCACAGCACTGCTTGGCTGCTAGCACGGTACACTCACTACACAAGATTATAGTGGGCATAATTTTATGCTAGAATAAAATGGCATATTTCTAGCATAATTTAAAAAAAATAATAAAATTTTTAAAAAAATTAAAAAATTAAAAAAAAATTCTAAAAAGGGAAAAAATTAACTACTTCAATAGATTGAGGTCTTGGTTGCTTGTGGATGCAATTAACCTCTAAGATACCACTTTTCATTGGGTGGCTGTGTTGCCAGTTAGTATATTTATAGCTATATCAAGTTGGGTCAATTTAGTATATTTCAGACTGGTTGTGTTCAGTATATTTTTGGCATTTTGGTATATGTTTGGTATTGTGGTATATATTTGGTATGTATTCGGTATTTATTTGGTATTTTTTCATCCCTTCCTCAAATTCATTAAGTGATGAAAGAAAAGTATCTTTATTTCATGAAATCAAAAGGTAAACAGTTGTTTCTATGTTGAATATATAGCCAGCTATCAGAACTCCCTCAAAGTAGATGTTATAAATATTAAAAAATACTGTTCATTTCCTTCGCTTCAAAAAAGGAAAGTAGGACTTTCCCCTTTATGAGGATGATGCTTTGATGTGTCGTGGCTATGGATTTTTAAATATCACTATCAGTAATAACTATATTGTCTATGAAAAGATGGGATATCCTACAATTAGTATGCATGTGAGATACTTAGCCAAATCTGATTTCTATGTGTCTAAGGGCCTGTCCACATTGCACACTAAAACCGGTTTCACCTGTGTCTAGAATCGGTTCCAACTGAAATCATCAGAAAAGTAGGCTTTAAGTGGCTAATATTTATGTAACATTCTTGTGGCTTTATTGTTGCTGTGCACTATTTGTGTGATGCATTACAGAGGGAAAACACAACTAAGTAGCACATGTGAAATAAAATGTTTCTATTCGAGGTAGAGGCAAACCAATTATTCGGCCCCAGGAAATGTGGAGCGAGTTCAGTATTATGCCAGTGTGGATGCAAGAATCCATCCGTTTGGAACGTGCTGTTGCTGAAGAGAGGTACAAAATCATTTCTAGTGTGAATACACCTTAGTACACCAATTATTTAATTGAAGTACAAAATCACAGTATTTGCAATGTAATTGAATTACACATTCACCCTACAAACCATGTAAAAATGAACATTCGGTCACTCTAAAATATCCCAAATGCTGTGAACCCTGTACAACAGCATAAGTATGAATGTATGGTGTGGCTTGTGGGATTCCATCCTTGGATGGTTTCTAGTTTTCATCTATTTGATTTTAACTCTGTATTGTGTGTGGCTATTGACCCCTGTACGCTCAGGGCTATAAGGGTGTCTAAGACCTTGATAACCACAAACTAATAGTACTGTTCAAATTATTGCTATATATTATATCTTTCTTGAATTTTCATGATTTTAACCATCAATAGACTAAAGTTTATAGAATACCAGAATTTAGCTATTTTTGTGACCACCTGTTTGGAGATTTTGAATAAATGATAGAGGAATATTTTATGTCTTTATATTTCAATAGACGTTTACATAGCTCCCATCATTTAGCCATCAAGTTAATGCATTATTTTATGCTGCTTCTGCAGCATTGAACTGAGAAAAAATCATTTTAATTATATAGTAGTGTGAATGTGGTATATATTTGGGGGGAAATTGGTATATTTCTTTTTATATTTGGTATAATTTTTAAGACTGTGGTATATATTGCCTACAGAACTGTTGGGTGGAAAGTGATGCAATTCCCCCATTGGTAACTGTGGGGTATGCTCAGGATCTAGAATTTTGGGAAGGGGGGTTTAGTTGAGTACTGTAGAAACACTCAATAATTGGCAATCTATACCCACCACTGAAGAAAAAATAAGCTATTATTAGAGACTTAAAATTTGTCTAAGTCAGAATACTTTTTTTTAATATGTAAAGCATTGTGTTTAAAAAAATTAAAAAAAATCATGCATTAAAATGGGTATAAAAAATAATAATAGTAAAGGAAGAAGAGATGAGTGGCCTTGAAACAGAATTCAGTTACATTTGAAACGAATGCGGCCTATTTGAATGGAAAATCTCTGGCTCCATCTGTTATGTTCACCAGTCGAAATTTGTTGTAATATATATATCGATTGTAATTGCTAGTGCCTTTTTCATCTCGAGTATATTTATTAATTTGAGCAATGAAATGTTAGGCAAGTTCAGCAGTGGAAATACAATTTTGATATTCATCTTAACTGGATAGAACCGCTTGTCTCTTTTATTGATCCTCAATTCAATCAATAAGTTGTCCAATGAAATGCATCATATGTGTCTGCTACATTCACACTTGAAATATAATGATTGTAATATTCATCTAGAAATATTGGTGTTTTATTCATCCTCAAATAGCAGCAATTTGCAGCAGAGGCATCTAGGGGTTCTATTTGTGAAACACTTCACAACCTCCTCATGGTTTAGTTTCTCTGCACCTGTGTAGTGCACAGCCATCATTGCCAATTTTCTAAAGTGTTCACACTATGTTTGCTAGGTTTTATACCTCAAAGGTTAGAAATAAAACTTCGTGCTTCATATGACCATAGAAGCATGCCCTATCCTAGATACCCATTGTGACGGAGTCAAGAGAAAGGTAACTATGGGAACCTTTTGTGTTGTTATTATTGGGAATACTATTAGAATTACTGTTGATTGTATCACACCATGTCAGTTAATCAGTTTATGGATGTAAGGGGCAGGTTGTATCGTTATTGATTGTTGTAGTTGATTAGCTAAAATAGAGGAATATGACTGGTTGATGGTGGGAGGACAGTTGCACATTATGTACATATATGGTGACTTGTGCTCAGTTTTTCATATATAATGCAGATTATTATGTGATAATCTAATTTTCTTGAACTCTATTGAAAGTGAATTGATATATGTGGAAAAGAAAGGGTGTTACTGGAGAAGGGTTTGTGATACCCATCCTATATTATTTCAAGAACAGGCTCTAGATATTTTCTAGACAACCACAAACTGAACAGAAGAATTAATGCGATAATAAAATTAAAAAATGTTTTTTTTTTTTTTTTGTTTTTGTTTTTGTTTTTGTTTTTTAATTACTAGCCTTGGAAAGGTCTGCTTAGCTTGCTGTAATTGTCCACTAGTAGATAAAATGGCTAAATTTTCAGATTGATGGACAATTATACACTGGAAAGTACCCATCCTAAGAATGGAAGCAACAGACCCTTCCCTCCCCCCCCCTCCTACCCTACAAAGATATTATACAGCATGGCACCCATCCTATAGATAGAGACTAATCTCTTCATATAATTGTAGATCTGTCTATTGCTATGTCATCCCAGATGCTTGGGTCTACAGGGCTAAAAAAGAAGTAAAGTTAACGAGCTGGAAGTGGTTTGGGCGCAGCATTGCTGCCATATGTGTTTACCCAATTGTAGTGATTGGGGTTGTTTACTCAGGTATGAAGTTATGACCACAACCAGGAAAAAATTTTTGTGAAAATAGACTAATGGGCAGGGTTTTACTCTGATCTTCACCAAACTTCCTCATAACCACCAGGGAGACCCTCATTAAACCCTGTATATTTGATAACCACCAGGGAGACCCTCATTAAACCCTGTATATTTGATAACCACCAGGGAGACCCTCATTAAACCCTGTATATTTGATAACCACCAGGGAGACCCTCATTAAACCCTGTATATTTGATAACCACCAGAGAGACCCTCATTAAACCCTGTATATTTGATAACCACCAGGGAGACCCTCATTAAACCCTGTATATTTGATAACCACCAGGGAGACCCTCATTAAACCCTGTATATTTGATAACCACCAGGGAGACCCTCATTAAACCCTGTATATTTGATAACCACCAGGGAGACCCTCATTAAACCCTGTATATTTGAGCCCTTTAGGCCCAATTGGCTGTGATGAGTTAGCAAACCAACTGATCAATACCAAACTTCATTATAACGTCCCCAGGGTTGCCCCCATCAAACCCTGAAAAATTTGAACCCTTTAGGCCCAATAATCTGGCAGTAGTTACTGAACAATCAAACAAAAAACAAAAACAAATGGAGAATTATAGAAAGACGTTTGTTGGCCAAACCACACCCATGGGAGAGTAATGACCCTCATCATAGCCACATGAACACTAGATGCCTAATTTAAAAACTGATTGGTCCAGCCAGCAAGAGCATGTGTTCTTCACATGACCAGAATGTGTTACACTTCTATGGGTGTGGCTGTGTGGTTTCAGCATTCAATTGAATCTTGTTCCACTCTTTTGCTTCCCTTGACCATTCTGGCTGTCTCCATTAATATTATAGGGGTATGTCTAGACACCCTCGCAGGAGGTAATTAATACTCTTGTGGTCACATGGAGACAATATACTATGTTACATCATCATTGGTTCTTGTCAGTTGAAACCAATAATCTGGATGTGGCTATAGCTAAA
Organism: Lycopodina hypogea; assembly: GCA_963969325.1. NCBI lineage: Eukaryota > Metazoa > Porifera > Demospongiae > Poecilosclerida > Cladorhizidae > Lycopodina > Lycopodina hypogea. Next base: position 8,246,716 of record OZ017791.1, on the reverse strand, counting down.
CCACATCCATGGGAAGGTAATAACACTCTTCCCGGTCACATTAAGACAACATGACAAGTTTCATCCTGATTGGTTCATGGCAGTGAAAACAACTTCTAGTAGGTGTGACTAAAGGTTAAACCACACCCACAGGAGTGCAAAAATACTCTCCTGGTCACATGGAGACCACGTGCCAAATTTTCGTCTGCTTAATTCCGACCATCAAAACAACTGCCTATGGGTGTGATTATAATAATACCACACCCATTGCCACTAACACATGTTTTGATAATGTTCACCCTGTTACATGGAGTTTACATGCAAAATTTAGTTGATTGGTCCTTTAATTCATTTTTGGTAACAAAAACAGCTTCCTATGGATGTGGTCATGGAAAAACCACACACACATGTCGTTGATACCGTTCACCTGGCTACTTGGTAATCACATACAAAGTTTCAGCATTATTGGTTGTTAGATTAGCTTTTGGCAGCCAAAACAACTTATAACAGGTGTGGCTATGATCAAACCACACCCATATGTGGTCAATGTAGCTCACATGGGACTTGGAGACCATATGCCAAATGTTAGCCTGATTGGTACTTTTATTAGCTTTTATTAGCTTTTGATTTCCTGTGTGAGTGTTTGTGGCAATAACTAAACCACACCTACATGCAGTTAATAATGCTTACCCATGTAATTGGAGACCACATGCCAAATTTCAGCCTGATTGGTCTAGTAGTTTGGCAGGGAAACCTACTTAAGACTGCTGGTTTAAAAAAGCAACAATTCTATAATAAATTGCCCTAAATTTATCGAGCCTTTACGCACACCTAAGACTAAATGCTAGAAGCATAATATGGAAAAGCTTGAAGGCTTCCTGTGTCCTCTGTTGATATGTGATAACCAGTCATCTATTTACCAAGTGAACAGATCTGGGCAGTCTGACCTTTGGTCTAGACCACTCACTGAAGGAATAAGGAAGGAAACTTCTTATCTTTGTCTCCTGCACTTGCAGAACCTATGGCAATGGCATTAATTTTGGTGGTTCATGATGTCATGGTTGGTTTCACCAATAACAACATTTTGCTCTGGGGCCCTTGTCTCTTCCATAAACCCTCCACATTCTCCAATGGAATAAAAATGCCCATTAGGCGGCCACTTGAACCAATTGTTTCTATTGGAAACACAGTTTCTAGATTTTCTTCTTCTTCTTCTTCTTCTTCTTCTTCTTCTTCTTCTTCTTCTTCTTCTTCTTCTTCTTCTTCTTCTTCTTCTTCTTCTTCTTCTTCTTCTTCTTCTTCTTCTTCTTCTTCTTCTTCTTCCAACTCCATAGCTATGCCATTAACAAGTATTTGTTTGGAATTGGTTTGTTTCAAAGTTTCAATGAACCAAGAAACACTAAATAAGTATTGCACAAAAGTTTAATAAAAAGCAGTGAAACAACCCCAGGCATTCATTTACAAGACAACAGAGCACTACAGCCCATTATCAGGTTAATCAGTGAAGTCCTATTCAGTTATATATTGTGTAACCAACAATCATGAATCCAATCTCTGTAATTTTCATGCAGGCCTTATGTAGGAGAGATTTACATTCCAAGGGTCAACACCAGTACCATATACTTTCAAAATTAAGTGAATACCTTGTGTATGTCTACCACCAGATAATATTTGCAGCACCTAACTTGGAATATTAAAAAAAAAAAAAAAAAAAAAAAATATATATATATATATAATGACAGCAAAACAAACAGCAAAATAACATAATAAAAATAATCCAAAATATATTAATTAACAAGAAAAATTCACAAAGAGAAGAAAAAGATTCCAGGACTGTTAAAAAAGCAAGTATCACATTACTGGAAGTATCAACACCTCCTGATGTGAACATCCAGCCTAATATTCCAGCCTGTTCTGGTTGGATGTGGATTTTATAAGGTCCTGTAGAACAGAAATATTTTTCTTTGCTTAAGGCAATTATAGTTGGTAGCTTTTCACAAAGGCTCACTCACACACCCACCCACACACAAGTATATGTCTTAGCAAGTTGTGTTCAAGCTATAGAGCAAGAAACACCAACTCACAAGATATAGTTATTTCTATAGAAGGTATTACTGTTTGTTTCCATTGATTTCACTCACATTCTATTTCTCCCCAAAACAGGCTCCTTAACCAACAGATTGTCTTCCCATTAGTACAGCTGTGAAACACTTACAAATCTCTACTGGAAAATGAGACAATTACATTTTACAGAATAATGGCAATAAAAATTTAGCCTTGGTCAAACTTCCATTTATCTATTCTTACTTTAATTTAGTTCTCAGCTCAGAGAGTCACTAGCAGCTGCAAAGCCTACCAATTTAAACAGCACTTTATAATTCTGCTCCTGTAAATTGATTGCTAATTCTCCCTTTTTTGTTCTTGCAGGACCTGTGCCTTATTTATCTTTCTATTCTATTTTTAGTATAGACAATTTGTTTGTTGTTTTTTCCTACCAGGGAGGCCACTTTTGAAAAATCTATTTTGAAACTATTATCTTAGCTGGATTGAGCTACACTGGTCCAAAAATAGTATTCAAAATGGTGCAAAATCGTGGAAGGAGCTAAGAACAGATAGATACACAGAAATGCACAAAATTGCTCACAAGTATGATAACCTACCCTCAACATATCATCTTTGGGAACAAATAAATAGTTCCCTAAAATAAAATTTGGCACTGGATATTATCCCCTAGGTAAAATATTACATTCCAGTTCAATAGCCAGGCTACTTCCCTGAGAAATGATAGTCCATGAGTAGTGATAGGTAAAGACTCTGCCAGGTATTACCTACTTGATACTACAGTACTGTCATTTAATTTATAAAAAAATTATAATCAAATATTCATATCAGGAAGGTTTATTATTATTATGTGAAATGTTTTAAGTTCAGATTTGAGTTCAAAATTTGTTTCAAAATTTTGAGGATTCATCCACTCACAAGAATTTCCATCTTTAAAAAATTATGCTTCAACATACAGACTTTAAAAACATTTTGTCATTGGGCTTTGAAATGTAGTACAAGTATGAATATTAAAAAATTATACTTTTCTTTAAGAATGGGTTTAAATATGTCGATGTATTCCCATTCACCATTTAACAGTAATTTAATTCATCCAAACCTTGCTGTTCATCCATGCCCCAAATCGCCAATTGCTCTATATAAAATACCATTTTAATAATGTATTGCTATATGATTTTATTGCATATGAAACCTCATTACTTTCCCCTTTTGCAACTCACAAAATTGCTTTTGGTTAGGTATATAGTGTAAAGAAAATAAGAATATTTGACATACTGTGAATACTTTCTACCTATTTAACATTTGATTTGTTTTTGGTTTGTCTCAGCAAAACAAATTTGTACTATTTTCATATAGTGAGTGTACTGCATATGAGTGGAAAAAGGTGTTTGTGAGGATCTAACTGAGAAAAAAATGGAATACCAAAAATGAAAATCTTTAGCTTTATTATTAGGTATCCATTATATAGGCTCTTTAAAAGTAAAGAGAAATATTTATGTAATACATTTGAGTTTATCCTAAATTTAAGAAAAGGCTTTTTTAAAAAAATTCATAATAAATTAATCCACACAAGGGAATTACTTTATGGCAGGCAAGAAATATATTTTGCAATTCAGAATAGAAATAGTACACCATATGTGCATCTTATTGTAATTAATGATTTGTCTCTCTGTATGTGTGTGTGTATGTTAATTAGCTATGCCCTTCCAAATGCCTGGATCAATAGTCCTAAAATTTTCAGGTGCTTACAGGACCACTTGGCTCTTTAGGGGAAAATATGGTTAGGGCTAGGGGATTGGCCCAATACATATACTTTCCTATTAATGAGTAACGACCAAGTTGTAATGTGTAATCTGATCCCATTCAAAAGAACATTTCTGGAGGAAGTTGTGGTGTATCATATTTACTAAGTGAGGTCAGTGATTAACCTTTTTTTTTCTTCAATATGGTTGAATAATTGAAGGATATTTCTCTAGTGTAATTATGACCATAGGTGGCATTCTGTGAAGCATGCTTTGCATATATTCTTGAAACCAGTGTAACATATGTAGAGCTCAAGAAAGTTCAGTGTGTTATATCTTACAAAATTTCATTTAGGGTGGGGGAGGGGGGGGGGGGGGGGGTGCAAGGCGGTTGCCCCCAACCCAGCTTGCCACCTTTTTGCCCCCTTTGAAATTGTATGATTAAAATCATAACATTAATGATGTAAGTGTTTAGTGTTGTCCTCTTCTATAAATAGATCACATGGACAGCATTTCTACACATCAGTAGTTTACCTCTCTACAAACCTTTGTGTTAACTATTCCTTCCACATTATAGCACTCAAGACAGAAGCCACCTCAGACAACCAAAAATTCTCAGGGGAATCCACAAACTAACAGCAGGTGTCCCCCATACCAAAAAAAAAAAAAAAAAAAAAAAAAAAAAAAAAAAATCATTAACAAATTTATATTAAAGACATTACAAGGAATGTAGTGAAACTAGCAGCATATACCTGGCGTTGCCCGGCCAATGTCAACATGAAACATTATAGAAGCCACTCAAATTTTGGTCTGGTTAATCCTTTAATTACTTTTGGGCAGCAAAAAAACAACTTCTTATGAGTGTGGCTAATACCAAACCACACACATTGCCACACCCACATGTAGTTAATGCTCATCCGGTTAATTGGATTTCATAGGCCAAATTTAAGCTTGATTGGTCCCTAAATAAGTTTTTGAACATTATAGATCTCACTCAAATTGCAGACTGGTTGATCCTTTAATTAGCTTTTGGTATATGAAGTACTTCCTGTGGGTGTGGTCAACATCAAACCACACCTATTTACATGCCCACATGTGGTTAATAACTCTTACCCAGTTACTTGCAGACTACATGCCAAATTTCAGCATGATAGGTCCTTTAATGAGCTTTTGGTAGCCAAAAACAACTTCTTATGGGTGTGGCCATGACCAAACTACACCCACTGACACATCCATGTATGGTCAATAGTGCTTACCAGTTACCTGGAGACCACATGCCAAGTTCCAGCTTGGTTGGTTTTTCAATTAGCATATGGTAGACAAAAAAACTACTTTTAGGTGTGGCTATGACAAAATCACACCTGTTGGCACACTCACATGCGGTTAATAATGCTCACCAAGTTACTTGAGGACAGCATGCCAAATTTTGGCCTGGTTTTATCCTTAATTTGCTTTTATTAGCCAAAACAAATTCCTGTGGGTGTGGCTATAAAACCACACCTATTACCAAACCGAATAACCCATGCTCATCCCTGGGCCAAACTGTGCTCACATGCCAAAATTTTATGCGAAATCTGTCGAGTGGTTTAGGCACCTATTGGTAACAAACTGGACACACAGACATTCACAAATATGTAGTAGATGTACATACAAATTAGCATGCAAATCTGCCCCCCCCCCCCCCCCTCCCCCCCAACCACACAATCCAAGTAAAAGTGAGTCTTTCAGAACTGACCTTTTGGAACTGACTACAAGTCCCCCAGAATGCTTCACAATCAATCTCAGACTAAAAATCTGGGGAGCATGCCACCCAGCTGTTTGGGCTATACACCCCCTCCAAGTCAGCACCAAACTTTGGAGTAACCCCCTCCCATCAAACTCAAAATCATACACGAATGCTGCACAGACACACACACATCCTGTTTAAATTGCACATCATGACCCACTTAGAATCTAGATTCCTCCAGTTGCCTCCTCCCCCACTTGGCAATGGTCTAACATAACCCTGGGTTATATTCTTAATTATTATTGTAGTGTTAGCCTTCTATTCAATAAACTAATGCATACTATTTTAAATAAAGAGAAAAACCAAACACAATTATTCTTGAATAATCATATAATATACAAGTTACAGGTAATACATAATATTTTGATAAAAAAAATATTAAAAAAAAGAAGAAAAAAAACCCAAATAGTTCTTGAATAATTATATAATATACAAGTTATACACAAAGTCCAGCCAAAGGAGAGGAAGCCACATTATTTCGAACATAGTCCATAATTTTCATGCTGTACGTCCTCTCTTTGCCGGCTGCATTACGGTAATAGCCACAACCACCATGGCTTCTCCTGAAATCAGTCCAGTCCCAAAGCACCACACGCATCCCACCAGACAATTTAGACAGACATCCAATGTCTTGATAAACTTCAAAGGCTGATCTTCCAAAATTGATAGCTTCTACATGAATCGTTGGTCTGTTCACAGCATCTCGAAAAATAAGATTCAGATCAGAAATGCCAGTATTGTCAGGTGGCTGACTCAACCACAGGTGGGCGCCCTCGTTAGTCTGGAAGACTGTTCATGTACACGCGAGTATACATCCAAAGGGTTCCTATTGTTGATTATTTCACCATTAGCAACAGCGTAAAGGCCATTTCTGTGGTTTTGAATATTCCTCACTTGGCCTCTGGACAAGGTGCCTCCACAAGCCCCAGCTGCAAATAATATATTGGAATTATAAAAAGTGGAACTGGGTACTGTATTGCAATAATACATAATGTGAATCAACGTTGCAGTCTATAAGAATAATAACATAGAGATTAAACAAGCTTGAAATGTATCAAGGATAACCCACTCGCATATTTGTGAATTTCACATATTTGCATATCTGAGGAGGGTTCACAAGGAAAAGAAGAAAAAAAAAGGGGGGGAGGGGAGAAAGAAAAAGAATTGGAGCCAAGGGTATGAACTGGTGACTTCAGCACTGGAAAATCTGAGGAAGTGTCACAAGAACAACAGCAACAACAAAGTAATTTTGAGACCCTGTGAGCTCCTGGAGCTCAGGGATAACTAGCTGCAGTTTTACACTATTGACATCATGCTTCCTCCCCATGGTACACACCTGCTCCTGGGGGTGCCTCTTGGAGAGCCTCTCGTCCCCCTCACCATCAGAGGTTAAAGGATCCTTAGGAGGAACGCTGTGTACAAATGCCACAGCACCCACTAGTAACATCAAGATTAGTTTGATGTCCTCCATTTTCCTAAAGTAATATTACATAACAAGTTCAACCATTAGTGAAATATGAACATTGCATGAAATGTAGCAGCACTACTTGGCAGTACATCACAGGTGGTCACTTACAGATGAGTCATAGAGGATTGTAAGCAACAGAGCACCTGCCCAGGACAATAGAAACAGATGTCAAATGACAAGACTCTAAATCGGTAACTGTAGAATAGAAGATCTGTTGAGTGTACAATAGAAGATCTGTAGAGTGTCAACTGCTGTGGGGGTATGCCCAGACAGCCAGTTTTTATAGCTGGAGAATGTCTGTTGGGGCTGTGCATGGAGTTATCTGTGACTCCATCATATGATTGTGCAAACAGTTGATATCACCTCTGCCATTCCAGATGGCCCATTGTTTGGAGTGTTGCTAGGTGCTGATCATACCATATAGTAAACAAATGACCGCCAGTCCAGTCATATTTTATTTGAAGTTAAGTTAAAATTAAAATCAATTTTATCAGACTGAGCCAGTGTGCCTAACCTTTCCTCGCTCTCACTACCAGGTTGTTTTTGGTTGTTTTTTTTTGGAAACCACTGCAAGCAGCTTCACCAAACTCTCCATGATGACTGGGATGGTCTAGGAGCACCATCTTAAGTGGGTTGGGAGGGGGGTGACAAAAGTACCATTTTTAGCTTATTTGGGCTGTAACACCCACAGAGAGATGTGACCCAGCCCTAAACTACCACCCCGTCCACATCAAATGTTCACATCAGGTCTGATCCCAGGCTATCAAAAGGGGAGGGGGAATGGTGACAAAAGTACCATTTTTGGCACCATTGATATCATGGTACATTCGATTTACAGAGTGTGCTAGCACTCTCTATTTAGGGTTATCAAGTCCTTTAATAGTCTCGCTAGGCAGACCCTTTACCCTCTGAACTGTAAGAGGGGAGCAAAAGGGTCTGATCAAACTTTATACTAGATTTGGTTCTAAATACATTGTTTTGATGGATGAAATGCACATAAGCATGATTTCCATGGGTGTTCTCCACCACCAATTTACGTAGAAAGAAATTATTACACTTCAGACTTAATAACTTGATCTCATATCATTCACATGCATTTAGGTGCCATAGTTTCCAGTTGCAGCGTACACACAAAAAGATCAACTACTGAGTTAGACCAGACCCTATCGCTCCCTGATGGCACTTTAGAGGATAAAGGGTCTGGCTAGCAAGATTAGCTCTTTAGCATTGAACTATTAGTGGGGGGAAAACAACTAATTCCTACGCTGCTATGCTTTTAGATAACATCAATCCGAACATTTTATTATGTTGTACTCTGGAATCTCTAATGAAGGTCTAGGTAACATTTCTTAGGCTGGCAGGCAGGCAGGCAATGAATAAAAAAGAAAGAAAAGAAAAAAAATTTAAGATTTCTCAAAAAAAATACAGAGACCAACAAAGATAATTAGCTACCCAATAAGTCTTGAAACCAGACATGAATAATTCATTATTATGTGCTTAAGTCCACATCCCTCAGTCACTGCCTTATTGAGACTTTACAACATGACATTATCACACTCCTACTAATCTTGATGTGGGAGTCACATAGTGTGTTTACATACTATTTAAGCAACTCTTTCTTTGAGAGGTGGGGAGGGGGTTCTTTTCAATACAGCAAAAGGAAATACTCCATCAATATTTACCCATGATGAACGTTTCTATTTTAAGCATATCCCCACAGCAGTTGACAGTGTACAGATCTTCTATTCTAAACTACAGATCTTCTACTCTACAGTTGCTGATTTAGATTCTTGTCATCTGACATCTTTTTCTATTACCCTTGGCAGGTGCTATACTGCTTACAATCCTCTACAATTCCACCTGAAGTGACTACCTGTGATGGGACTGCTAAGTAGTGCTGCTGCGTTGTGAGCAATGTTTATGATATTTCATTAATGGTTGAACTTATTACCATGTAATATTTCTTTAGGAAAATGAAGGACATCAAACTAATCTTGATGTTACCAGTGCATGCTGTGGCATTTCTACACAGCGTTCCTCCTAAGGATCTTTTAACCTCTGACGGTGAGGAGGAGGAGAGGCTCTCCAAGAGGGCACCCCCAGGAGCAGGTGTGTGCCATGGGGAGGAAGCATGGTGTTAGTAGCGTAAACTGCAGCTAGTTATCCCTGAGGAAGTGTCACAAAAACAACAGCAACAACAACAGTAACAATAAAATCATGAATTCTGCTGTAAACTAGTGTGTTTTCCTCCCCCCTCCCCCCTACCTCCTGATGTAATCTCTAATAATTAACATATGTATACATGCTGGAATTAAAAATTCATTGTACTACCAGACAGACACACCAGAAGACTAAAGAAGACATTTACATAACCAGACACAACACATTATAGTGTGTATGACAAAGAAGTCTGAAACTTGAAAAAGAATTGAGTAAACACGCTACTACTGTGACCACTACTACTATTACTATAAACCCTGACTTCACCAAACTTCTTTTCAAGATGTTGTCAAACAAAAATTTCCACAGACTTGTGTACAGTCTAGTTACTTATCTGTGTTGGATCTTCTGGTATTCCTCTGTCCATAGCTATCAACCTCTAATAATGAACACATGCATACATGCTGGAATTAAAAATGCATTATACAACCGCAACTAACTATTACGTTCAACAGACATACCAGAAGACTAAAGAAGACATTGACATAACCAGACACAACACACATAGTGCGTCCATTGGACAAAGAAGTCTGAAGCTTGAAAAGGAATTGAGTAGAGCACCACTACTGTGAACACATTACTATTACTATGAACCCGACCGACTTCACCAAACTTCTTTTCAAGATGTTGTCAAACAGAAATTTGTACAGACTTCTGTGTAGTCTAGTTGCTTATCTGTGTTGGATCTTCTGGTATTCCTCTGTCTAAAGTTATCCGCCTCTAATAATTAACACATGCATACATGCTGGAATTAAAAATGCATTACCCATCCACAACTAACTAGTAAGTCCCAACAGATATACCAGAAGACTAAAGAAGGAATCACACACAACATACTGCATGTGAAAAAGGCATGCCCTACAGGTGGTTGAACCATTCTTTGGTGGACAGTCAGCCTCCTGCAGTGAGAAATTGGTTCGGTTTGCTTCTAGTGTATTACTGGAGGTGATTGCAGCTTTGATTGTAATAGGGAAACCTTCAGTTGTCCAAGAAATTTACAATTTCATTTTGTTGACACAATATTTTTTAATGTGAGCATCCTGGTAACATAATCAAATAAATTTCCTTGGAAGACCCTAATAATGACCAAGTTCCCTTCAAGACATCTACCTCTCTTCCAGACCTTCCAACCTGCAAGTCAAGAAACTTCAATTAGTCCATGCACCACTCACTATACACCTGAATTATGTGTCCCTCATCAATCCTAACCTTATCTTATATCAGGCATGATTAGCAATTATTATTGCTTATGCATAACCATTAAAAAAATTTAAAAAAAAGAGTAATAGTAAAATTAAAAAAAAAATTAATTTAAATAATTGGTTTTACCAAATAGTAGATATGGCACAAGGACATATTACAATAACTATGGGGACGGAACAGGGTGGAGAAAATGCTTCTTATAATTGCTGAACTGTATTTGATAAATATATTATTATTATTATTCAGCTAGCTGGTTGTTATGCAGCTGAACAGCCTCAAGCAGTGGCATCAAGCTGACTGCTATAATAACCTTGGCCCACCCTGGTTATGAAGGCAGTCAGTCCAACATTTTGGTTGGTGTATTACTCTATTGTCAAAAACACACATTATATATTTAAGAACAAGACTGGAAAATTGCAGCCAAAAACCCTCTCACTTATGATTTAATGTTTCAACTATTCCAAGAGTAAGGGGAAAAGGGGAAAAAAAGGAGTTCAACCAGGACCTTAGCACTGGTTGTTGAACATGTAAGCCCTGTCAACACTGCACAATAAAACCAGTTTCACTGGTGTCTGGAAAGGGTTCCAATCTTCCACACAACATCCAGTTTTATCCCAAAAGTTCCACCAGATTTCACCTGAGACCATGGCCAAGTTCTCAAGGGAAAAAAAAAAAAAAAAAAAAAAAAATATATATATATATATATATATATATATATATACACACACACACACACACACACACATGAAATTTAAAAAGTAGGGCAGCTGGTTACTCCCCGGTTTTGGATTATCGGATTATCTATCGGTGGGTTTGTAAAATAAATGAATAAATTTAAAATTGGTCATAAGAGTATGGCAGCTGGTTGGGGTTTAGAAAAGACAGGTCAGCAGTGCTCAATTCTTTTCTCCCTGATTCTAATTTACAACTACATGTACAGTAATGCCTGATATTATAATGGTCTTGAATGCTAATAATTCGGTGGAAAACTCTTCTATAACATTTTCATATCTTAATGGTCAAGGAAGCAGAAATTTTTTTTATGCCATTAACAATAATAATTATTAAATTGAAGTTAGTTTACAAGGATTCATACCCTCTATGGACTCCAATCCCCTATGTCTTTCTTAAGTTTTGGTTCTTGTTGAGCCAACCATATTAAGTTTTCTTTCAGCCACTGAAAGCTGCTCATGTTAAAATAACCACTTTGACACCATCCTCATAGTAGTATTACATATTCAAAAGATAGTTGAAATGTTAAGGGCATTCCTGACAAATTGTGGTCTCTCAACAAAATCATTATCTATAACAAATATTTTTTAAAGCAAAGACAAGGGTAGCAAGGGATTGCCCAGGGTTAACATATTCACAGCTATTTCCTTGTGGAATATATGTTCATGGGTACCACAGTAAGTCAAAAATAACATTTGAGGTAGACTTACAGACTACTTCGCTGGTAGACTTCAGCAACGGGCCTAGAAGATATCCCACACCTCCACTCACTCTGATTCTCTCGGTCAGCCCTCTATACTTGCTCCCTCTATATTTGCTCATAGTTGCTCATAGTTGCTCATAGTTGCTCATAGTTGCTCATAGTTGCTCATAGTTGCTCATAGTTGCTCGAGACAATGGGTGTCTAGCAAAAATGAAAATTATCTGCTAATTTCCAGTCTTGTCCCTTGGCATTTGACTGGCAACTTTAGAGGGGCCAGCCAATGCTATTATACTGAGAGTGTGGGCGAACATTTCCATTTTATAGATTTCATATTCCGTATTTTGGCATATTCATGATTTATATTCCTGTATATTAGCATATTAATCATTTATATTCCGTATACTAATGTGTCCGCTAGATTTCAATCACCAATTTCGGTTTATTGGTCAAATTGCCATAATACCACACAATTATTAGTTAGTTACTGATTCCAACTAACTTATATTGGTATATTCGGTTAGATAGAGGTGGTCTATTTCAAGAATGGGAAGGCAGTATAGGAATATTGGATCATTTCGTTGATCATCTATGGTTAGATTGTAATATTTATATTTCAGTTATATTCAGAGATTATTATATTGGAAATTGTTAAATTATTAGGTTCAGAAACATTGGGAAGCTGTTTTTCCTAGTTCAGCTGCTGGTGCATTCACTGTATTATTCAGTATTTTGAGTCATATTCTAGATTATTAATTCAAACTGTCTTTATATTTTGAGTTATATTCTAGATTATTATATTAAAATTGTAAGATTATTAGGTTCACAGAACCTTTGGAGAGCTGCCATTCAGTTGTTGTTCAGCTGCTGGTGCACTCAACATATTATTGGCACTCACTCACTCACTCACTCACTCACTCACTCACTCACTCACTCACTCACTCACTCACTCACTCACTCACTCACTCACTCACTCACTCACTCCCTCCCTCCCTCCCTCACTCACTCCACTTGTGGTCTCAAACCTTTTGTTTGTGGTCACAAAACCTCCCCTTATGGTCACAACCTGTTCACTGCTTTTGACCTTTCACAGGCTAGCCTGTTGGAGCCACTGCAGTTCCTCTGGGCTGCCAGCAACTGAAGTAGCCAAGAGATAGGCAAGCAAGAAAGGTACTCACTCCAACATACTACTACGCCCTTGGACCTCATCTTGCCCCATTGTGTAAATTTAAATGTACAATTTGCCCTTGTATCAAGAAAAACAGTCATTTAGCTGTGAGCAAGGTGACCTTCCACTTGGAAAAGGAATGGGAAAAATAACAAAGATAAAAGAAAAAAAACCTGGTTGGGAATCTGAACTGCCAACCATGCAAACCAAGGAATTAAAAAAAAAAAATAACAGAAAAAAGAAGAAAAAAAAAAAACCAAGGAATTTGTGATGTGTGATGATGGTCACCAACAACAAGGTAGATCCAATATAGATCCTATATAGATCCATTGTAAAAATAGTCCTTGAAGAGTACTTTTAAGTGAAATAAAAGTAATTGAATTGTATGAAATCAATTAAAAGAAGGGAAATATGGAAGAAAAAAAAAGAGAGACACTAGACGTCCTGCCCTACTACTCAAAGTGTGGGTGAGAACTAGTAGTCAATATTTTTCAAGTAACCAGTCCTCAATATAACACTAGCAGTATATACCCTGCATTGCCCAACAAATGTCAATATGAAACATTATAGAAGCTATTTATATTTCGGCCTGGTCCATCCATTAACAGGTTCTTGGTATGGTAGCCAAAACCACTTTACTCTAGTATTTCTTAAAGGTGGGTTCACAATTTTTTTTTCTGCATTGCATTGCAAATCGTTCCTACATGTTCTTAAACAAAACATCCTCCTCCATAGTCACTGTTCACAAGGATACATTGTTTAAACTATTTTAAACGGCATATGATAGCAGTAAGCAAAAACATTTGCCCAGAATACAGAAGTTGACAAAAGCAAGTGGCACCATATATATTGCAGTATATGGATTGGAAACAGGAATAAAAACCCTGCAGAGTGATGTCATATCCAGTTTCTATCCGTGTTACAGCTCTGAAGTGAAAAAGAACCTTAGCTCTCAACTGATTCACTGGTTATTAAACCCTTTCTAGTTCCTAGAGAGGCAGGGGGTAACATAGGATACCCTTCAATTAGTCATATATTTGTACCTACCCAGTGAATATTCATGGGAGTTCTTGAAGCAGCATTTCTGGCATTTCTGGCATTTCTTCCCTGGGTGGTTTGTGCTCCTAAACTTTGTGAAATTTTTGGTGGATACAGTGTTCATTCATTGTAATGAAATTGCCTTAGTTCAATGGGTTGTTTAGTGAAAAAAAGAAATTAATTTTTTTTTTTCTTTTTCTTTTTTTCTTTTTGGTAATTACACCCCAAAAGGATCAAAATAGTCCATTTTTTGTGGGTTTTTTTCTTCTTGAAGTCAACCTGCTGCTCAGTAATAGGAAGTTTTGATCCCTAGATATATGTCTAAATAATTGTTTAAGTGAACTTATATATTTGGTACCTGCAAGAAGCTCACTCACCAGACTGTGCCATGCTATGGCATTTACTGACTGGACTACCAATTTAACCACTTAAGGTCTCTTCGAATCTAAGCATTCAGATATTATTCTATAGCATAACATGTATATTTCATGTAATCTTTAATCAGTTCCAATCCATACACTATAATACCTATGGTGGCAATAACAAGCAATCTTATTGGACCAATAGATGAGGATATGGCTTACCTGAATGCAGAAATAGAACTCTATGTTTCCCTTCATATTGGAACGTTCACATCATTTTTGAGAACAGGTATGGATGGATAGGGTCAAAAGATGAATGAGGACAAAGGAACAGGATGCTGACACTTTTCTTGGTATTGTGAACCAGCCATTATCTCTGTCCTTACGTTCTGTCCCTCCCTCAGTGTGTTCATGGTAAAGGGTTGAAAACAAACATCCAATTTTAAAATAACTATAAAAAAGCTTAAAAAAAAAAAAAAGAAGTTTGGTGACATTCCACCAAGAATAGTAAGAAGTATGAAGATGTCTATTTCACCAGCAAGAATAATTACCATGAAATAATTACCATTGAATAATTATAGTTACCCTAGATTAATTAAAGTGGATTAATTACTTGAATAATTACCTGGAAATCATTTCAGTAGCGTATTCAAGGTAAGCTTTAACAACAAACACCCCCTCTTTTTTTTCCTTCTTTTTTTTTTCTCTCTCTCTCTCTCTTTATATATTTTTTTTAAAAATTTAAAATGTTTATATGGGTATAGAAAAGCAACAAAAAGAAAAGTTTGGTGACATACCTCCAAGAAGGGGAACTATGAAGACAACTATTTCACCAGCATGGAATAATTACCATGAAATAATTACTATGGAATAATCATCTGTGCAACTGTTAGCATGGAATAGTTAGCATGGAATAATTACAGGTGGAATAATTACTGAAATAATTACCATGGAATAATTATCCTGGAATAGTGCTAGCATGGAATAATTACAGGTGGAATAATTACTGGTATAATTATCATAGAATTATTTCAGCAGTCACTCCAAAAAGTAGCAGTAAGGAAAGCTTAGAACAAATTTCAGGGAGCTTGGGGCTCTTTGGATGAACAATGAAGTTTTTTTTGTTTTTTTTTAGAAAGTTCAGCTAGATTTCTGTATAAATATCATTTTCCAACCATCCACTGCTAGCAACTACAGTGTAACCAGTTCTCTCTCTACTTTTAGTAGAGCAATTGCTGAGGTCTAATTTCCTTGAAAATGCTATATTTTCCCTTTCAGTTATGCCTGACTCTTCAGCAGCACAAGAAAAGTGGACTGCCTGGTTAGTAGTGGTGATAAGAATTGCTGCTGGTGTGGAATTTCTTGCCAGTTTTTGTTCTTTCTGGGATTTGCTTGCTTGAAATTTTTAATTTTTGATTTAAAAGTGGGGGACTGCTTGACCCCACCACTGATAAAAAAGTATTTTGTAAAATTTGTAAAGCAGTTTTTCTGGGGTTAGTAGTGGTAATAGGAATTGCTGTGCAACTGTGAAATGAATTTTTTTCCCTGCTTTTGGGCTTACTTGGGTTTGCATGTTTTTGTGTTGCTTTTTTTTTTTTTTTTTTTTTTTTTTTTTTTTTTTTTTTTTTGGTTTGGTAGAAAGGTGAGAGGAAGCATGGGCCAAATTGTTCCCCTTTCCCTGGACCCACCACTAATAATGGAGTACTTTTGGGTACAGGTTAAAGGTTAAGAAGATAGAGTAAATATTGATCCAGCATATATAATTCTGTCATCCTGCATTCAAGTTCAAGCTAAATCACAAGCCAGAAAAGAAGCACACTTCTGTCTTTTCTTTATTTGTTCTTGTTGAATTGACTTTCCTCAATGTTTTTTGAGTTTTTTTGTTTTGTTTTTCATTGTAAACTTTATTCTTTATCACAATGGTACCAGTCCAACCTATAGAATTAACTAGTCCAGACCTAGTCATAATGATGGTAGTAATAAGTAAACCTGAGTCACCATTGACAGTGTTGTCTCTGTATAAATTTTATTTTCAAACCATCCACTGCTTTCTACTATTGTGTAACCAGTTCTCTCTCTACTTTAAAGTGAATGCTAAGGTTTCCTTCCCTTCCTTGAAAATGCTATATTTTATACCTCACTAGTTATGTCTGACTCTTCAGCTGCATAAAAAAGTTGGCTGTTTTGTTTGGTTAGTAGTGGTAGTAAAAATTTCTGCTGCTGTGGAGCTTCTGCCAGTTGTTGTGCTTTCTGGGATTTTCTTGTTATTTTTAGAAAATTTGACTCTTTGTGGACATTCTGGTAGCCCCAACCGATGATTAGTAATGTGGTGGCCACAAACAGTGATTAGCAATTAAGAAATACTCCTGACTTAGAGTAAACTATTAATTTTTTTTCCTTCTGAAGCAACCCATAAAACTACCTGTCCTGGCTGGTCTAAGATAATTTGAATTAATTCTAATTGATTTAATTAGAATTCAATGTGTATGCAAGTAATTTGAATTCAATGTGTATGCAAGTAATTTGAATTCAATTTGAATTAATTTGAATTCAATGTGCAGGGTGGGTAGGTTCTGCAAGCTTAGCATACCAGTCAACCTTAAGATATCTGAAGATCTACTGAACCATATATCTGCAGCTGAGTGTGTTGAGCGACAGGCTGAAATATTCTGGATATTGTTTGGAGTGTGATAGCTTCTGAATATTCTCTCACAGAATTACTTCAGACAAAAAATAAAGACCAGAGTGGATCCAATAGACAGTCTTAACAATGACAT
>OZ017791.1:8151877-8229280 GCA_963969325.1 Lycopodina hypogea | reverse complement strand
GTTAAAGCACTCGGGCAATAGCCGCTTGACAGCACTTGGTCTCTCCTCAAACTTTCCTCTGTCATTGTCAATAGTAAGGAGGTATTATTCACAGCTTGGGTGAAGTAAGGGCACACACTGCTGTCATGCACTCACTCACTCACTTGAACACCATAGTCCCCTCACTGCCATGGCCCAGCACTTCCTGGGAGTAGTACATTATCTTACCGATATTCACTTCTCCATCTGTAATAGAGAAATAGCAGAGAATGGACTCTAGTTACACACTCAGAGAGACAAGGACATGTGCCGAGAGGAGAAAACATTGGATGGGGGGGGGGGGGGGAGGTAAAGGAAGGAGGGAAAAGAAGAATGGAGGATGGAGGGGGATGAAGAAAGAGAGGGAAAAGAAAAATATGGGGTGGAAGGAAGGAGGGAAAAGAAGAATGGAAGATGGAGGAGTGAAAGCAGTAGGGAAAGAAGAATGGACGATGAAGGAAGGGGTGAAAGAAGGAGGGAAAAGAAGAATGGAGAATGAAGGAGAGAGTGAAGGAAGGAGGAAGTGAAGGAAAGAGGGAAAAGAAAAATGGAGGATGAAGGAGGGAGTGAAGGAAGGAGGGAAAAGATAAATGGAGGATGAAGGAGGGGATGAAGGAAGGAGGGAAAAGAAGAATGGAGGATGAAGGAGGGGATGGGGGAGGATGGAGAGAGGGGAAATGGAGGGTTAGGATGGAGGGGGAAAGATGAGGAGAGAAGAATGAAATGGGAGGAATGGAGGGGAAAGGAAAGAGAAAGAGGATGGGGGAGAAGATGGAGTAGGGGAAAAGGGAGGGGGAAGAATGATGGATGGATGGAGAAGGATCGAGAAGGATGGAAGGGGGAAAGAATGAGGGGATGGATGGAGGGGGAAAGGTAGAGGAAGTTATGATATCAGGGAAAAGATGAATGGGTGTAGGGGGAAAGGGAAAAGCAATTTTAGGTGAAATGCATATTTCTGAATAATAAGATCTCAAGAATCACTTCTATATCTCATAAAAGACTTGAGATTGCAGTGTTAGTCTATAAAGATCAGGTAACTGTAGTTATAGCAACTAAGCAGAGAAACTAAGCAGGCAACCAAGCAGGAAACTAAGCAGAGCAATTGATCAGAGCACAACACAACGTTCAAAGCCAAACTTTTACAATCAAATAAAGTAAAATGACTTCTTGAGACAGACCATATCCAGTGCACCCTGTGCACGGCTGACTCACCAACATTGGGCGTGGCCAGTGGAGTCCCTCCTCCTGTGTGCACAGTGTAGCTGCTGTTGTGGCTGCCCGTGCCATTAGCTGAGCGAGAGGCGGAGTTGCTGCTGCGAGAAGAGTCAGTGGACAAGTGGGAGGATGTATTTGGCTGGAGATACACACACACACACACACAAAGATCTCTCCATTAACTATATGCACAGGTGAGAACTAAAGCTTATCCATTAGTTTAGCTTGATTAAGAACATTTGTTTGTACAAACATTTATCAGTTCTAATAACAATTAGCAAGTTGGCAAAATCTCAAAACGGAAGTAAAAAGAGTTGTGTTATCTTGTGATTACATAATGATTCGTAGTTCACCTACTCAATAAAAAATGATATGTTTACTGTAACCCTAATGCATATAAAAAGTAGTAATCAAGTTCATCACATGTTTGCATGACCAGTAATTTATTGTTAAAATTTTGTACTTCCACATTCCTTGAAAAGGAATCGGGTTAATACTCCCAAAACAGGATGAAGATAGGGCCTCGAGCCAACGGTGGTGACGTGAACTAACTCAGAGAGGTCGGTGAGAGCACCAGGGGGAGCTCTCATTCTTCTAACGGACTGGCACCCAACTGTTTGGGAGATTTTTCCTTTTTTTTCTAATGGACTTGGCACCCCACTGTTTTGGTTGCTGCCTCTCATACATCGCCAGTCAAGTGGAGACCAGAAGAAAGCAAAGTCCAAACAGAAGACAGTCACTGATTCCCAACTCTTTCCAGGCATCTTCTTCCGAAGAGGATATATCCAGTACCTCACTGAACTACTGCTGGAAAAATCCAATGACAGACAGGACAGAGGAAGTCCAAGGGCCTCTTGGTGAAGAGAAACAAAAAAGAAGCATTGGAGGACGGAGATCCCGATGGAGGAGGGAAGTATCAAATTTTGAGAATAGTATGCAGGCTAAACATTTACATTGTTGTGGTCATCATCCGCTGTCAGCAGTAACTGTTGATAAGATGTTATAGTCATGTAGGGATAACTCAAGAGGAAAAGAAAGACATTCCAGGGCTAGGGCTAAGAGATGTCTTACTGGTTGTCTGTACTTCGGTTCTCCTCAAAGCTTCTGCACAAACTGCACCATCACCTGCCTCAATTCCTCCTCCAGATGTTCGGAACACACAATCCAATCTTGTAGACGACAAGCTTGATGTTTGCACGCCTGATTCTAGTCATACAGACTATTCCAGTTTGGTGCTTCCTTTTCGCCACCTGAACCTCCAGTTGTTGCAGTTGCCCAAGAGGCCATTTATGTTTCCTTCAGTCTGGCCTGCCACTACTGCTTCTCATATGATGGCATTGGGAATTCCCAACATTTCAATGAGATGCTACATATCTTGGTTACAGAGAGAATTGTCATCGAAGATTTCGCTGATGCTGAGTAGATCAGCTTGCTGACTATCTTGAGACAGCTGTGACTATCTGATATTCATAAGTAGCATAAAAGAATTCTTCTGGAGTCCAGTCTCTTTGATGAATTTAAAGGGTTGTGTTTATAAGAGATGAATTTGGGGCAGATGGAAGGGCAGAAGTAACCAGGGCAGGCTCAGGTGGAACTAGCTTCTTGTCCTTCTGTACAGGTGGTAGAGAACTTTCTGGCATACTTTAAACTTCCTCTATAACATTGAAAAAATGGGCATGCTCTCCGAAAAGATCTGATTCATCAATTTCTTGGGATTGAGAGATGGGAAAGGGAGAGTGTGCACCGCAGCAATGCTGACATGGCCTATGTCACAGTACTCGGCAAATATGCTGAAAAAGAAGTGGTTCTAACATTCCTTGTTCAAACTTTGGCATCACTAAACCCAGAAGTTTCATTGCATCATGGATGAACAGAGAATAATTCGTTTGGATGAAGCCAGCGCTGGTAATTAGAAGTGCAAATACCATTGGTAATCACCACTAAAACATTCTTCCATGCAGTGCCATAGGTTTCTGCTCCTCTTCTACAAGTAAACTCAAACTAAATCGCAAATATATCCCTTATTAACTAAGTTGGCTGGAGAGCTGAGTTTTTAAAAAATTTATCCCATCCATTGGGTTTGTAGTAAATTACCCATGCATGAGCTTATCCTATTACAAAGGTCTTTGGTAGACAGATGCCTTGATGCTCTGCCATTCATTATTCTTATGAAAGAGTTCTTGCTACCAGCGTAATCACAGTTTACATGCTTGACAGAATCTCAGACTGAGGTCATAATTAGACAATGAGTGACGCAATCCAGTGTTTATATATTGGAACCAGTGTTACTGTCATCACTAATCCATGCATAACAAAGATTGAAACGTAATATACTTTATTGTTCTACATGATTTTGTGCTCTAAAACATTCCCTGTAATTAAGCTAATGGATGTCTAGAATATTCCCATGGGCATACCAAAGAAATATCCGTTTTGAGTCAGTTTAAGATCACTTCAATAGTAATTAAGATGCATTAGAATAAACTAGACAAGATATATCAATATTAATAACCAGATAGGATATAATGGTACCTTCAATGAAACTTAAAAAAAAAAAAAAAAAAAAAAAATACCCATTTACATATGATGGTAATAAAAAAAAAGGCAGCTACCAGCTATCTCATGTAATAGTTAAATGATTAAAGACATGCTGACTCTACACAAATACTTACCTGCAATGGTTTAGCAACCAGTTTAGCCACAACGATGGCTATGACAGTGGCCACAATGGCAGATAAAGACACAGTCAAGATGGGGACCACTAAGGCAGAGAGTTCTCCTCCCACTCCAAGAGATTGTCGTTGGCTTTCCTCTTGCTCCGGCACTATCATGGTGACTGGAGAGGCAGGAACCGTTTCCAACACTGCTGGTTTGCAAAACACACAGCACAACACAATTAGCCTTTGTACACACTCAATGCTCCATGCTAATAAATGAGATGACAGTGTTTACCTTTGAAACTCAAGGCAAAAATTATATCATATTTTTAATCCTGTGTTTAAGGAAAATTGCGTCAACAAAAATCAATTTCATTCAGTTCAGCACAAAATTGTGAACCATGTTTCCTGTGAGACAGCTAGAAAAATTTACAATCTTGTAATAAAAACCTACTTCAAGCGTTCCTTATAATTAATTAAGTGCTATTTACAACTTGTTCTTCACCAACTCACCAGTGGCAGCAGTGGACTTGATAGAGTCAGTAGTCTCCTTATCAGCATCAGGATAATGCCCATACTTCATCAGAGACACAAATTGTTCCTCAACAAGTTTGGAGAGAGATTGAAAGTGGACAATTCCATCATTATCCTTGGGTAAGCAATAATGACCAGCCTCCACAAACTAAATCCATAGGGAATAATATTGTTGTTATCAGCAATGGACGATTAAGGTTCTATTAGACACATTCATACTGTATTGGAAGAGAAGTTGCACTATCATTGGCTAACATAGGAGTGCATATCCATGCACAT
Source organism: Lycopodina hypogea (assembly GCA_963969325.1). Classification (NCBI taxonomy): domain Eukaryota; kingdom Metazoa; phylum Porifera; class Demospongiae; order Poecilosclerida; family Cladorhizidae; genus Lycopodina; species Lycopodina hypogea. The sequence goes on along the minus strand of OZ017791.1, from coordinate 8,224,577 downwards.
CACAGGGACTGGGTTGGAGGTGTGGTTTCATCTATAGGTAGAGTAGCACGCTTTAATAATAACATACATCCAAACAACATCACACCTGGTCAAGGCAGTTCTACATCTCAGTTAGGATGAGTTATATCTATATACAGGTCCAGGACACATGCACACACACTAACAAACTAGTGCAAATACAGACAGAACACATTCATGCGCACACACACTAGTGCAAATACAGATACACACACACACACACTAGTGCAAATACAGATACACACACACACACACACACACACACACACACACACACACACACACACACACACACACACACACACACACACAAACAATGCAGACACACACACAATGCAGACACACACAATGCAGACACACACAATGCAGACACACACACCTGATCAGTGCCTTCATTATCAGGCCCATCTGTTTGACTTGACACCTGAAACGAATCAACGTCCACTTTTGGTCCCTCCAGGAGAGGCATCTCGTGGGAGCTGAACTATTGGAGCACACATACATCAGTGAAACAATCACATGACACTAAGCAAGACTGAGAGCAACACAGGTCATGATAAAGTCAACAGTGTTAACAGACCATCAGGGAGAACAACAACATGTGGAAAATTAATTAATCTTCATTTCACTCAATGACTGGGAGGATAAAGAAAAGCTGAGTCTTTTGACTAAATTCCCATTGAACAAGGGAGTATGTACACGGACCCCCCCCCCCCCCCCCCTCCCTATAGGCAAAACACATTGCATTGGCAGCTGCATCTCACTCCTGAAGGAACATTTTCACTCCAAATTTTGCAGATAAACTTTGGGTACCATAATATTTATTAAAATACTTAAAAATAGGCAATTTTTTAATCTGGTTTCAGCATAATCTATACAAAAAGGAATGCGTATATTTGTCCGTCCTTGAGTTAGTTATGCCCACTGAGTTAGAAAATGAAAACGCTATTTCCTGAGGTCGAAGGGACATAGATGAATTTCAACAGAAACAATTAGCATTTAAAATAATTTTGAGAAAGCTATGTTTGAAGCAGTAGTAGATATTCACATAATTCCTTTTGCCATTCTATTCTCTACCATGGTGAGCAGTGCAACATCATGGTCACTTCCCCCCCCCCCCCCCCCCCCAGGTGTTAATTACATACCTCAGATCATCATGGTCACTCCCCCCCTCCCCCCAGGTGTTAATTATATACCTCAGATCATCACGGTCACTCCCCCCCCCCCCCCCCCCCCCCAGGTGTTAATTACATACCTCAGATCATCATGGTCACTCCCCCCCTCACCCCAGGTGTTAATTACATACCTCAGATCATCATGGTCCTCCCCCCCCCCCAAGGTGTTAATTACATACCTCAGATGGTGAAGTGAGCATCTCCAATCCCTAAATGCTGTTATGACTGGTAAAGGGTCTCTATATTGGATTGAATAATGCCTTAACTATTGACTAATCAGGCTGAAATTTGGCATGTGATCTGTAAGTAACCGGGTTACTGTTTTTAACTACCTGTGGGTGTGGTATTGTCATAGCCACATCCACAGGAAGTTGTTTTAACTAATCAGGACTAATAAGGTTGAAATTTGGTGTATAGGCTCCAAGTAATTGGATAGAAGTCATTTAAGGGTGTGTCAATGGGTGTGGTTGTCATGACCCAACCTTTGGCTGACAAATAATGTCCCTTTTACTGGTAAAGGGTCATTCTCGTGTGTGGCTCTGCACTGAGGAGTCCAGGATGAACTAGGTGTTTGTAACAGTACCACACTACCAATTAGCCTGATACCATAGAGGCACAAAATATTGTGTCACTGCTGAATTTAGCATTGCCTTATATGGTAACAACCACTCCTACTCACACATGCTGCCTGGAATGCTACCACTGCAACACTCTGGTGGCCCACCCAGGGGAGGGGTTAGAGAAGGACTTCAAACTGGAAGGTGATGTAATCATATCTCTACAGTGTCCACATATAGGTTCCTTAGTTAGAAGGGAGGGCGACATTTTGTTGTTATATACAGGGACTTTCAGGTAAAGGCAGACAGACATTTTAAAAATTAGCTTGGTAAGTTCAAACCACTTAAGAGGCTGTAACTTAGATTCACTTACATACCACACCCTGTTCACCATCATTCCCTAATACCATATGCAATAGATTTCCTCAAGGAATAGAAATAGTGTGTGTGTGTGTGTGTGTGTGTGTGTGTGTGTGTGTGTGTGTGTGTGTGTGTGTGTGCGTGCACGTGCACACACCCACTTACCCACTTACCTCTAACATTAGATCAGTTTCTTTAACTAAAGATTCGACAGCGTAGACCTGTCCCTCATAGGAACCTACAAACAACGATGGCCTGTGGTGGGTGTTAAAAGAGATAGAATAGGATAATCATTACAACAAAATGTGATTACAATGAAGTGTTGATTGTCATTCTTAAGTTCCACTATTTAGGCCCAGCAAAAGTGATTATAGAAAGAATGTTGCACAGTCACAATAAGAAAATTAGCCTTAAAACTTTGTCCAGTATCTAGTATAAAAAAATCACTACTTTCAGGACCAGAGCCTATTCAAACATCTCCATCTCCCCCTCCTTCTCCACTTAAATAAGCAAATATTCTGAAGCTAAGTTCCCAAAACATACTGGAGAATAGAATCCGATGCCTTGATCCCAAACGTGTCTGTCATAAAGGCTAGAACGGATGACCCAGTGAGCATGCTCAGTGAGTTGGCAGCCACACTGGTGGACGGAACTTTCCTCAGGCCTCCACCTTCCACAGAGTAGACAGCCATTACTGGAGAAGAGTATGTCCCACGCCACACAGATTGTCCTGCACAGGGAGAACACACACAAATACACTCACAAGGAAACTTAATGCATTAACACGATAAATATCCTGTAGCCTTGACAACCAGCCTGACATATACAACCATATTAAACACAAATAATAATGTAGAATGTGTATGTTGCCTAGCAATATTAGCATGGTAGTTATGAATTAATGGTGTGAGACCACAAACACACACCCATAAACAAAGCGATGAGCATGTGCAGCTTTATTACACCCTCAAAATTCTGTGGTCTGTCTGTGGCTTTGTTTACTGACTGACTTAAGTTCAACCAAAAGTTCATCAATTTTTAAGTAATAATTGTTCTCTCCAGAACATTATAAATCCTCCAAAATGCAAAAAAACAACAATGACTCAGTACAAATGAAACACCTCCTAGAGCACACACAATCATAATCCCACACCTTGCATTCCCATGATGGCAAGAAAACATTACCTGTCAGTCTGTCCACTGAGAGAACCGAACCATCCGAGTTGGAACAGAAGTGCAGATAATCTGGACAATTAGAACAGAAGACAGACTAATCAGTACAGCTGTGGACTGGGTAAGAAACCATACACTGCAGCTAATAAACCTAAGGATGAAAATGTCGTAATTAAAGCAAGACACACTGATAATCATTACAGCCTAAATGGAATATTGACAACAGAGAAATAGTAACCCTAACAACTCATACAATTAATTTTGTGCAATTACACCTCAGTGATAAAAATAACAACGATCAACTACAAATGATAGTGGTTGTGTTCCTGGCAACAACATTATCAATATTAAATATACAAATTAAAGTAAAAATATTTCTTTGAAATAAAAAAGGTAAGTAGGGATGTGTCCGCAAAAGTGCAGAAAAAGAATTCTGTGACAGTGTGTGTTACAAAATTGCCTACTTCACTGATTCCTGTGAACTCAGAATTCTACACGATAATGTGACAGTCTGTGTTGCAAAATTCCTGTGATCTTAAAATAATTATTCTACTTGAGCTAGCTACGAGCAAATTGAAGAGGTGGAAGTCTTTCGACATCACATCTTACACATTACGTGAGAATGTGGAATCGGTGAAGTAGGAAATTTTGTAACACACACTGTCACAGAGTTTTCGTTTCTGCACTTATTGCTGACACATCATCCCTATTTACCTTTTTTATTTCTAAGAAATATTTTTTACCTTTACTTGTTTTCTTTAGTTTTTGCACACTGTCAGATAGCTAGCTACAGTACTAGATTGGCATCTCGTATACATCTGATTGGCATCCACAAGCGCGCACATATTTTTTTACTTTCACTTGTTAAATATAATGTCAATACCAATACTCGATAATTCTGTGCATCACCAAATTAGTAGTGTCAGTGGTTTGAAGTTAACACTGCAGCTGCTAGTCTGGGATATACTTCGGTAGTTTGTTAGCATGGCAAAGCAAATGAAGAGGTCATGGACTAGTCCAAAGAAATAATAAGCTGTTAGTATAACTATTGCATGATTTGTTGTAGCCAGCTAGGCTCTAGCCCTGGAACTGAAGAAAAACAATAAAAAGAAAGATGAAGAACATTTGGCGATTTTGACGAGTCTCAGCTTGCTAATTTAGTGATTGATTTGGAGGACAGAAACTATCTTGGTAGTTTTGTGTTGCAGCTTATATGGACTGCAGGTGAGTTTTGTAGCCAAGGTTGATCCATAGCAGAGAAAATGAAGCTTTCATGTTGTATTAGTTAATGAGGCCGCCATTTTTTCCCTGGTCATCCCTACTTGTACTCTCTGATACAACTCCTAGAGATATTTATTGGCTCATGACAAATAGATCAAGAGATGATTTTTTGAATTTCCAGCAATAGCCCTAACCTTAGCAGTTCTCGGTGACAGCAGCCTACAAGCCAGTGTATTAGTAAGTAGAACTCTACCAGTCACATGCACACAACCCCCAGTTACCTGTGGCTGAAGGTTCCTTGTACGAGTTTGAAGTGTAGTCCATGTAAGTGATATTCCACCTGAACAAGCAGCCACAACATGAAACCACAAGACACTTGATAGTTTCAAAATGCATGAAATAGTAAGATTTATTTATCACAAAACAACTGACTACAAAAACATTATCAAAACATTTACTGACCACATAAATAATCATGAGTCCTGTACATTCCACTCTGATGTTGCATGTAAAGTCCTATTAGGCATAGTAACCAACTAAAAGTCCCACTTACTTTTTCATACGTGTCCTGGAGTCAAAGATGGTGATGGTGTATGCTAAAGAAAGTTTGTAATACGTAAGACATAATATTTGATAATGGTGATGGTGGATAGGGAAGAGAAACGACTACTATATGGTGTGCACATATTTCTAGATGAAACCCTGCTATCAACCTGCCTATGTTTCCCCACAGGATAGTCAACATACAGACATCACATGGCAACACACCTGTACGAGCTATACGCAGCACAGAGCTGGAGGCCTGACATGTCTCCGCCACATCCATGCCATTGTAAGAGTGAAGTTCCTTGCCCGACATTGAGTCCACTTCAAACCAAGAGTCAGTCTTTTGACCTACATGCAACCATGGCAACGATGACATATTTAATAACTCCAATCAAACAGAATGTAACAATATTGGCCGCACACAGAAACTGCTGGAGAATTAAGAGTTTGAAACAATTGTGATATGACTCCTATGAATAACACTAAATGATATTTGAAGGTCCATCCATTATCTTATCTTGCTCAAATAGGTACTGATAAAATCTCTTGATGGCCTTGCTTGATATGTTTTCATCTCTGAAGCAATTCTGCTGCCGTACACAAGCAATACTTTAGTTACCTGCATAGAGGAGGCCATTGCTGCTCTGTGTGGGAGAAACCTCCACCAGCTTTGGGATGCTCAACGCCAACCTCTAAGGGAAGAAGAGCAAGAGCTCATTACATCACCACATGTACAGAAAACAGTAATTGACACCTGTAGGAACCTTTTTAGGGGGAACATAAAATATATTCTGTTCATCTGCATTTGTAATGTGTGAATTAATATCTACCCAATCAGACTTGCATTAAGGACAGTTCATGGTATAAGTTGTGCCTACTGCAATCATGGAATAGATTCATTCGCTTTCCATTGTTTTTGGTAAAGGGTTTTTTTATTATTGTGCATTGCATATATTTCACAACCCACACTCAATATTCAGACCTAGTGTTCCATTTATTTGGTGTTTGTGCTTCCAGGTGTGCACACAAGAAGGACCCACACACAGAGAGAAGCACGGGCCATGGGCAAACACAACATAGAGACCCACACTGGCCAAACTTGCTGCAATGTACACACTGATAATACTAACATGATGTAACTTGATGATTGAAGCATGTCAGGTCATACATAATGAGCACAAATATTTCCAACATCTTAATCAGAACTTGAAGCAACAGAAATAAAAAAATGAATCCAATTGTTATTATTTTCAGGATATCTTCCTAAGCTGTGATCATATAATAAACTTGTAGTGGGTGTAACTATTGCTACTGGATGACCAGGTTTACCTCCAGGTGGTCACTTTCTCCCAGTGCATAGATACTGCCATCCTTAGGGTTTGGGAAGAAGTTTAAGCTGTTTCCATACACAAAATATTAGAAAGAGAAACCAAAAATTAATATACACTTAATGTTCACATGTGCATGCCTAGTATACCTGTAGGTATATTGTAATAGTCATATCAACTCACTCATATGATGACCCTGATGAACCCTGGAGGATAGGGTCTGCAGAAATAAACAAGCATTCAATATGATCACACAAGACAACAGACAACAGTGAGTCCACACACACGCACCTGACATGGGTGAGTCACATGTAATAGGATAACAGATATGGGAGGATGTCATGGTATCCACTGTCTAGCACATACATGTAACACATCTACTTACACACACCAATCAAAGTTTAGCTTTAGATCATAAATCCACTATCCCAATTCCTTGATTTGATTCTGTGGTCTAACATATTCAAAAGCAAAATATGCGGAGGAGGGAAGATCAAGGAGCTTCTCCTTCGTTCAGCTTCAACAAAACTCAGCGGCTGGCCTATGCATTGCTTACAGCACGTGGGGTGGCCAGTCTCGTGCACCTGAAGGTGGGTTAGGTCCATCAAGTGTTACTTTTGAAGGCATTGCAGAGTCAATCACCTGTTGCTGTTAAGCTAGTCTGGTTCGCAATTATGAAGCTAAACTTTGGCATGTCAACACAATAATATTACATTGATGTCCCTTAAAAAAAAAATAAATAAATAAAAAATTTAAAAAAATAATAAAAAAAAATCATTTTAAATTGATTTATTTCTTTGTTGCATTGAGTAATATATTGCTAACCAGCCCATTAGCAGGTCAAGATATCTTTATTATAGATCTCCTGTTAGTCATGATTGAATGACTTTGATGTAACCCTAGCCCAAGCCCTTGGCCTCCCCTGTCTCTCATACCAAGGGTCATCATAAAACGTTTATTTTTATAGACAGAGCTCTCTCAGATAACTTCACACTGTAATCTTGAAACTCCTTTTGTCCTTCTCAACAGTAATAGCATGACTGTTGAACAATACATCACTGAGCCACTCATACAGCTCCCAACTATACATGTACTTTTACAGTCAAATATAATCTGCATGTACTGTAATATCCTAATGACCATATTAGGCAACATTGTATGTGTGATTGACAAGTGGACCAATGAGATGTACACACAACAGTACTACATTTAAAGGAGCCACAGAGCTCTTGCCTTCCTAGACCTTTTCAGGAGTCAATAAACATCAAGCAGATTAGAATTAGAGCACCAGCTATGTAGAGTAATTGTTCCTCCAATTATTAACTGGGTCCAAATGGACATTCTTTGAGGCTTCCAGTTCCAAGTGTACAAATAGTCTTCTCTTCATCTTCTGTAAATAGCACAAATTTTTTTGTAGCCGAAATTAGGTTTCTAAAAAATCTAGAAGTCGCTTCTGCTATGCAAGGATGGGCATCTGTCTAGGCATGATAAAAGCATTGTGCTATCAAAAAAATTACTTTTGGATGTACTGTGTGGTTGTTTTTAATCACATGCACACAGTACTCCACAAAAAAACAACAACAAACAAAAACAAAACACTTCAAGGACACACTTCCAGCAGTACCAGTGGGCCACCTGAAACCACATGTAAATTTGCATTAGCATTGCACTTTGTAGTCTAGAAGATATTCTTGCTAAGCCGAGAAAAGTCAGTTGCTGTTGTTATTTTATCCTAAACTTTGGTAGCTGGTAAGTTTGCCTTGACTGTTCCTGTGCAATAATTTAGTATCTAACGAGAGCACACAGTGAGGTATATCATAATAGCTATATATCAAGTAAATGACCACATTTTTATTTTTCCTATTTAATAAAAGATACAATATTTACACTCCCTCAACAGACATCAACAAACATCAAATGACATCTAATCACACAATATCACTTAGCAACTGATTAAAAATGTCACTGGTTACCATAATTACTAAATCGACTAAGAATTTCTTGCATCACATATTTTTGCAATTAGAAATCCATGTCTAAAGCTAATTACTGCTTGTCTTGAACTTGAGACATGGTAGATCGATGATATGAGGATGCTCAAATAGGTTCACGTTCCGTTCCAGAGTCCTCTCGAAAATATATCACGCTCAGATCTCGTAAAATTACATGAATGATGTGATGAGAGATCAGCCAATGTCATATTCACCAGACTTTAGATCAGCAGCATTATCACAATTCCCTCGAAGGAAAGAAATAGCAAGCATAGTTGGAAAGTCTGATGGAGGAAGGATGTCAAGCTGCAAGGGACTTGGCAACACAAGCCCCCCTCCCCCCTCCGTTCTAAGGAGAGTTAATATTCACCTTAGCTGTGAGGATGATAATGAAATATTAACATCATCTTTGTCTACATGGCTGGACACCCTGACCAGTCCAGTGCCTGAGGATATAGTCTACATCAGCTGCAATGAACTATAATCCACTGTCATGACAGATTGCATTTCCCCTTGGTCCCATAGGGATACCATGCTTGCATGATAAAGCCCTAAGTATATTAGTAAAAAATCCCTGGACTCCGTTGTGGTTACAGAAAAATATTTTGACATACTAATCCTGACACCATTAGATCTCCATTCAAATCACCACACTACACTGTGTTTACAGAGCAAGGCGGGGAACATCAAGACTTCTAGACCTGAGTCAGTCAATGCATGACATCACATGGTGCTGTATAAGTACGATTAAGCCACACCCACTGGCAATAATCAACAAGTAAAGGATTCTCATCAATGTAGGGGAAATTCAATTGTACAGTGGAGTAGCAAAAACAGAATAATCTATTATTAGTCAAGAACAAACCCATATCAAAGGAAAACCAGTTGGACTTCAGTCTTTAAGACATACATTAAATGTAATGATGATTGCATTTGACAACAGACTCTCAACCCCCTGGGTATAAAGAAATGACTTGGCATGGGGTAAATAATAACAGCTCCTCTAATAAATCAACTGGTTGACTCAATGAAACAGCAGTTCCCACTGATAATACTTTTGGTGTTCCTGCTTGATTTTTTTTTTTAGTGATACGAAAGAACTAAATAATTTCTTTGCTTGTCAATGCATATTACTATATTTTATGCAGACCTAAATAAAAATGAGTTTTCTAATCTTCATATTTTTCGGAGCCTTTATGATGGCTATGCATTTTTTGTATGAGAGTAAGGGGGTAAATGTCAAAACACTCAGACTGAGGGGGTAAATGATGGAGAATCAGTTGAGAATCCCTGGTTTACAGAGACTTGATGGATTCAGTGTTATCTAATAAATAGCTAATAATCTGTGTTGTGTGTGTGTGTGTGTGTGTGTGTGTGTGTGTGTGTGTGTGTGTGTGTGTGTGTGTGTGTGTGTGTGTGTGTGTCCCCGCTATACATTCCTTCAATTTTGAAGCTAAAGAGTCAAGAAGGGTAATAAAAGAATGGAAATCAAGCTCTGCATCCACTCATGTGGTTTTTAATTTGGATAAGACTTATTCAGAGTGCACTTACAAAAAAGTGACCAAAAAAGGCCATTTTAGGCTGACTAATGGGAGCAGTTGCAGGGAGTTGCATTCTCTTGGTAGTTCAGTGTACACCTTCAATTTAATACCTGGATAATAGAAATTAGCTAAAAATTCCATGATAAACAACACCCCACCAAGCAGTGTAAAATTTTGAGGGTGGCAGAGAATTCATTTTGAATGGAATAAAATGAAGAAAAAAAAAATTAAATGTTTCCAGGTTTCAGAGTGAATAGGTGGTTATGTGTTGGTGGCACAATTATGGTGGTTATTTTTATCTTCTTTTTTTGTTGTTGTTGAGAATATGGTTTACTAAATACAAATTTTGAACCAGGAATAGGGCCTTGGTTTTCCATACCAAAGAAGGAATTATTGTACACAGAAAAGAGGAGAGAGGGGGCCAGAAAATGTCAGTTTCAGAGAAAAATGAATCATGATTACAGGAACCTGTTGTTGGTGCACCTTTTCACCCCCACATAGCCATCCACAGGTCCTACCATTAGAAGACAGAAAATGACATCACCTTGAAATTCGTAACAATTGATTGGTTTATGCTGAGTTGTGGAAAATTGAAGATAAAAAAAATATATAAGACTATTCCAACCTTGCATGCAAAGCTGCAAATAGCCATCTAGTTAAGATAAAAACTCATCCCAATCCTTCACATGGCAACATAAACAAATGGAATGCTACAGACAAGAGTGATCCCTTTACCTTCATCCAGCCGCCATAGTTCTCTTCCTGTGTTCTTCTCCACGGCCACTATTGTGCCATTGAGAGTTGAAAGAAGGAGCAGAGGCTGGTCAGAGACTATCAGGTCATGCTACAGACACACGTCATTAATCAAAGCTAATGATATGTGCAAAGTATAAAGTTACATCATCTGATATAAATAAAGTTCCAGCCTCATGTGTGCCTGCACTAGTAATCCACATGCCTTCAAATGTTTTTTATGTTGCTAGATATCCATAGAGAAAAATATATACACAATATAGCTATGATTTCTGGAAACAAACAGGAACAATTTCAATTTGGAACAAAACACCCTTGACGAAAAGCATAAAAAAACAAAGCAAAGCCAACCTTAAAGGCCTACCATCCACATACATAGTACAGCTAGTGTAATTATATGAATCACCTCAACTCGAGAGCCAGACAGAGGTATCAGAGAAAATACAAGGCTCCAAGATAATATTACTGTTCTTATTCCAAACATAACCAAAACTTGCAGGCCAGTTTTAAAGAGGGCACCTCCACACACACACACACTGGGGACCCTCCGACTTGCACAACGGGTAAGCTAAGACCGGCGAAATATATGTTTACCCGATAACACGTCAGTGACTGCCAGGTGCTCATTATTTCAGAATTTCAGGTTATTGGCATGCGCCGTGCTGAGGTTAGCCCTTTCCACGTGTTGCAACTGCTCTGATAAGTTTCATCTCTCCCACTTGAGCAAGTTGCTGTCCTTCGCAGGGTTTTATAAAATACTGTGGTGAGTTGGTGAGTTGCGTAAAGAGGTTGGTGTTGACGAAGTTTTAGCGGAGCAATGGAATGGGTGTGCGGGAGGTCTTGAGAACCAGTGCAGCGGAGTGCTTGGTAGGGTCAAAATGGCTCATCCACACTTTCTCTTTCTCCCTAGATATTTCGGAATAAATAAGTTTTCAGCATGCCACCCAAATTCGATCCCAATGCAATTGCTGTTGGTAAGATTTATGTTTAGAGCTGTATAGCTTAGCATTTTGGCCTATTTGAACTGACCACTTTCTGTTTCAGTATATTTGAGGGCTGTAGGGGGAGAAGTTGGGGCAACCTCTTCTCTTGCTCCCAAGATTGGTCCTCTTGGTTTGGTAAGTTGAATAATAGGAGAGAAACATGAAAAACAAATGTGTCCTCTTCCCATTGTTTCTTCTCCAGTCTCCTAAAAAAGTGGGTGATGATATCGCCAAAGCAACCAAGGACTGGAAAGGGTTAAAGGTCACTGTTAAGTTGACCATTCAGAACAGACAGGCTCAAATAGAAGTTGTTCCCAGTGCTGCCTCACTCTTAATCAAAGCTCTGAAAGAGCCTCCACGAGACCGAAAGAAGCAGAAGAACAGTAAGTGTGTGTGTATCTTAAGTTTATTGAAGTGTTGAACCTAGTAACAGGAGAGTGGTCGAAAATCCAAAGCTGTGGTTATGTAATATGGAGTACAAGATAGGGAATGATAGCAATTTGTGCCTTATAGTTAACTAGAAGAATGTATCTTAGCATTGCCTGCACCAGAAATACATTTATGATAAATATATTATAGAGGGAGAAAGGATTTTTTACACATAGCAGCTAGCCACCCAGATTGCTTCGCCCATTTAGGAGTTGTTTTGCCCATCACCTGCCTCTAATGCATTGCCGATTGTTTTTCTAAAACATGAACCCTTTACCAACTTAGCACATCGTTTTGCTTCTCTTTCAACCATTTTCATTCCAATCGCGTACAGAAGGGGAGGTGGAAGGAAAAGGAGGAGGAAAAAAAAAAAAAGACAACTCCAGCTACCTAGAAAATCGTATTTTAAAAAACCAAACTAAAATTTTCAAAGTTTCATTGATATCCATTTGACTGTTTATCATAAATATTTCAGTTTATTAATTAAAAACTACTATTTTATTTATTTGATAGATTTGGTGCTGTTGGAAAAAGATTCCCTACTCACTTATTAAAAAATATCTTCGACTGCACAAATGAATGTTTGCAGGGTGGCTCTAGTCGTGCACACCAGATGTTCGGTAAGTGTAGGAAGCGTCTGGTGACTATTGCCTGGTTTTTGTGAGCCAAGGTTTTAAAAACCCCTTGGCAAATCAGATAATTTGCAATGAGTATAGTTCATGCTGCCTATCAAGTGATCTGCTGCCTTTCAAGCCTTTAGTTCATGATTCTTCTCTAGGATGTCTGGTGTGAGATTTGTAAATCTCAAGGCGATCAATGAGATGAAATGTTACTGATCGGAGTTCGGAGGATGGGAAAAATGAGAATAGTGATGGTAGGAATTGCATATCAGAACCAGAACAAGTGTTTTTACATTTATTTGAGTGTTTGTCATAACTGGACTTCGAATGTGCTTTTGCAGACAGGATGCTGAGACAATGCACAATCATTCTGTATCGAATTGTGGAAACTGTTAGCAAATTGATGCGCCAGTAGTTGGCCCTGGGCAACATCATCATTGCAGAATAGCTTCATGTTATTGTTGGGGGGTTTTTTTACCCTCAAAAGAGATTTATAGATATCTGTTTGTCTGTGTGTTTGTCAGGGAACTCTAGCTGATTTGACTGATTTTGGTGAAACCTTGTATAAATGTTTTCTATAGCCCCAGGATGTGGTTTCAAAAAAAAAAAAAAAAAAAAAAATATATATATATATATATATGACTAGAAAGATGAAATAGAGTTGATGGTTTTCTTTTAGAATCAAGTATGTTTACCATCAAGCCCACTGGTCGTCAACTCCATGAACTCAAGATTTTCTCAGGCCAAAGGTCGGCAATCTTGCTAACTTCCAGTCATATTTCCTTCTATCCAGCCTTGCATACACTCGTGTGTTTTATGCCTCAAGCAGAAGCCGCCTGGTGGCCATCCGGGAGTAATAATAGTATTGACATCTTTCTTGTAATCTAAACCTTCTTTGTGATCTGTGCTTGCAAGAGTGAAACAAATTGTTGTAGTTCCAGTAATGTTAGTGTCCAAATTCAATTGATGATTAACTGGCTATATTGTTTATTATTGTTCCTGTGTTCTTTCTTTCTCTTTCTTTCTCTCTCTCTCTCTCTCTCTCTTTCTCCCTCTCATTACATTCTCGTGTAGTTAAGCACAGTGGCAACATTACAATGGACCAGGTCATTGATATCGCACGGATCATGCGTCCTCGCTCCATGTCCCGCTATTTGTCGGGCACTGTGAAGGAGATTCTCGGCACTGCTCAATCTGTGGGCTGCACAGTTGACGGCTCGCATCCCCATGACAAGATAGACGAGATTAAGGAAGGCACTTGTGTCATTCCTGTAAGTTAGATGAACACACTGTTAGTAATGCTTGGCCACTTAGCCATTCTCTTCTCTTTTATTTCCCTTGTAGGAGGAGTGAATGGGGAAGATTTCGAACATTATTATGTTTAAAAATTATTGGTGGAAGAAGAAAAAATGATTTTTAAATATGAAAATGAATTTTTTTAAAAGAAAAAATATTTCAGGAGTACATGCAGTAATGATTTGTAAGTACTTTGTGATGGTCTCCCTTTATTTACTGCTTTTTGCATGACCTTTCAGCAAAATATTGCAGGCATTTGTTAATATTTCATGAATTGGGTCACCAGAGTAAAGCAGGGGGCCAAGAGCAAGAAGTGGACATTTTCATATGGATGGATACCAGAGGGAAAGGGAAATACATACAAAATTGAGTACAGTTTTAAAAAAAAAATAATTGTGTGAGCACTGCCACTAGCCTAGCACAATTGAGTGGGTCTGGTTGACCAGTTGAACAACAGGACAATTAAATGTTTTATATTGTTTGCACTGGCAGCAATCAATTTAACTATGATTGGTATTTGTCATATTTTTGAAGTGGATATTTGTATTGGCTGAATCGTGGCTGAAGTGTAGCCACAGTTGTTTTTATGGTTGGTAAAGAAAGATCTGTTTTACCTAAATGCAAACTTGCTGAATTTATGTGAATCATTTGTTATGTATGGTGCTTGTCCCTTTCCAACCCATAGCTGTCATTTTTCGTGGTGAGAGGGTTCTTTGGGAGGAAGGGGGTGTGGGGGTTCCAGTATGGAACCATTTCTTTTGCATGAACTTTTATCAAAGGTGATTTCTAGTGCTTTCTTTGTAGTTAGATGAGGGGAGAAATGATGTGTGAGTGAAACATTGGTTAGTGGTTAGCAGTATACTGCCACTTAGCACATGAGTGATTTAAGGAATTTTATCCTGCCATGTTCATTTCAGCCAACTGGTGGAGCAACCCAGGAAATGTCAAATGATTCACCTGAGGAACTGTTTGTCCTAGCATGACCAATGAGTGATCTAGTGGTTAGTGGAGTTGGCTTATTCTAGACATGCAACTGGGTTGCCTGTTTGAAGTATGTGCTGCTATAAAGGAGGTGAACCTGTTTACTTGCCTCACCAGAACTGGAAGATAGGTTAGGAGGATACTTGATCTAAAATTGTGATAATATATTTTTTTTCTAAATTTTTTATTTTAAGGTTTTAAAACTTAGTGGGGGGGGGGGGGGGGGGGGGGGTTTTGCTTTTTTATTAATTAGATTGTCAGTTCACTTAGTGGAAACCTCTCCTATGAAAGCTTTTTAAGTCTGTAATTACTAACTGAACTCCTTGGGTAATAACATTTTTATGTGTGATCAGATTACATCTGTGTTTGTAAAACAACTGTGGTTTCTTCTGCATGGAAGTAATTGCATGCACCCCCCTCCCCCCAGGTTACTCCTCAGGTCAAGTTGTGCATGCATGCATGCCAGGTTTCACATCTAACTGCAAGGGTATTAGCAGGCTATTTGCCACTCAGTAGATAAATAGATTTTCTTTTCTCAGCCTGCAGCTTACAGCTGTTTACAGGGTGGAAACTCCTGTGGGTCACCTGAGTCAACACACTCCCACCACACCCACGGGGGTGGGGGTGGGCGGCTCCTCCGCCAGCTAACCTGGTGGCACATTTTCCTGAGATGGAATGCTGGGAACCCAGTGCCATTTCCCTAGAGGTGCTGATGGAAGGCCATCTAAGTGGCACAGGTGTAGATCGAAGGCAGCTGACTAGCTGGAAAGGGGGGGGAGCGGAGAATTTGTACCTGAAGACAGACCTGCACCAAAAGGTGCCTGGCTCAATGCATTGGAGGGTTGGTTGTGCTGGAGAACCAACACTACCATTGAGGACTGCCAGTGGTTCACAAAGTTGTGCATTAAGGGGCAAGGATGACCATTTCCATGAGCGGAGCTGACCGACACGTACCCTATAGGTAGGTAGATAGATAGATACAATCATAGGTTTTATATTTGTGTAGATATCGTCTACTGTGTATATACTATAAAGATCAAAGAGCATTGTTTGTGTGTTAAATAATATATAGGTACACAACATTTTTGAAGAAGAAAAATAGACAAAAGCTACAATGAAGTAAACAAACAGAAGAAATTATGTTATAAGATGAGTAGAAATTAAATTTGTAATAAAGAAAAAAAGTACATATACATAACCAAAATTAATACATGGACGAAGTAGACATTTTTGTGACCACAGCCCACCAAAGGTGAAAACCACCCATAGGGTGGGTTTTTGATAGTGTGTGTGTGTGTGTGTGTGTGTGTGTGTGTGTGTGTGTGTGTGTGTGTGTGTGTGTGTGTGTGTGTGTGTGTGTGTGTGTGTGTGTGTGTGTGTGTGTGTGTGTGTGTGTGTGTGTGTAAGTAAGATAACCTGTCAAATGGCTGTAAGGATTTGGTTGAAAATTGGCAGATATGATATTCAGGTAATAGAAAGTAACCTCAGCTTTGTCCCATTTGTCCACACCCCATTGTTCAAGTGGAGTAACTAAAAGAAGCCCAAAAAAATGCTCTTCCACCTCAACCATTTAATTTTCATCTAAAAAAATGCATAGGCTTTCATATGCTACCATTTCAAAGAGCCATTAATGCATTTTAATATTGCCCACTAAGTTAACAAGAAAACAAAACCTATCAGCAATTCTAAAGGAAGACTAAAATTTGTTCAACTCAGAAATAGTGTTCCACGAAATCCTATTGCAGCAAGGGACTGCTGCTTTGGGAGAACAGCTGCAGGTACAGAATTCCTCCACTCACCACAATCCTGTACAACAAAATTGAGTTCCTGTATAACCAAAAATAATGGCTACCAAAGATTTTGCTAGAACAGTGTTAGAAGAAAGCCAAAAAAAAAAAAAAAAAAAAAAAAAAAGTGCCAAAAGAGCTTATTGCTAAAAGAGCCACAGACATAGTATTAATATAAAAATTAATCCTGCAAAGATTTCAAACCAATCTTAGTGGTGTGTGGTAACAGCTGGACTATTAAAGAATTCCCTGGAAGATCAGTGTTAGAAGAAAGAAAAATATAAAGTGTCAAAAGAGCTTATTACTAAAAGAGCCACTGAGATAATATTAATATAAAAATTAATCCTGCAAAGATTTCAAACCAATCTTAGTGATGTTACAGCTGGACCTCGTATCACCATTGTCTGGCTCATTCCAATTACAACTTAAAGCTGGTGCATTCCAACCACAGTTTAGGGAATATGTTCAGGCAAGCAACCAAGCAGACCACAAAAAAATAAGCTTATATACCCAAGAAGAACATTTCAAACAATAAATCCTTGGAAAGCATGCCTCAGAGCAAAAAACAACAACAAAAAAAAACCACACCAGTTACCTAAACTCACAGCAGCTTCAATGGTTGCAACTTCTGCACGGACCTGCAAGACATGCCCACCTACTGGACATGTCCTCCCATAACAGATATTCTAACGATAGACATGACCACCACTAACACATGTCATCCAGTAATGCATGTTCACCTGCATAACATGCCATCCTATAAAACCTGTCCACGTGTTGAACTTGCCTTACAGTAAGACATATCCTACTTCAATTCATGTATCTCAGTAATTCATGTCCACTAATATTACATGTACTCCTACAAGACATGTCCACCTGTAAGACATGCCCTCATGTAATACATGCCTTCCTTTATGACATATCCTCCAGTAAAACCTGTCCTCATCCACCTATAAAAACATGTACTCCAGTAAGACATTTCCAATTGCAAGGCATGCCCTCCTATAATGCAAACCAAGTAATAAAATGTCATCCAGTAGGAAATGTTTTCCAGTAAAGCACAACATATTGTAACATGCCATCCTGAAAATATGCACTCCACCAGCACATGACCTCCCACAAGACATTTCCTCCTACAAAGCATGACCTCACTTAAGACATATGCTCTCATAAGACATGTCATCCTGAAAGACATGTACTCCAGAATAATAATAATATTTATAAAAAAAAAATAATAAATAATAATAATTTTTAAAAATAAATTTAAAATACTAAAAGTGACCATGTTAAGGGTGTGCACACCCACTCACTGCAGTCAAGGTACACTGGAGACCACAAAGACATTTCAGCCTTATTTCTCCACCATGCGCAACTATTCAGAAACTAATCTGAGCATGGGAAGTGGGGGGCAGTGTAAACAGTGACCCCTTCCATGGATGAATGCATGGGGGCATCAGTGAGGAAACTGTCCCCTATCACACACAAATTAGACCAGCAGTTTGACAATATTTGGAAAAGAAACCTGTGCCAGCATGGGCAATGTCTAGGGCTGAAGGTCTTACAAGTATAAATGAATATTAGAGACAATTGCTGAGGAAGCACAGTTGTGGAAGTCATTTATCCAACAAATGCAATCACTGACAAGCAGAAAATTAACTTAAAACTTTCCAATACCCTTTTTGATAATGTTTAGGATAATGTTTGTTGGATAATCAGTGCCTTAATCATTGCAAGGGAAGCTACAAATGGGCAATTGGTTTATTTTAAAACAAAGAAAGTGATGCTTTAGGTAAACAAACCTTTCAACTTAGAGACCTAAAACTTGACATGCACATGCACATGCACATGCACCATTATTCAAGGTCTGGATCCCACCTGACCTCACCTTCCACTGGGAAAGGCTTTAAAATACCAAAAATGGTATAATATTGAACCTTTAGCTATGGGTTTAGTTACAACTGGCTGTACTACTTTCTTGCCAAGCCACAGCACCAAATCAAACCTGATCTTCACAATCAATACATCCTTCACTGAGAATTGGTTTTACCCCAAAATTTTTGATTACTTGGCCACACCTCTTTGGGTGAGTTTGTCAGACCCAAAATGATGTTCTATTTATGTTACCTATAGCCGACTAGCAGTATATACCCACGTTGCCCTGCCAATGTTAACATGAAACATTTTAGAAGCCACCATTTCTGGCCTTTTATTGGTCTGACATGAACACAGAAGGGTGTGGCCATATACATGCATTAAAACATTCCCAACAAACATACAGACAAACAGAAAGACAGGACAGACAGACATACAAACATCTCATTTTATGTATAAAGATATCATAGATTATGATCAATAAGACCCTCAATTTTTTATGACTCTTCTTCCCCCCCTCCACCCCCCCCCCCCCCCCCTTTTATTTTTTATATCTTCCCTCTCTAAAGTTTCATTAAAAAGAAGAAGAAGAAGAAGAAGAAGAAGAAGAAGAAGAAGAAGAAGAAGATGAAGAAGAAGAAGGAGGAGGAGAAGAAAGAATGTAGTCTATTCTTTTAAATGTACTTGGCTCAAATTAGAATAATGACATACAGAACTTGAAGAAGAAAAATTATGAAAATATATGGTGGAGCTTGAATTTTTAAACATAATGTTTTAGAATATTTAAATGTGGGGAAACAAAATTTGTCATCACAGTACTTTTAAACTACCCCTAATACCCCTATTCTTTCTCTCTCTAAAATGTAGGTGTGAATTTTCCAAAGATAAAGGTTTTAGTTTGAAAAAAAAATTAAATGAAGAAGATAAAGCTTATCATTATAGAACACTTATAATCCCTTCCCCCCTCCCCTAAATTTTAGAAGGTGTAGTAATTATTTAGTCTTGGTGTAATAGAAAGTTGCATACAGAGCTCTTACATTCCACAGCACGTAACCACTGTTTTGATGATCACAGAAGGAGGCATATCCCTGAACCCACTCGCAAACAATTGGTGGACCCGCCCCTCCTTGGGTCAGTTGGTATTTATAAATTTGCGAAGGATCCTCCTGGGAGTTCCTGCGATTTTTGACTTCAGGTAAATCATGGCCTCCAATAGGAGAAAAAGCTACACCGCAATGGAGGAAACTATACCAGATGGGACTGAGAGTATACTGGTGAGCTCTCTATTTATGTAGGGTTGTGTAGCTAGCCCTGAAGCTAATTAAAAGTATCACTTTCAAATGATCCGACTGATGGGTGTGTTCTGTCAGCTATCCCATCTAGTGGACAACTACCAGTGTGCCTGTTATTATGCATAGCTAAGGTACTTTAAAAGTGTGCATTATTATATTATTGTTTGGGTACTGCCAGTTTCTACTGATTCAGTAGGTAAACTTTTTCCTATTTTAGCCAAGCCCATTTGTTTGATAATAAAAAAGAATATTTTAAAAGAAATTTAAAAAAAAGAAGATTAAATGACACACATGATGAAAGTGTAAACATAGGATTAGGGTCCTTTCTGGTAGTTAATTATAGATGACTGAAGCAGTTAAGCAGGTGTCCCCTAGACTCAATTGTGTGCTTCTGTATGAGGACCAATACTAGACATTCCATGTTTTCCTACTGGTGGCTATGTGCTGTTTAAATATTGCACTTATAAACAGTGACACATCAAATCTGTTCAAATATTTATGAAGTAAGGTTACTTATGACTCAAGAACAAGATTTTGTTGAATGCTTTTATAACATGAACAAATCATTTAGCCAGTCAATATGGTTCTATAGATTAAATCCCCAAACTAGTTTATAGAGCTGGTTGTGTGGCCTTTTCTGTATATCTGTTCCCATCAGAAATATGCAATTCCATTCCTTGGGTTTCTCCCTCCTTCCCCCCCCCCCCCCCCTTTTTATATAAGTGTCTTGTGGCTTGTGTGAAACCTAATCCTCACCATTAATTAGAGGTGTGGTGAGACCCACTGCTATAAACTCCTATTACCTCATCACAGCTAGTATGATCAGTAAGTGGTTGGTTGGTTTATCAAAGGTGCTACTGTAAGTGTTAAAAAAAAAATTTTTTTTACAGTGATCTAACTGCCAACCTCACTTGAACATAGTGATTTTCCCCCCTCCACTTTCTTGTTTGTTTTAAAAAAAAGTGATAATTACACATTATTGGTGTGCATCTAAGCAACCAAAATTTGTGATGATTTTTTTGGCATTTCTTTTGCTTTCACCATATGTGTTTATGTATTCTTGTCCACTTGTTTGTTATTCTTAAGATAGTGAAACATTTCACCTTCATGTGTGAAAATATAAAAATGTGGAAGCTTTCCTGTCTCCCCTTCACCCCTTCAATAGGTTTCTCTTGTTACAAGTCATGGATGACAAGTTGTTCTATTTCACTCAAGTAGTCCCTTCCCCCCTCCTCCCCCTCTCCCTGTCCTCCCTCCTCCATGCACTGTTGTCCAAACATGTGTGGCTGGCTACTTTACTCTTATTACCATGACAACCTGCCCATAGGTCAAGGTTTGATAGTTAACTATACACAATCAGAGAATCAGATTGAGACCTACATGGAGGGAAGCCGGAGGTGGAAGGTATTTTCCAATGCATCACATGATGTACAAGTTATTCAGCACTTTTGTTTTAAAATGATTTGTGATTGAATCATTGTTTACCATTATTCATGATGTTTGTTTAGAGGGAGGGGAGACAAGTTAATTCTGCCTCTCTTGTTCAAGTTAGTTTTTCATAATTGATAATATATGACTAGTGTGCTCACAGCATGCCTATACTTTACCAGTTAAGCCCTGACTTCTCAACTAGTGGAATTTTTGGAGGTTGAACAGCAAACCCATTAAGTGAAACCATATTAGCTCAGAAATGATTTACTTATGAGAGCAAATGTTGGGGGTGGAAGTTGAATGTATGTGTGTGTGGGCCAAGGTAGGGAAGGTGGAGGAGGAGGGGGGAGGGAACAACATGACTATGTTTACTCAAACTCATTACAACCATCATACCTTGGAAGAATAAACTGCACAAAGGTAGCTGGAATGCTATGCTTCTCTAAGCTTATTAGCTGAGTAAGCAAAAGTTTTGGTAGCCATAGTGAAGCAGTTGCAGTGGGTGAAGATTATTATAATGGTTGAAGTTTGTTTCAAGTACAGTCTTTCCCACTGCCTTTCCTCTGTTTTCCAAGTGTGGGTGTGTGTGGGGGGGTGTGTGTGTGGGGGTGTGTGTGGGGGGGGGGGGGTGTGTGTGTGTGTGTGTGTGTGTGTGTGTGTGTGTGTGTGTGTGTGTGTGTGTGTGTGTGTGTGTGTGTGTGTGTGTGTGTGTGTGTGTGTGTGTGTGTGTGTGTGTGTGTGTGTGTGTGTGTGTGTGTGTGTGTAATTTCTGGAATTCTAGGACTTCCTGAAAGGTTCTTCTGACCATGTGTGGCTGATAACATCACCAGTTGGTAATAGGTTGGGTTAAAATCAACATGTATTTAATCACAGACATGATCTGATTGTCAAATTCATTTTCCCCCTGTTTTGTTTCCTGTCTCATCTACTACAGCCAGTGTTGCTGGTTGCTGCATTATCCACATTCCTTAATATCGTGTAGTTAGCCCTGTGGTCCATGTTAGAGGCAGCTGCTAATTAAGTAGCATAGCCCTGTCATGTGACCTGGTAATTAAACCACTTTTGTGTTCTGTCAGTAAGAAATAATAAATATAATTTAAAATAATTTAATTCTATTTCTGCTGAGCATTGAGCTGAAAGAGCATATAAAAGGATATTTATCCTACAAACCATTTTCATTTTATTTCTAAGCTACCTGGTATGTTTTGACCTCCTAGTTCTACGCCACCTTGTGTACCATGTATTTTGATTATCACCTTGTATACTATATACTTTGACCTCTAGTTGTAAACCATCTTGTATACTATATACTTTGACCTCATAATTGTAAACCACCTTGTATACTATGTACTTTGACCTTATAATTATAAACCACCTTGAAAACTATAATTTGACCTCATAGTTGTACACCACCTAGTATACTATGTACTTTGACCTCATAGTTGTACACCACCTTGTATACTATGTAATTTGACCTTATAGTTGTAAACCACCTTGAAAACTATATAATTTGACCTCATAGTTGTAAACCACCTTGAAAACTATATAATTTGACCTCATAGTTGTACACCACCTTGTATACTATATAATTTGACCTCATAGTTGTACAACACCTCACAGCTGTGCACCATAATGCTCTTGACACTGGTGTATATTTCTATTGCTTTGTGTCACGTAGGAACATTTTGAAGGTGTCTACGGTCGGATAGAAGAAATCACCAAACTCTCTAAAGTAATTAATACAAACCTGTTGACCCGCTCAGAGGCTGTGTTCTCACTATGCACTGTATTTATATTTATAGTTATTGTATGTTGTGTGCATGTTTTCCAGCTGCTATTGTCAGTCTTGAAGAAGAAGTTGAACGTTGACAAGGAGCATGTCAAGGCCATCCAGAAGATGACTCAAAGCATGCACGAGGACACTCACATCCGGCAATTGACCTTTGAAGGGTAATTACTGTATTTCTAGAGATGTTATTGAACTTATTAAAAACAAGACTGGAAATTTCCAGCCAAAAACCCACTCACTTATGATTTAATGTTTGACTTAATAAAAATTTTTTTAAAAATAATAAAAATATTGGTAAAAAAAAAGAAGGAAAAAAAAACTCAATCATGACCAGGAGTTGAACGAGGGACCTCAGCACTGGTGGTCAGAGGAATTTTCACAACAAGAACAACAAGAAGATTCCCAATACAGTAATATTTAGACTCCGTGAACTTTAACAAGTTCGTGGGTAAAAATAAGAGAAGACTCCATGAACTTTTTAAAGTTTGTGGGTAAAAATAAGAGAGGAAAAAGGTCATTTTTATTTTCCTAATAGAAAGATTGGCCTGTAATCCTGTGGAGTGATTAGAAAAAGGGAGTGTTGTGATTGATCAATGTGATGATTAGTCAATGTCTTGTCCATGTGCAGGACCATGGAGAAGCGGTGGGGCGGTATCAAGGACAAGTTAGCAGCAGAGGCCATGCGTACGTCCAGTGTAGCTTCCACCTTGGAGCAACAGGCTGTCCAACCTTTACAGGTGTACATGTTGGCTGATTTGGACAAGAGATTCCATCACCTAATTCAAGATGGCCGCAAGCTGGTCAAGGAATACACAGTTTCTGTATCTACCCTCTTCAAGGCAAAGGAAAAATACCACAGGTGCAGTTAATTAGAGAAGCAGCATTATTGTAATCATCATTTGTCAAGTGTTCTTCACAATACCAAACAGATTAATGTTTGCACAACCTTTTGCTGGTGTCATTCTACATCTGCAATATACATGCCATGTTGATAGCCTTGAGCTATGCTGAACAATGAATTTACATTGGAGTATATTTTATGTACTTCTGTTAGGAATAAGACCAGCTTATAGCTTGGCACATCACTAATCCTGTTTTAATCATGGAACTAACTTGAATTCAGTGTAGCATCCAGCATCAAGCATGAAACATTTGAGCTGTTTTAATTTTTTGACTTTGTGGACAGATGTTTTCACACATGAAATTCTGTTGTGGAGTGTGTTTTTCTTGATTAATTTTATTATCTCTATGTCCATCGGCTTTGATATTTCACATATTCTCAAGTGTATTGCAATTTGGAATGAGTCTCTCATGCACACATATACACACACATGCACACACACACAAGAACAGTGAAACTAATATGAGGATATCCTTATTTTGTTGCAGTTTTCTTGTTTTGTTTTTTTTATAAATCAACCAGCAAACAGTTTCAAATGGTACATAACCTGAAGCCCTTCCCCCCCCCCACTCCTCTTCTACTATTAACAAATTAGTGTTTGCAACACACAGCTTGTAATTTCATTTATTTATTTTTTGAGATGATGATATAAAGACTGTATGTGATAACCAAAGACTGAGGTTTGAATCTTGGTAGGTCCTGGCCTACAGCTGCAGTGTAACAGGATAGGAACTATGTGCTAGGGACCTGATGAACTCAAGTTTAATAGGCTACAGAATAGCTCACTGTTAATTGGGGGCACATGTTACACTTCATCATATCACTGTCATCCTTTCCCCCCCCCCCCCCCTCCACATCTGCACAAACATTGTAGTCTTACAGCCGAGTGGGAGGGGTCTCTGCTGGCCATCTACCAGGAGTTCGGAGATTGCTGGGACCCAGGGCCAGGCAACAAGCTCCATGACAGAGAGATCTTGCTGTGTCGCAAGATGGAGGAGGGAAGGGCTGACTATGAAGCTGCATTGGAGCAGACAAATATTGTGCAGAGTGACACTCTCTGTACACACCTACCTCAGGTACCCCCTAGGCCTGCAGTAATGGCTTTTTACAGGCCAGGGTGTTTTAGTGGGGAGAAAGAGAGGGGGTGGAGGAATCTCCCCCCCCCCCCCCCCCCTCCACTTTCAGTGCTGTCTTCCCCCACCCCCCTTCAGATCTGTAATAATGTTAAGTGTCAATGTAATGATACTGGAGTGTCTTGTGACTGTCACACAATATGTCTCCTAGAACTGTTGATGAGGATTCAGTCTGTCACCAGGATAGGTAATGCCATGTGGCCCACTGAACTTTTGACCTTTATATTGAAATGTGACAGCATAGACTAACATCCTAGACCAACATAGTCAGTGATAGATTCCTCAGTATGCCTAAGATCAGGTTCTGCTAGTGAGCCATCTACTTCATGTCAACAACAAGCAGAAGTGGACATAGTTTATAAAAACGGAAATTGTCCTATAGACCCTAGTAAAAGAAAGCTCACTGGTGGGTTAGGTATGATGAGCAGCCTGGTGTGGAGGGTGATTAGTTCTGTGTCTGAGAATGGGAATCATGTTCAGTTTGCTTATGTTTTGTAAGGGGGGGGCGTGCCAAAATTAAGGAACTATTTTTGAAAATTGATCAAGGCTCGTTTAAAGAATTGGAAAATAGGCACAAAAAAGTTATGCAAGTATGAAATGTCTCAAAGTCACCAAAATGTCATTATGACATATTGCCTCTAAAAGGATCAGCTTGTGAACTAATGTAGGGCTTTGGTCGTTGCATTGTTTAGAAATGATCAAATACGTTCCTCACAACCTGTTAATGTGTCCAATACTGTGTTATCACCATTATTTACAGTGTATACTGATTCACATAGAGAAGGTACCACACAATCAATATACACACCCACCCTGTGCCCACATACACAAATTAGAGTAAATAATCATTGTCCTCATGCAATAACTGCCTACAAGACTCTTTATTATGTTAGAAAGAACACATTGTATGGGCCTAGTACATATGGTATGGACCTGGTACATGTTGTATGGGTTGGTGCATATATACTAGCCAGTACAGCGTGCTATTAACTACAAGGGAACAAAAATATCCTCAATTTAAATGCAACTTCAACTAATCCTGTCAGACAAAAAGCACAGTACATATATCTTTATATCTTACAAAATATTTAGAAGTTTATTAGCTAAATTAAATTCATACCAGTATTGTTTTGAAATCTCTAAACACTATTTACTGTACTCTCAGATCATAACTAATTAATATCCAATACATTTCAGCATGTAACTCATTATCTTACACATCCACTTAACAATATCGTATTAACTAATTGTGTGTTCTTTTTTTTTTTGGGGGGGGGGGGGGGGGGGGGGCTCCTTGAAAGAGTGCTAATGATGAAGCATCAAGGGTTCATTTCATCTGTGAATGCATTCCAATGTTGTTCACTTGCAAGTGAGAGAGAGAGATGTGGATAGTGATATTGAGTGCCCAATGGCTCAGCTCACAGTGGAGCTTCTGTTCATAGCCTGCAGGTTTAGACTCAACCACTGTTACCGTCCACGCAAGTAATCATCTCCTCCATCTTTGGATTCTTAGTGTACAAAGTTTTTAATTGAACTTGTTAACTACTCAATTAATCAGAGTGAGTGGGTAGCACCTAAAAATGCAGGCTTAATGAAAGACTACACACTATGGCTACTGTGGACATACATACACACAAATGTAAAAATACAAATATGAACACATGTGCATACATACACATGTATATACACACTAAAAGAGGCTAACAGAGTTGGCTTCTCCTGTGTGTTGGTATTCCTACTTTGTTGATTGACTTGAAGCCTCGCTCCTCAGTTGTGCTCATTTTGTGGTTTAACAGAATTTTGTGTCTTTGCTTGACCATTGTACAGACACATATGCACTGTACATGTAAGTACTGTAAATGTGGTTACACTGAAGCAAGTAGTAGCCTTGTTTGTGTGTTTTTGTTTTTGTTGTTTCTTTGTTGACAAGATCATTAAGTGCAGAGGGTATAGGATGTGATGGATTGCCTAAGGATTCCTTGCTTTTATAGAAGCAGACATTCCTGTTGATATAAATATATAATAAAAACCATCACAGCTGCCCCATTCGTTTTTACCAGGGATCATACTTACAGAAAAAACTCAATCTTGATCTTTTTATTCTTGTTTTCTTCTTGAAAAATCCTTTCTTTGCTCTTTGGTGTGATTTATCACTGTCACTGTCATGGTCACTCCTTCTCACTGAATCACTGACTCCAGAAATATATGATTCCTGTAAATGGCACGGTACATACACACTCTATTGCTTCTTTGCAAAGGTTTCTCCTTCAGGATAATGCATTCCTTGAGTTCCATTCCTTGAATCCCATTCCTTGAATCCCATTCCTTGAGTCCCATTCCTAAACCACTTTCCTATAACCTCTAAAGGAAGGAGAAAGTTGTCTGGCATTGGCTATTATTATTATTTGGTAGTACATTGTGTCAGATTGTGATTGATGCTCAACTCCAAAAGTGAACTCATCAAATAAAGTGCATTTTATTTCTAGCTGATTGCACTAGAAAAATACAACCATTTTATCTCACCTTTACTGAGTCCATTTTGAAAGGTTTTTAGGATGGCTAGAAATGTGTTATGTACTGGTCAAACAGATATCAAGGCTGACCTCTGTAAGTCCAGAGAGTAACCCAACCTTGCTAGCAGGTTGGTGAATGCTCTCTTCTTAACTGATCATGATAACTTATTCTGATATATCATAATAAACATGATCTATAACTACTAACCATGATGCTTGCTGGTTAGTAAAAGTGTATTTCTTTGATAGTGAAGCATGATTATCTATCTTTGTGGTTGAAGTGAAGATTCCAAAACAAAAAGTGAAAAAATTTTTTTTCCTGTAAAAACTACTTACACATTTGTAGCACACACTTTACAATTGAGTGACCAATTATGAAAACAGCAAACACTCTTGGATTATTTCCAAAGCAATTCTGGTAATAGAGATATGTCCCAATGTGTGTATTTTGAAGTTCCATCCTACTGACACACTAGAAGGATCTTATGTTCACTTTCAAATATACTAGCAATAAAAAAAGAAAAAAAAAGTAACATTTATAAATAAATGGAAAAGAGAATGATTTAGGGTTGCCCCAAAAAGTACGGAAACAAGAAAAGACCTACCCAAGATGTATTAAAACAAGGCATGAACACTCAAATATGATGTGCTTAAATCTACATCCATAAATCACTGCCTTCAAACTTACAATGTGATATTTTTGTACACCTAATATGCATGATGAGAGAGTCACCTACTTTTTTTCCCCATACTATTTAAGTATCCTTTTGGGAGAGGAGGGGGGAGGGGGTGGGGGTTCTTTGCAGTATTGCAAAAAGAAAATATTTATTCTTTTATTTTCCCCATGATAATAGCATTTTTGACACTAGATGAAATAGAGTTTGGAGTCAGTGATTTAGGGATGTAGAATTAGGCATATATAATAATTGATCACAGGTTTTCAATAATGATTTCAAAAATCAGATATTACAGTTATCAGGTAATGCTATATCATGTTACTTCACCCACCCCCCCCCTCCCCCCCCTTTTTTACCATGGAAGTGATTCCTCGACAAATTCACTCACACCCTCCCCTCCCCTCCCTTCTCCTCCTCCTCCCCTCCCTCCCACCTCCACCCCTCCTCCTTTTCCTTTTCCCCTTCTCTTCCTTCTCCTCGCCCCTTCCCTCCTCCTCCTCTTTCTCCTACTCCTCCCCTCTTCCTTCTCCCTCTTCACCCCTCCTCCCTCTCCCCCTCCTCCTCCCCCTCCTCCTCTGCTCCCGCCCCCTCTCCTCCTCCCCTGTGTTGCTGCAGGTGTTGGATGCACTGCGCAGTATTGCCGAGAACATGGTGGCTGTCATCAACAACAGTCTTAAGTGCTTCTCTGAAATGCAGAGCCTCTTGATCAATGGGCAGAAGGTATGGAGCAAGACATGTGTGGGGGGGGGGGGGGGATGTGGATGTGAGTGTGTATTTGAACTACTGGGCAGAGTATTGCAAAGTTCTTTATTTTACACATTATTGGAACCAAGAAGAACACTATGGGAATCTAACTTTAAGCTTAGAATATATTTCTCCACGTCTTATATCAATCACGTGTATTGAGAACAAGCTGTAGTGATGTCCAGGGTCCTTGTTCGCATCCTTACTTGGTAATGGTCATCATTATCATAAGAGCCCGTAACACATCTAGGTATGAGTGTGCAGCCTTTAGACCATATGTAAGTAGGTATTCAAAGCAGGGGAATGGGAGTGTGGTCAGACACTGGTCAGGCACTCTTCCCAACTGTCTCACACCACCGAAACCTTACTCAGGATCTGAAGATTCGTGTTGATTTGTCATGCGTCTGCTGTGGTCAGACGGTGAGCAGTGTTAGTATTGACCACTCCAGGGAGTGTTACGATATAATTGCCTTCTCCAAATTCTACCACACTCCATTTTGGATGCAACATGTTGGCCACACCCACAAGAATGTGGATGATATATTGATACAGACAGCTATACTAGTCAAGATCATTAATACTTTAGGGGAAGTTGTAATTTAGGACTTCTGGTGCAAACAATCAGAAGGAAAGCAGATGTGGATCTAGGGAGAGAAGGGAGGGGAGAACAGGGGGGAGGGGGGCTCGGGTGCTGTGGACTGCTCAACTAGTGATCTTTCCTGTGCACACTGTGTGTGTGTGTGTGTGTGTGTGTGTGTGTGTGTGTGTGTGTGTGTGTGTGTGTGTGTGTGTGTGTGTGTGTGTGTGTGTGTGTGTGTGTGTGTGTGTGTGTGTGTGTGTGGGTGGGTGGGTGGGTGGGTGGGTGTGTGTATCGGATAGCCCCAGTGTGAATCTTCCTATTAGTGTGAAATATCATTCCTTTATCAGTAATTGGTGAGATAACATAACACAAAAATACCTAATTGCCTCTTATCTCAATTCATATTCACTTTGATGTGGTTTCATGCAGGACAAAGGAAGTGGCTCCAACTTACAATTAGCTGTCTGCCTGTGTATATGGATTATATACATGAGCCCTTTCTCCCTTTCCCTTTTTTTTTGGTGGCCATTGGTTTAAGGAGCAGTAATAAACTGTTGGTAAACTGTGTGTAAGGTCATTGACATGTGAATGAATAGGTTACTGCATGTGTGTGCATGTGTGTATGTGTATGTGTGTACAGGATGAGACGAGGGAGCAGTTCAATGCAGCAGAGTACTGCCACGAGGTGGTGTTCAATGGAGTCAAGATGTCTTCCATCCCTCCTCCCATGCCCTACAAGTTTGAGGAGTATCTATTCAAGGTGAGTGTGTAGGCAGTCAGCCTTCATATTCCACTCTGATATCCTTGAGCTGAGCCCCTTGAGAAGAGCTTCTGTGCCTGTGGTATACAGTGTAGGAGTGCATTTGTGTTCTGCTCAAAGATTACAAATGTGTTGAGTGACATTTAAGGGTATGCTTTCATCTGGTTTGTGAGGGGAGTAACCCTGGGACTCAAACATAAAAAATGAGAGCTCAGAGGAAAGATTGCCATTTTGTTTGTTTTGTAGTGTGCATGTATCTGTATATGCCTGTCCTCTCAGACAATTCCCTGGTGTATGTACAATGTGTGTGAGGATCGTTATCTTTTTATTATCATTACTATTTTGTAAATGAGCTTGTGTATGAGTGCTTATATACAGAAGGCAATAGTCTAATGGTCAGGGTGTACTGTTACTAGCGACCATGAACTGGATACATCTGCTGACAAGATGATTCATGCTATTGATACAACCAGTAGTGATGTAGTAAAGAACCAGCTGCATGGTTGACCAGATGAGAGAAACGCTGATGATGGGAGAGGGACGCTGATGATGGGAGAAAGATGAAGTACAGGAATAAAACAAATGAATCTAAAGGTCCATACAATTTTAGGCAATTGTGGGTGCTCTGCTAAAGGCTATAATGCTTTGTCCTGAACGAGGTAGCCAATTAGCAGGTGTTTCTGCACAACCAACAACTCGTTAGTCATAATGAATGCATTAGTGTCATCACTGTTGTTTCTCAATTAGCTAAACACTTCCAAGTTGCCCAATCCAGCTTCCCCATTAACTTGGAGATACTCTGTGATCCCTGTCTTCTCCTTTGTTCAGCCAAGGAGGACAGCTGCTAGTGATGATCCTGACAGCCATTAGTGCTGGACAAAGATGCACTCTATTGTATATTATGACATACAAATCTATTATGTCTACTGCAATATGAAATATACGATGTTCTTCCTTTTATTTGATTAACCAGTCAAATCCTGAGTCAGCAAAACAACAGCAGAGTGTTGTTACCGTTTCCTACTGAGTGTGTGTTGAGTACTAATGGTTCATGCATGTGTACTCCGTCTCCCAGTGTGTGTTGGTCTTATGTTGCCAGGTGTAGGTTACCCCTGTGTGAGTCCATGTTGGTTAAATGTCACGCAGGATGCCACGCTGTTGATCCAGACCAGGAAGGTGCAGTATCAGTGCATGAGCAAGCTCAGTGCCAAGGAACTGGCCAACAGAGGCCACATGTTCCTAGCCAATGGCGACAAGAAGAAGAGCAACGTCCAACCAATGCAAAGTAGCCCAGACACAGGTATGGAGATACCTTTCTCTTTGGCGGGAGTGTTGACGGTTAAGATTCTCTCTGTGACAATCTCACTAACATTAATACATTTCTTTTCTCCTTTTTTTCTCCATTAAAAAAACAACAACAACATTTCTTTGTACATCAGAACTAAGACACCTTGTACACATGGCGGGAGTTAATTGGATAGATTAATGATCTCCCTCGTGCATATTTGATTATGAGGTAGATCTGTGTACAGAAAGTGACATCATTATCATATTGTTCCTGTCAACACCCCAGACCTCATCATACCTTCCCCCTAACTACAACCCTGTGATCAAGATGAGCACATGTGTGGAGTGCCATGTGCTAGGATGTGCAGCAAAGGTCAAATGGTGTATGATGATCTGAAGAAAATTCTTTAGGTTTGGGTTGAATTAGGTTCTGTCAGTGAACTGAAACATTATCAGATAGAGTGCTGTGTTGTTTAGAAGCCAGAACTTTGCTAAATATGTGGTAATGAATTACAGTCACCTTTGGTTGCACTCTTCTGGCATTTCATGTGTGGAACTATGCCAACCATGTAGCGAATGTCTTCCTGGTGTCCACGTGTCTGGAGTACCTCCACCAACCTTTCGCTCTGAAGGAGGAGGGACTGTTTCGGGTGTCTGGAGACTCTTCCCTCATGAGGACGATGTTGGCTGACTTCAACAGCGGCAAGTCTTCCAATGAGTTTGTGCGGTTAGTAGATATACGTTACACCAGCATACACCCAGTGGTTGTGAGATGAGACTAGGTGGTTGTGTGCAAGTGTTGAGTGGGTCGGAAATGAGAGAGGGAGGGGGTGTGGATTCGGTTGAATGTTGAAATTAGTCTTAATTGTTGCTTGAGAAGCCAAAATTGTTGACATTTACCAAACTATACCATCAAAAGTGGTGACCAATACCATGTGTGTAGGCATTTAAAAAATTATTGACAATTTACCAATCTAGACCATCAAAGTGGTGACCTTTACCATGTGTGTAGGCATTTCACTTCACCTGGAGCAACATATCAATCCTTGGCCAATAGGTATGAACTAGCCTGGACATTTCGGGGAATTTATACTAGCAAAGAAAGAGGCTATCTCAAAGGGTTAACATTTGTAAATGTAGTTCCATCTTGGTGTCCTTCACACGTATCAAATCTTAATTATCAATGTTGGTGGTAACTTACCTCTGTATCCCTCTCCTTGTTTCCTCCTATTTGTCTTGTAGTCAGGCAGTGATGTCACAGAAGGATCCTAACAATGTGAGTGGTCTGCTGAAGATGCACTTGCGGGAGCACCGGCTGCTGTCGGATGAGAGTGCTGCCATGATCCAGACTGTGATTGCACCCGACATGGTGAGTGGAGAGGGGGGGAGGATACTTTACCTAGTAATCAACACTGATTTAGTCAGGTGTCTTTCTCTGCATATCTTGAGTGTCTTGTACACACCACATAGAGATTAATATGGTGGCAGGTAATTGTTCTACACCAGCACTCATCCTAAGTCTCTATTAATTCTTCTGATTAGTAAATGACCTAGTTAATTATCTTAATTACCTTGATTGCCTGATAGATAAAAATTTTTTTTTGTTGCTTCCATTGATAATCGCTGAGAAATGTTCTGGTTCAGACACTGAGAAATGCAATGAAATTGTTCTATGAATGCATTTAATTACTCTCATCACCTTTTATAGACATAGTTGCCCACAATCTCTCCCTAATTACCCCCCCCCCCCCCCCCCCCCCCGCATTCCCAGATGGTTTACGTGGTGGCTCTAGAAATGGACATATCAGACATACCTTCACCACATGGTGATATTATTCCAATCACAATATTTGCTGTTCTGCAGATGTTAAGTGAAAATCTTAAATGAATAGGCTATTTAACAATAAGCTACTCG
Source organism: Lycopodina hypogea (assembly GCA_963969325.1). Lineage (NCBI taxonomy): Eukaryota > Metazoa > Porifera > Demospongiae > Poecilosclerida > Cladorhizidae > Lycopodina > Lycopodina hypogea. Next base: position 8,190,924 of record OZ017791.1, on the reverse strand, counting down.
ATCATGTGCAAACTCTTGGATAGATCACTAAATGTCATCCACAAACTAATTCAGTTTATTATTAATTTTTTCTTTTTCTTTTATAGTTAGAAATATTTTCAATTCTATGAAGACATAATATGTATCAGGATAGTGTCATGATGAAACTCCTCCCCCCCCCCTCAATGCTTCTGGGGTCCCTAGTGCACTAGATCCTACAGATCACTGAAGCCCATCCCCACTTCTGTATTGTGTAAAACTGGATTTTGATGTGTTGATTGAGTGGGTGACTTACGTCAATTAACCTCTTTCCTGTGCAACGTGATGTTGCTCCATAGCTTCTTCTTGGAGATAGTTGTCCCAATGGCAATGTTGCATATCGATGTTGAACCTCTGCCCTCCTCTTATCTCATGTCCCACTTGGTGGACTGCATAAAATCAATAAATGATAGGGAGGAGGGGCTTTTAAGAATGATAAAATTAATAAATAAAATAAATAGGTAAATGGTGATCAGATATGGTTTGTGGTTGTTTTTTTTTGTTTTTTTTTTTGTGTGCATGTTTTTGTCATTCTTATATTTTTCTCAAGTGATCGCACAACATTGTTGTTTGTTTAGAAGTGCTCTTGTATGTTCCCCCCCTCCCCTCAGCATGAAGTCCTGGGATCTCTGCACAGACTGTCGTCCATGGAGCTCCAACTGATGACATACATGATTGAACTGCTGCATACCATGGTGCAGGAACAGTGGTGCTCACACAATAAGATGTCTGCACACACTCTTGGCATCGCATGCGGGCTCTCTGTCTTCCCACAGCTGGATCCATCACAGGCAACCTCGCTAACGTCATATCTCATCAAAAACTTTGATCAACTGTTATTAAATAAGTCTGAAACACAGCTGTAAAGTAATGATACTATTAATTGTGGTCATCCATAATATTTCATTTCATTATTAAAATAAGTTTTATTTTCAAGTTTCTCTATTTTTACTTTTATTATTCTTGGAATTTCATTGTATTTGCTTTACTTTTTCTGTGAATGTGATCATTTTCTATCAAATTGAGTAATATGTGCATACCTCTGAAATGAGCAGCCATTTGCAGAGCAGTTGCCAATCTGCAAGATAGGCCACTGAATCTGAAGAAATGTTATGATCCTCAAATTCACCACACTCACTCAAACCACATACACAATATCAACCCAATATCAACAGCCATTAGCAAGAACAAAAAAAAACAAGTAAATAAAAACATAGACCTGGTGTAGGTGAGAAGCCATGGTTCATGGGAGATATGACTATGGAGGCCACCAGAGTCCATTAGTGACATCAATTTGTCCAAAAATGTCCACCAAAGGAGCTACAATAGTAAAATTGGGCATTTTGTCCTCTGGAGCTCCTCAAACCGCTGGATATAATATTTGGGGGGGGAGGGGGGAACTGCTGAGTCCATTAGCAACCAAATTGGTCCAATATTCATAATTTTATAGCTATTTTAAGTAGAGAAGTATCTCTGGGACACCCTGTACTTTAGGGCAGGTTCTATGAGGATATTTTCTCCTTTTCTTGCAATTTGGTGCACATTCTGTTCCTTTTCAAACCTAAAGATAATATATATTCATATTGATGGAGTAAATTCTGAATTTGTTTAAGTTTGAAGGAAGCTTGTGTCACCTAGCACCTATAAACTTCCATCTGATCCTCAGATCCACCAATAATTGTCATGTCAATTTAATTATACAATACTAGCAGGCATACCCTGCATTGCCAGGGATATTATGACGTGCTCATGTTAAGGTGTGGCCAAGTGTGACCCTGTCCATGTCCAAGGGTTTGGCTAAGTACCATTTTTGACTTTTTGTGGACATTCCAAGAGGAATATGTGGCTAGGTGGGACTCAACCTATCTCCCTCTCTCAGGGTTATGATGTGTGTTTATTCCACGGGTTTATACTACTATTTTTGGCATTATAGATTCATACACCCACAGGAAGAGGTGTGGCCAGGTGGTCCAAAAATTTTTGGGTCAAAAACCATCCTTGGTGTATGTGTCTACCCTGAAGAGTATGTTCCACCTGCTTTCGTATTTTGGTAGTAGGTCTGTAGCTACAAGGATTTGTCTGGCCAAGTACCATTTTGGCTTTTTTTTTTGACACCATGGTCACCATTTTCCTTCTCTTTTTTTTTATCCTATTTTTAAAGTTGGTTCAGGACCTATGATCATGCCATGAATATGCCAAGTTTTAGAGAAATCTATCCATAGGTTTTACCAATATGATATATCAAAGGTTCAGACAGATATTTCCCTTATAGGTTTACAACAGTGGGTACTTTTATTGAACTTAAACTAACAGCCTTACCTTGAAATGTAAGTTTTGAAAGTGGAAATATCAGGTGTGGCTAATATATATTCAGTTTCTAAGATAACAATAATTTTATTCACTCATTTTTAAAGGTTAATTAGCAAAACTAAGGGGAAAAGGAAATAACTATAACAAATATATCTGGTAGTATAGACAGCAATTTGTTTGCACAGGCAAAAGTTTAATCAATGAACTTGGGTAAGGAGAGATGGCTTTTCTTCAAGAAAGATGCAGCACCTGACAACACTATCAACACTATAGGAACTCCAGATATTTTCCTTCTCTCTGCTAACCCTCTATTGCCCAACCTCCCAAAGAAGCGTGAAACTGGACCTTTTTCAAGACTCTTTGAGAAGTTGGGCAATGTGGTACCATCTGATCAGCCCATGTCTGCCAGATCCTCAGGTGGAGAGTTATACTACTTTTTCCACCCTCTCTTTGTTTTGTTTTTTGCCTGAACATATGCCAATTTTATGCCATGATGGTCAAATATATGCTAAAATCATGCCAAATTTTAACCATTACTATGGGGTGAATACTCAACATGTATAAAAATTCATTTTAAGCATCTCTCCTCTTGATCTTCTATTTATCTACTTGTAAATAGGAGCTCTTTGTGTGTGGAGGGGAGTGTCTGTGTGTGGAGGGGAGTGTCTGTGTGGGAGGAGGGAGGGAGGTATGGGGGGGGGGGGGGGGAAATCTAGTCATGAACCTCCATGTGGTATTCCCTGGTTACTGGGCTATGGCCTTGCTAATTGCACAACATGGACTGGCATCTCGTACTGTTCCATGTATGTCTTTAAATCATTCGCAAAAAATAAGAAAGCTCTCAAAACCAAAAAATTTAACTTTTTACATGCCATGTCAAAGACCAGAATTGCATGCTGGAATACAACTACTTGCTACCATAAGACCATGAGTGAGAAAAATATTGAACTCTTGGCTATTTCTGAGTCCTGTTGGACAGGGTGTGGAATTACCAGGATTTGTTCTACCACCATTGTTCATTCTGGATCACCCTCCAACCATGTTCAGGGCATTGCCATAGCATCGAGTCCATATGCTTGTTCCTCTTGGGAGGCTGCTGGTAGTGTCTTCCATCCCATCTCTGAGCGCATCATCCCTATTTGCCTCAAGACTTATCTGCCATATGCCTCAGTTATCTCCATCTATGCCCCCACCAACTATGTCTCTACCAATGCAGAAGCTAGTGTGCAATCTGACAACTTCTATGACCTGCTGTAAGATACCTTGTCCTCTGTTCCACCTAGAGACATGGTCATCATCTTGGGTGACTTTAATGCTTGTGTTGGTTCCAACTTTGTATTATATAGTCCAGTGTTTGGTTCTCATGGCAATGGTGAATGCATTGAGAATGGGATGAGGCTCTTGGACTTCTGCATGAGCAAGCAGATCCTCATTACCAACACATGGTTCCAGCGAAACCACTCCATCAGGCAACTTGGAACCACAATGGTGACCACTCTAGACCTGGTCACAGGATGAATGTTGTCCTTGTAAAGAGTCGGTTTCACTCCTCTGTGCTTAACACCCAAGTGATTCGCTCCACCTACCATATGTGTGACCATGAAATGGTTGTTTCCACCATGAGATTTAAGATTAACATCAAACGTCATTAGAGTAGAATTCCTCTCCATCAGACTACAGTATGGACTTGCCTCCTAACTAACAGATTCAGTTAAGTCCACTCTGGCTGAGGGTTTACATGTGTTTGCCAGTCAGATTCCCCTGAGTTGTTATGGAATGATTTCAAGACTGCCATGAGTGACACTCGCAAGACCTAGCCTGAGCTCTCAAAGAAACAGAAGGAAGAAGACTGAGTGACAGATGAGCTGCTGAATTTGTCCAAGAAGAAGAAAATTACTTGGCTTCTCCTCTGTGGGTTTGGGTAGAGTGACAACTCCCTAAAGTTGAAATACCACCATCTCACTCATAGTGGACCTCAAATAGGTCTCTATTCTTCTCAGAAGAGAAAATTATCTTTCTGCCTCAGCACTAGAAATACATAGCATACAAGCAATTACTAGGAGACAGTGAATGTTAGGGAATGAATCCTTAACACAAGCACCAAGAGCTAGGAGTAGATTATCTGGTAGCTAAGTCAGTTTCTCCATGTCCTTACAAAAGTGAGTAGGATGGTGCACAAATTGCCCAACAAATAATTTTGCTATTGCATGGAACTGAAAAGTGGCAGAGCTAATTAGCAGACTTTCAGAGCATGTGGAAACTTAGTATATCTTTATATTATTTAGATTGATTCTGTGAATTAAATTGATGGACCCAAATGTTGCTATGGATACTCTCAAACACTTGGCACCATATCCCTGGTGGCACTTGAACTTGTGAAACTAGTGGGATGTCGTACTATCTGTGACAACTATCGTGGTATTGCCCTCTTGATCATACAAGTAAGATCTTCTCTAGAGCTATCTTAAATCGGCTCAAGCCTTGTGCAGACCCTTCCTCTGTGAGAACCAGTGTGGCTTCCATCAAGGTAGAGGTTGTATGGATCAGTTGTTCTCTCTGCGGGTCCTGATGGAGAAAGCAAGGGAGTTCCACAAGCCAATTTACATCTGCTTCATTGGCCTCAGAAAGGCTTATGACTCTGTGAACCCTAGTTCTCTCTGAACCATGTTACAGCGTTCCTATGGCATTTCCACCAAACTTATCTCCATCATTCATGCTGCTATCAGGTGCTATTGGACTTCAGATGGGTTTTCCATCACAAATGGTGTCCGTCAGGGCTGTGTACTGGCTCCCACATTCTTTAATTTTTACTTTGATGTGGCGATACATATGGCACTGGAAAATGGCCAACCGAAGGACAGAGGTGTGAGAGTGGCTTACCTTCATGGTGCTAAATTGGTGGGCAACCGCAGGAAGCTACAGCATGAGACCATAATTTCTGATTTAGAGTAGGCTAATGATATGGCCTTAGTGGCTGAGCCATGGGAAAATCTCAAGTCCATGCTGGATGATGTGTTAATATGGTATAAAGATTTCAGCTGTAGCAAGACTAAGATTCTGGTAGGGCTGCCATCAGACCTCTATCCTAAGCCTGTGCCGATCAATTTATTTCCTGATGATGACCCTGTAGAGGGGGTGTCCAATTTTCAGTACCTTGGCAACATTGTTCAAGACAACTGTGGCACAGCGTTTGAGGTGGACTCCTGAATCTGCAAGGTTTCTAAGGCCTTCCGCTCCCTGTGCTGTATCCTCTGGTACCAACACAAGATAAAGACTCACACCAAGTTCCACATTTTCAATGCTGTTGTATTGCCAACCCTTCTCTATGGCCTGGAGAGTGTGGTCCTCCATGAACCCCAAGTACATCGCCTGCAAGGTTTTGTGAAGCATTGCCTCAGGATCATCATTAGGGTAAAGAAACGACTCACCACAATCACGAGAATAGTTAAGCAATGGAAACTCTCCTCAGTGCTCTCCCAGCACAGACTCCGCTTCCCTGGCCACATCTCTCGGATGAATGACAGTTGCCTACCAAAACAGCTGTTGGTTTGCGCCACTGTGGATGGTAAACATGCAGCAGGTGGGCAGAAATATCTCTGGAATGATCTAGTGTCAAGGGATTTGAAAATTATAAGCTCTCAGAGGACTGACGTGAATTTGCACACAACCGGAATTTATGGTGAAAAGTCAACCATAACCGTGCAGAGTCCTCAATGTGCTTGCTGAGAAGGAAGAGAAGAGATAGAAAAATGAAAGTAAAAAACTGAGAGAGGAGACAAGTAGATGCTGAGGTGGCACTTTGCTGTACCCATCCTGCATGTGTTTTTGTCGCTGTGAATAAGGCTGGTCTAACTAACCGCACACGCCAAAAACACATGCCATCATTAAAGTTGTGTCAGTTCTGCAAGCAATTTTTTCATCAACAAGGCCTTCATAGCCACTGAAGACATTCCAACATGAGATCACGTGCAACATAACTTCTTGGCCTGTACCACTCCTATCATGTGTGGCAAGTGGAGTGCATAGAGCATATGGGTGGATGGATGGTGTGTTTGTGTATGTGTGTGTGTGTGTGTGTGTGTGTGTGTGTGTGTGTGTGTGTGTGTGTGTGTGTGTGTGTGTGTGTGTGTGTGTGTGTGTGTGTGTGTGTGTGTGTGTGTGTGTGTGTGTGTGTGTGTGTGTGTGTGTGTGCACGTGTGTGTGGGAAGAGTGGCTGAGTAGTTATGCACTTGGACTCATAACCCCAGGGTTGCGAGTTCAAACCCAGGACTAACAGGAAAATTTTCCTGTCCTTCAACATCTTCTTCCCACATCAGTCAACCCAGCTGTGATGGGGACCTGGAATTTCCTGGGATGCAAATTCACTGGCCATGGCTTGTCAATCAGCTAAGGGTCCATGTGGGACTTTGGGTGCCCACACCCATAAGCTGACAGTCTTGGTCAGTCCTCCTGCGAGTTCCTAGCCCAGCCCCTGAAGTTTTCTTCCACTGGCTCACAGTGCCTACTTAGTGCACAGGCACCCTGACTATGTCAGGTTTGCGTGACAGTGTTAATGGTAGCTAGACAATTTGCATTTTGCATTTGTGCATGTGTGTGTGTCTATGCTTGAGTGTATGTTTTGCATTTTCTTTTTCAATTTCAGAGAGGTTTAAAAATATTTTTTAAAACCAACAACCACCCCCCTCCCCAATAAACACATCAGTTTTGAAACTCAATGTGTGTGACTTTAAGTAAGTAATGTTACTACCTTAAAATTCATGTAACATACACATGAGCCTTGACATACTTAGAATATATGTGTAATGCCATTGTTAAGACTGTCCATTGGACCCACTCTGGTCTTTTTCTTTGTCTGAGGTAATTCTGTGAGAGAATATTCAGAAGCTACCACACTCCAAACAATTTCCAGAATATTTCAACCTGGTGCTCAACTAACTCAGCTACAGATATATAGTTCAGTAGATTTTCAGATATTTTGAGGTTGACTGGTATGCTAAGCTTGCAGAACCTACCCACGCTGCACATTGAATTCAAATTAATTCAAATTGAATTCAAATTACTTGCATACACATTGAATTCTAACTAAATCAATTAGAATTAATTCAAATTATCTTAGACCAGCCAGGACAGGTAGTTTTATGGGTTGCTTCAGAAGAAAAAAAAATTAATAGTTTACTCTAAGTCAGGAGTATTTCTTAATTGTTTATCACTGTTTGTGGCCACCACATTACTAATCATCGGTTGGGGCTACCAGAATGTCCACAAAGAGTCAATTTTTTTTAAAATAACAAGAAAATCCCAGAAAGCACAACAACTGGCAGAAACTCCACAGCAGCAGAAATTTTTACTACCACTACTAACCAAACAAAACAGCCAACTTTTTTATGCAGCTGAAGAGTCAGACATAACTAGTGAGGTATAAAATATAGCATTTTCAAGGAAGGGAAGGAAACCTTAGCATTCACTTTAAAGTAGAGAGAGAACTGGTTACACAATAGTAGAAAGCAGTGGATGGTTTGAAAATAAAATTTATACAGAGACAACACTGTCAATGGTGACTCAGGTTTACTTATTACTACCATCATTATGACTAGGTCTGGACTAGTTAATTCTATAGGTTGGACTAGTACCATTGTGATAAAGAATAAAGTTTACAATGAAAAACAAAACCAAAAAACTCAAACATTGAGGAAAGTCAATTCAACAAGAACAAATAAAGAAAAGGCAGAAGTGTGCTTCTTTTCTGGCTTGTGATTTAGCTTGAACTTGAATGCAGGATGACAGAATTATATATGCTGGATCAATATTTACTCTATCTTCTTAACCTTTAACCTGTACCCAAAAGTACTCCATTATTAGTGGTGGGTCCAGGGAAAGGGGAACAATTTGGCCCATGCTTCCTCTCACCTTTCTACCAAACCAAAAAAAAAAAAAAAAAAAAAAAAAAAAAAAAAAAAAAAAAAAGCAACACAAAAACATGCAAACCCAAGTAAGTCCAAAAGCAGGAAAAAAAATTCATTTCACAGTTGCACAGCAATTCCTATTACCACTACTAACCCCAGAAAAACAGCTTTACAAATTTTACAAAATACTTTTTTATCAGTGGTGGGGTCAAGCAGTCCCCCACTTTTAAATCAAAAATTAAAAATTTCAAGCAAGCAAATCCCAGAAAGAACAAAAACTGGCAAGAAATTCCACACCAGCAGCAATTCTTATCACCACTACTAACCAGGCAGTCCACTTTTCTTGTGCTGCTGAAGAGTCAGGCATAACTGAAAGGGAAAATATAGCATTTTCAAGGAAATTAGACCTCAGCAATTGCTCTACTAAAAGTAGAGAGAGAACTGGTTACACTGTAGTTGCTAGCAGTGGATGGTTGGAAAATGATATTTATACAGAAATCTAGCTGAACTTTCTAAAAAAAAACAAAAAAAACTTCATTGTTCATCCAAAGAGCCCCAAGCTCCCTGAAATTTGTTCTAAGCTTTCCTTACTGCTACTTTTTGGAGTCACTGCTGAACTGATTCTATGATAATTATACCAGTGATTATTCCACCTGTAATTATTCCATGCTAGCACTATTCCAGGATAATTATTCCATGGTAATTATTTCAGTAATTATTCCACCTGTAATTATTCCATGCTAACTATTCCATGCTAACAGTTGCACAGATGATTATTCCATAGTAATTATTTCATGGTAATTATTCCATGCTGGTGAAATAGTTGTCTTCATAGTTCCCCTTCTTGGAGGTATGTCACCAAACTTTTCTTTTTGTTTCTTTTCTATACCCATATAAACATTTTTAAATTTTTAAAAAAATATATAAAGAGAGAGAGAGAGAGAGAAAAAAAAGAAGGAAAAAAAAGAGGGGGTGTTTGTTGTTAAAGCTTACCTTGAATATGCTACTGAAATGATTTCCAGGTAATTATTCAAGTAATTAATCCACTTTAATTAATCTAGGGTAACTATAATTATTCAATGGTAATTATTTCATGGTAATTATTCTTGCTGGTGAAATAGACATCTTCATACTTCTTACTATTCTTGGTGGAATGTCACCAAACTTCTTTTTTTTTTTTTTTAAGCTTTTTTTATAGTTATTTTAAAATTGGATGTTTGTTTTCAACCCTTTACCATGAACACACTGAGGGAGGGACAGAACGTAAGGACAGAGATAATGGCTGGTTCACAATACCAAGAAAAGTGTCAGCATCCTGTTCCTTTGTCCTCATTCATCTTTTGACCCTATCCATCCATACCTGTTCTCAAAAATGATGTGAATGTTCCAATATGAAGGGAAACATAGAGTTCTATTTCTGCATTCAGGTAAGCCATATCCTCATCTATTGGTCCAATAAGATTGCTTGTTATTGCCACCATAGGTATTATAGTGTATGGATTGGAACTGATTAAAGATTACATGAAATATACATGTTATGCTATAGAATAATATCTGAATGCTTAGATTCGAAGAGACCTTAAGTGGTTAAATTGGTAGTCCAGTCAGTAAATGCCATAGCATGGCACAGTCTGGTGAGTGAGCTTCTTGCAGGTACCAAATATATAAGTTCACTTAAACAATTATTTAGACATATATCTAGGGATCAAAACTTCCTATTACTGAGCAGCAGGTTGACTTCAAGAAGAAAAAAACCCACAAAAAATGGACTATTTTGATCCTTTTGGGGTGTAACTACCAAAAAGAAAAAAAGAAAAAGAAAAAAAAAATAATAATTTCTTTTTTTCACTAAACAACCCATTGAACTAAGGCAATTTCATTACAATGAATAAACACTATATCCACCAAAAACTTCACAAAGTTTAGGAGCACAAACCACCCAGGGAAGAAATGCCAGAAATGCCAGAAATGCCAGAAATGCTGCTTCAAGAACTCCCATGAATATTCACTGGGTAGGTACAAATATATGACTAATTGAAGGGTATCCTATGTTACCCCCTGCCTCTCTAGGAACTAGAAAGGGTTTAATAACCAGTGAATCAGTTGAGAGCTAAGGTTCTTTTTCACTTCAGAGCTGTAACACGGATAGAAACTGGATATGACATCACTCTGCAGGGTTTTTATTCCTGTTTCCAATCCATATACTGCAATATATATGGTGCCACTTGCTTTTGTCAACTTCTGTATTCTGGGCAAATGTTTTTGCTTACTGCTATCATATGCCGTTTAAAATAGTTTAAACAATGTATCCTTGTGAACAGTGACTATGGAGGAGGATGTTTTGTTTAAGAACAAAAAAAATTGTGAACCCACCTTTAAGTAATACTAGAGTAAAGTGGTTTTGGCTACCATACCAAGAACCTGTTAATGGATGGACCAGGCCGAAATATAAATAGCTTCTATAATGTTTCATATTGACATTTGTTGGGCAATGCAGGGTATATACTGCTAGTGCTATATTGAGGACTGGTTACTTGAAAAATATTGACTACTAGTTCTCACCCACACTTTGAGTAGTAGGGCAGGACGTCTAGTGTCTCTCTTTTTTTTCTTCCATATTTCCCTTCTTTTAATTGATTTCATACAATTCAATTACTTTTATTTCACTTAAAAGTACTCTTCAAGGACTATTTTTACAATGGATCTATATAGGATCTATATTGGATCTACCTTGTTGTTGGTGACCATCATCACACATCACAAATTCCTTGGTTTTTTTTTTCTTCTTCTTTCTGTTATTTTTTTTTTTTTCATTCCTTGGTTTGCATGGTTGGCAGTTCATATTCCCAACCAGGTTTTTTTTCTTTTATCTTTGTTATTTTTCCCATTCCTTTCCAAGTGGAAGGTCACCTTGCTCACAGCTAAATGACTGTTTTTCTTGATACAAGGGCAAATTGTACATTTAAATTTACATAATGGGGCAAGATGAAGTCCAAGGGCGTAGTAATATGTTGGAGTGAGTACCTTTCTTGCTTGCCTATCTCTTGGCTACTTCAGTTGCTGGCAGCCCAGAGGAACTGCAGTGGCTCCAACAGGCTAGCCTGTGAAAGGTCAAAAGCAGGGAACAGGTTGTGACCATAAGGGGAGGTTTTGTGACCACAAACAAAAGGTTTGAGACCACAAGTGGAGTGAGTGAGTGAGTGAGTGAGTGAGTGAGTGAGTGAGTGAGTGAGTGAGTGAGTGAGTGAGTGAGTGAGTGAGTGAGTGAGTGAGTGAGTGAGTGAGTGAGTGAGTGAGTGAGTGAGTGAGTGAGTGAGTGCCAATAATATGTTGAGTGCACCAGCAGCTGAACAACAACTGAATGGCAGCTCTCCAAAGGTTCTGTGAACCTAATAATCTTACAATTTTAATATAATAATCTAGAATATAACTCAAAATATAAAGACAGCTTGAATTAATAATCTAGAATATGACTCAAAATACTGAATAATACAGTGAATGCACCAGCAGCTGAACTAGGAAAAACAGCTTCCCAATGTTTCTGAACCTAATAATTTAACAATTTCCAATATAATAATCTCTGAATATAACTGAAATATAAATATTACAATCTAACCATAGATGATCAACGAAATGATCCAATATTCCTATACTGCCTTCCCATTCTTGAAATAGACCACCTCTATCTAACCGAATAAACCAATATAAGTTAGTTGGAATCAGTAACTAACTTATAATTGTGTGGTATTATGGCAATTTGACCAATAAACCGAAATTGGTGATTGAAATCTAGCGGACACATTAGTATACGGAATATAAATGATTAATATGCTAATATACAGGAATATAAATCATGAATATGCCAAAATACGGAATATGAAATCTATAAAATGGAAATGTTCGCCCACACTCTCAGTATAATAGCATTGGCTGGCCCCTCTAAAGTTGCCAGTCAAATGCCAAGGGACAAGACTGGAAATTAGCAGATAATTTTCATTTTTGCTAGACACCCATTGTCTCGAGCAACTATGAGCAACTATGAGCAACTATGAGCAACTATGAGCAACTATGAGCAACTATGAGCAACTATGAGCAACTATGAGCAAATATAGAGGGAGCAAGTATAGAGGGCTGACCGAGAGAATCAGAGTGAGTGGAGGTGTGGGATATCTTCTAGGCCCGTTGCTGAAGTCTACCAGCGAAGTAGTCTGTAAGTCTACCTCAAATGTTATTTTTGACTTACTGTGGTACCCATGAACATATATTCCACAAGGAAATAGCTGTGAATATGTTAACCCTGGGCAATCCCTTGCTACCCTTGTCTTTGCTTTAAAAAATATTTGTTATAGATAATGATTTTGTTGAGAGACCACAATTTGTCAGGAATGCCCTTAACATTTCAACTATCTTTTGAGTATGTAATACTACTATGAGGATGGTGTCAAAGTGGTTATTTTAACATGAGCAGCTTTCAGTGGCTGAAAGAAAACTTAATATGGTTGGCTCAACAAGAACCAAAACTTAAGTAAGACATAGGGGATTGGAGTCCATAGAGGGTATGAATCCTTGTAAACTAACTTCAATTTAATAATTATTATTGTTAATGGCATAAAAAAAATTTCTGCTTCCTTGACCATTAAGATATGAAAATGTTATAGAAGAGTTTTCCACCGAATTATTAGCATTCAAAACCATTATAATATCAGGCATTACTGTACATGTAGTAGTTGTAAATTAGAATCAGGGAGAAAAGAATTGAGCACTGCTGACCTGTCTTTTCTAAACCCCAACCAGCTGCCATACTCTTATGACCAATATTAAATTTATTCATTTTTTTTTACAAACCCACCGATAGATAATCCGATAATCCAAACCGGGGAGTAACCAGCTGCCCTACTTTTTTTAATTTCATATGTGTGTGTGTGTGTGTGTGTGTGTGTGTGTGTGTATATATATATATATATATATATATATATATATATTTTTTTTTTTTTTTTTTTTTTCCCTTGAGAACTTGGCCATGGTCTCAGGTGAAATTTGGTGGAACTTTTGGGATAAAACTGGATGTTGTGTGGAAGATTGGAACCCTTTCCAGACACCAGTGAAACTGGTTTTATTGTGCAGTGTTGACAGGGCTTACATGTTCAACAACCAGTGCTAAGGTCCTGGTTGAACTCCTTTTTTCCCCTTTTCCTCTTACTCTTGGAATAGTTGAAACATTAAATCATAAGTGAGAGGGTTTTTGGCTGCAATTTTCCAGTCTTGTTCTTAAATATATAATGTGTGTTTTTGACAATAGAGTAATACACCAACCAAAATGTTGGACTGACTGCCTTCATAACCAGGGTGGGCCAAGGTTATTATAGCAGTCAGCTTGATGCCACTGCTTGAGGCTGTTCAGCTGCATAACAACCAGCTAGCTGAATAATAATAATAATATATTTATCAAATACAGTTCAGCAATTATAAGAAGCATTTTCTCCACCCTGTTCCGTCCCCATATTTATTGTAATATGTCCTTGTGCCATATCTACTATTTGGTAAAACCAATTATTTAAATTAATTTTTTTTTTATTTTACTATTACTCTTTTTTTTAAATTTTTTTAATGGTTATGCATAAGCAATAATAATTGCTAATCATGCCTGATATAAGATAAGGTTAGGATTGATGAGGGACACATAATTCAGGTGTATAGTGAGTGGTGTATAGTGAGTGGTGCATGGACTAATTGAAGTTTCTTGACTTGCAGGTTGGAAGGTCTGGAAGAGAGGTAGATGTTTTGAAGGGAACTTGGTCATTATTAGGGTCTTCCAAGGAAATTTATTTGATTATGTTACCAGGATGCTCACATTAAAAAATATTGTGTCAACAAAATGAAATTGTAAATTTCTTGGACAACTGAAGGTTTCCCTATTACAATCAAAGCTGCAATCACCTCCAGTAATACACTAGAAGCAAACCGAACCAATTTCTCACTGCAGGAGGCTGACTGTCCACCAAAGAATGGTTCAACCACCTGTAGGGCATGCCTTTTTCACATGCAGTATGTTGTGTGTGATTCCTTCTTTAGTCTTCTGGTATATCTGTTGGGACTTACTAGTTAGTTGTGGATGGGAAATGCATTTTTAATTCCAGCATGTATGCATGTGTTAATTATTAGAGGCGGATAACTTTAGACAGAGGAATACCAGAAGATCCAACACAGATAAGCAACTAGACTACACAGAAGTCTGTATAAATTTCTGTTTGACAACATCTTGAAAAGAAGTTTGGTGAAGTCGGTCGGGTTCATAGTAATAGTAATGTGTTCACAGTAGTGGTGCTCTACTCAATTCCTTTTCAAGCTTCAGACTTCTTTGTCCAATGGACGCACTATGTGTGTTGTGTCTGGTTATGTCAATGTCTTCTTTAGTCTTCTGGTATGTCTGTTGAACGTAATAGTTAGTTGCGGTTGTATAATGCATTTTTAATTCCAGCATGTATGCATGTGTTCATTATTAGAGGTTGATAGCTATGGACAGAGGAATACCAGAAGATCCAACACAGATAAGTAACTAGACTGTACAAAAGTCTGTGGAAATTTTTGTTTGACAACATCTTGAAAAGAAGTTTGGTGAAGTCAGGGTTTATAGTAATAGTAGTAGTGGTCACAGTAGTAGCATGTATACTCAATTCTTTTTCAAGTTTCAGACTTCTTTGTCATACACACTATAATGTGTTGTGTCTTGTTATGTAAATGTCTTCTTTAGTCTTCTGGTGTGTCTGTCTGGTAGTACAATGAATTTTTAATTCCAGCATGTATGCATATGTTAATTATTAGAGATTACATCAGGAGGTAGGGGGGAGGGGGGAGGAAAACACACTAGTTTACAGCAGAATTCATGATTTTATTGTTACTGTTGTTGTTGCTGTTGTTTTTGTGACACTTCCTCAGGGATAACTAGCTGCAGTTTACGCTACTAACACCATGCTTCCTCCCCATGGCACACATCTGCTCCTGGGGGTGCCCTCTTGGAGAGCCTCTCCTCCTCCTCACCGTCAGAGGTTAAAAGATCCTTAGGAGGAACGCTGTGTAGAAATGCCACAGCATGCATTGGTAACATCAAGATTAGTTTGATGTCCTTCATTTTCCTAAAGAAATAATACATGGTAATAAGTTCAACCATTAATGAAATATCATAAACATTGCTCACAACGCAGCAGCACTACTTAGCAGTCCCATCACAGGTGGTCACTTCAGGTGGAATTGTAGAGGATTGTAAGCAGTATAGCACCTGCCAAGGGTAATAGAAAAAGATGTCAGATGACAACAATCTAAATCAGCAACTGTAGAGTAGAAGATCTGTAGTTTAGAATAGAAGATCTGTACACTGTCTGCTGCTGTGGGGATATGCTTAAAATAGAAACGTTCATCATGGGTAAATATTGATGGAGTATTTCCTTTTGCTGTATTGAAAAGAACCCCCTCCCCACCTCTCAAAGAAAGAGTTGCTTAAATAGTATGTAAACACACTATGTGACTCCCACATCAAGATTAGTAGGAGTGTGATAATGTCATGTTGTAAAGTCTCAATAAGGCAGTGACTGAGGGATGTGACTTAAGCACATAATAATGAATTATTCATGTCTGGTTTCAAGACTTATTGGGTAGCTAATTATTTTTGTTGGTCTCTGTATTTTTTTTTGAGAAATCTTAAATTGTTTATCTTTTCTTTCTTTTTTATTCATTGCCTGCCTGCCTGCCTGCCTGCCTGCCAGCCTAAGAAATGTTACCTAGACCTTCATTAGAGATTCCAGAGTGCAACATAATAAAATGTTCGGATTGATGTTATCTAAAAGCATAGCAGCGTAGGAATTAGTTGTTTTTTCCCCCCACTAATAGTTCAATGCTAAAGAGCTAATCTTGCTAGCCAGACCCTTTATCCTCTAAAGTGCCATCAGGGAGCGATAGGGTCTGGTCTAACTCAGTAGTTGATCTTTTTGTGTGTACGCTGCAACTGGAAGCTATGGCACCTAAATGCATGTGAATGATATGAGATCAAGTTATTAAGTCTGAAGTGTAATAATTTCTTTCTACGTAAATTGGTGGTGGAGAACACCCATGGAAATCATGCTTATGTGCATTTCATCCATCAAAACAACGTATTTAGAACCAAATCAAGTATAAAGTTTGATCAGACCCTTTTGCTCCCCTCTTACAGTTCAGAGGGTAAAGGGTCTGCCTAGCGAGACTATTAAAGGACTTGATAACCCTAAATAGAGAGTGTTAGCACACTCTGTAAATCGAATGTACCATGATATCAATGGTGCCAAAAATGGTACTTTTGTCACCATTCCCCCTCCCCTTTTGATAGCCTGGGATCAGACCTGATGTGAACATTTGATGTGGACGGGGTGGTAGTTTAGGGCTGGGTCACATCTCTCTGTGGGTGTTACAGCCCAAATAAGCTAAAAATGGTACTTTTGTCACCCCCCTCCCAACCCACTTAAGATGGTGCTCCTAGACCATCCCAGTCATCATGGAGAGTTTGGTGAAGCTGCTTGCAGTGGTTTCCAAAAAAAAACAACCAAAAACAACCTGGTAGTGAGAGCGAGGAAAGGTTAGGCACACTGGCTCAGTCTGATAAAATTGATTTTAATTTTAACTTAACTTCAAATAAAATATGACTGGACTGGTGGTCATTTGTTTACTATATGGTATGATCAGCACCTAGCAACACTCCAAACAATGGGCCATCTGGAATGGCAGAGGTGATATCAACTGTTTGCACAATCATATGATGGAGTCACAGATAACTCCATGCACAGCCCCAACAGACATTCTCCAGCTATAAAAACTGGCTGTCTGGGCGTACCCCCACAGCAGTTGACACTCTACAGATCTTCTATTGTACACTCAACAGATCTTCTATTCTACAGTTACCGATTTAGAGTCTTGTCATTTGACATCTGTTTCTATTGTCCTGGGCAGGTGCTCTGTTGCTTACAATCCTCTATGACTCATCTGTAAGTGACCACCTGTGATGTACTGCCAAGTAGTGCTGCTACATTGCATGCAATGTTCATATTTCACTAATGGTTGAACTTGTTATGTAATATTACTTTAGGAAAATGGAGGACATCAAACTAATCTTGATGTTACTAGTGGGTGCTGTGGCATTTGTACACAGCGTTCCTCCTCCTAAGGATCCTTTAACCTCTGATGGTGAGGGGGATGAGAGGCTCTCCAAGAGGCACCCCCAGGAGCAGGTGTGTACCATGGGGAGGAAGCATGATGTCAATAGTGTAAAACTGCAGCTAGTTATCCCTGAGCTCCAGGAGCTCACAGGGTCTCAAAATTACTTTGTTGTTGTTGCTGTTGTTCTTGTGACACTTCCTCAGATTTTCCAGTGCTGAAGTCACCAGTTCATACCCTTGGCTCCAATTCTTTTTCTTTCTCCCCCCCCCCCCCCCCCCTTTTTTTTTCTTCTTTTCCTTGTGAACCCTCCTCAGATATGCAAATATGTGAAATTCACAAATATGCGAGTGGGTTATGCTTGATACATTTCAAGCTTGTTTAATCTCTATGTTATTATTCTTATAGACTGCAACGTTGATTCACATTATGTATTATTGCAATACAGTACCCAGTTCCACATTTTATAATTCCAATATATTATTTGCAGCTGGGGCTTGTGGAGGCACCTTGTCCAGAGGCCAAGTGAGGAATATTCAAAACCACAGAAATGGCCTTTACGCTGTTGCTAATGGTGAAATAATCAACAATAGGAACCCTTTGGATGTATACTCGCGTGTACATGAACAGTCTTCCAGACTAACGAGGGCGCCCACCTGTGGTTGAGTCAGCCACCTGACAATACTGGCATTTCTGATCTGAATCTTATTTTTCGAGATGCTGTGAACAGACCAACGATTCATGTAGAAGCTATCAATTTTGGAAGATCAGCCTTTGAAGTTTATCAAGACATTGGATGTCTGTCTAAATTGTCTGGTGGGATGCGTGTGGTGCTTTGGGACTGGACTGATTTCAGGAGAAGCCATGGTGGTTGTGGCTATTACCGTAATGCAGCCGGCAAAGAGAGGACGTACAGCATGAAAATTATGGACTACGTTCGAAATAATGTGGCTTCCTCTCCTTTGGCTGGACTTTGTGTATAACTTGTATATTATATAATTATTCAAGAACTATTTGGGTTTTTTTTCTTCTTTTTTTTAATATTTTTTTTTATCAAAATATTATGTATTACCTGTAACTTGTATATTATATGATTATTCAAGAATAATTGTGTTTGGTTTTTCTCTTTATTTAAAATAGTATGCATTAGTTTATTGAATAGAAGGCTAACACTACAATAATAATTAAGAATATAACCCAAGGTTATGTTAGACCATTGCCAAGTGGGGGAGGAGGCAACTGGAGGAATCTAGATTCTAAGGGGGTCATGATGTGCAATTTAAACAGGATGTGTGTGTGTCTGTGCAGCATTCGTGTATGATTTTGAGTTTGATGGGAGGGGGTTACTCCAAAGTTTGGTGCTGACTTGGAGGGGGTGTATAGCCCAAACAGCTGGGTGGCATGCTCCCCAGATTTTTAGTCTGAGATTGATTGTGAAGCATTCTGGGGGACTTGTAGTCAGTTCCAAAAGGTCAGTTCTGAAAGACTCACTTTTACTTGGATTGTGTGGTTGGGGGGGAGGGGGCAGATTTGCATGCTAATTTGTATGTACATCTACTACATATTTGTGAATGTCTGTGTGTCCAGTTTGTCTGTTACCAATAGGTGCCTAAACCACTCGACAGATTTTGCATAAAATTTTGGCATGTGAGCACAGTTTGGCCCAGGGATGAGCATGGGTTATTCGGTTTGGTAATAGGTGTGGTTTTATAGCCACACCCACAGGAATTTGTTTTGGCTAATAAAAGCAAATTGAGGATAAAACCAGGCCAAAATTTGGCATGCGGTCCTCAAGTAACCTGGTGAGCATTATTAACCGCATGTGAGTGTGCCAACAGGTGTGGTTTTGTCATAGCCACACCTAAAAGTAGTTATTTTGTCTACCATATGCTAATTGAAAAACCAACCAAGCTGGAACTTGGCATGTGGTCTCCAGGTAACTGGTAAGCACTATTGACCATACATGGATGTGTCAGTGGGTGTAGTTTGGTCATGGCCACACCCATAAGAAGTTGTTTTTGGCTACCAAAAGCTAATTAAAGGACCTATCATGCTGAAATTTGGCATGTAGTCTGCAAGTAACTGGGTGAGAGTTATTAACCACATGTGGGCATGTAAATAGGTGTGGTTTGATGTTGACCACACCCACAGGAAGTACTTCATATACCAAAAGCTAATTAAAGGATCAACCAGTCTGCAATTTGAGTGAGATCTATAATGTTCAAAAACTTATTTAGGGACCAATCAAGCTTAAATTTGGCCTATGAAATCCAATTAACCGGATGAGCATTAACTACATGTGGGTGTGGCAATGTGTGTGGTTTGGTATTAGCCACACTCATAAGAAGTTGTTTTTTGCTGCCCAAAAGTAATTAAAGGATTAACCAGACCAAAATTTGAGTGGCTTCTATAATGTTTCATGTTGACATTGGCCGGGCAACGCCAGGTATATGCTGCTAGTTTCACTACATTCCTTGTAATGTCTTTAATATAAATTTGTTAATGATTTTTTTTTTTTTTTTTTTTTTTTTTTTGGTATGGGGGACACCTGCTGTTAGTTTGTGGATTCCCCTGAGAATTTTTGGTTGTCTGAGGTGGCTTCTGTCTTGAGTGCTATAATGTGGAAGGAATAGTTGACACAACGGTTTGTAGAGAGGTAAACTACTGATGTGTAGAAATGCTGTCCATGTGATCTATTTATAGAAGAGGACAACACTAAACACTTACATCATTAAAGTTATGATTTTAATCATACAATTTCAAGGGGGCAAAAAGGTGCCAAGATGGGTTGGGGGCAACCGCCTTGCACCCCCCCCTCCCCCTCCCCCACCCTAAATGAAATTTTGTAAGATATAACACACTGAACTTTCTTGAGCTCTACATATGTTACACTGGTTTCAAGAATATATGCAAAGCATGCTTCACAGAATGCCACCTATGGTCATAATTACACTAGAGAAATATCCTTCAATTATTTAACCATATTGAAGAAAAAAAAAAGGTTAATCACTGACCTCACTTAGTAAATATGATACACCACAACTTCCTCCAGAAATGTTCTTTTGAATGGGATCAGATTACACATTACAACTTGGTCGTTACTCATTAATAGGAAAGTATATGTATTGGGCTAATCCCCTAGCCCTAACCATATTTTCCCCTAAAGAGCCAAGTGGTCCTGTAAGCACCTGAAAATTTTAGGACTATTGATCCAGGCATTTGGAAGGGCATAGCTAATTAACATACACACACACATACAGAGAGACAAATCATTAATTACAATAAGATGCACATATGGTGTACTATTTCTATTCTGAATTGCAAAATATATTTCTTGCCTGCCATAAAGTAATCCCCTTGTGTGGATTAATTTATTATGAATTTTAAAAAAAAAGCCTTTTCTTAAATTTATGATAAACTCAAATGCATTACATAAATATTTCTCTTTACTTTTAAAGAGCCTATATAATGGGTACCTAATAATAAAGCTAAAGATTTTCATTTTTGGTATTCCATTTTTTTCTCAGTTAGATCCTCACAAACACCTTTTTCCACTCATATGCAGTACACTCACTATATGAAAATAGTACAAATTTGTTTTGCTGAGACAAACCAAAAACAAATCAAATGTTAAATAGGTAGAAAGTATTCACAGTATGTCAAATATTCTTATTTGCTTTACACTATATACCTAATCAAAAGCAATTTTGTGAGTTGCAAAAGGGGAAAGTAATGAGGTTTCATATGCAATAAAATCCTTCAGCAATACATTATTAAAATGGTATTTTGTATAGAGGAATTGGTGATTTGGGGCATGGACGAACAGCAAGGTTTGGATGAATGAGAGTACATCAACATCTTTAAAATCATTTAAAAATTTAAAAAAATTATAATATACATCTATGTACTACATTTCAAAGTCCAATGGCAAATGTTAAATTTTTAAGTTTGTTGAAGTATAATTTTATTTAAGATGGAAATTCTTGTGAGTGGATGAATTCTCAAAATTTTGAAACAATTTTAAACTCAAATCTGAACTCAAACAATTACACATAATAATATATAAACCTTCCTTATATAAATGTTTGATTTAAAAAACAAACAAACAAACAAAATTTAAACCACAGTAATTTCAAGTAGGCAATACCTGGTAGAGTCTTTATCTATACTACTTATTATCTATCACTACTCTAGGAAGTAGTCTAGCTATTGAACTGACATCAGTGTTTTGTGATGATACTCTTGGATTTTTTAATGGGGTCTTAATGGATTTCGGTTCTTGAACACGATATTTTACCTAGGGGAGATAATCCAGAGCCAACATTTTATATTAGGGAACTATTTATTTGTTCCCAAAGATCAAATTTAGGAGGCTATCATACTTGAGAAAATTTTTATGCATTTCTGTGTGTCTGTCTGTTTGATAGCTCCTCCCACAATTCGACACCATTTTAAATGGGAATTTTTTGGGACAAATATAGCTACCCAGCTAAGATAATAGTTTCAAAATAGATTTTTCAAAAGTGGCCTCCCTGGTAGGAAAAAAACAACAACAATAAAAAACAACAAACAAATTATCTATACTAAAAATAGAATAGAAAGATAAATAAGGCACAGGTCCTGCAAGAACAAAAAAGGGAGAATTAGCAATCAATTTACAGGAGCAGAATTATAAAGTGCTGTTTAAATTGGTAGGCTTTGCAGCTGCTGGTGACTCTCTGAGCTAAAAACTAAATTAAAGCAAGAATTGATAAATATAAATTTGGCCAAGGCTAAATTTTTACTGCCATTATTCTGTAAAATGTAATTGTCTCATTTTCCAGTAGAGATTTGTAAGTGCTTCACAGCTCTACTAATGGGAAGACAATCTGTTGGTTAAGGAGCCTGTTTTGGGTGGAAATAGAATGTGAGTGAAATCAATGGAAACAAACAATAATACCTTTTTATAGAAACAGCTATATCTTGTGAGTTGGTATTTCTTGCTCTGTAGCTTGAACACAACTTGCTGTGTGGGTGAGCCTTCCCAAAAAGCTATCAACTATAATTGCCTAAAGCAAAGAAAAATATTTCTGCTCTACAGGACCTGATAATACCACATCCAACCAGAACAGGCTGGAATATTAGGCTGGATGTTCACATCAGGAGGTGTTGATACTTCCAGTAATGTGATACTAGAGCTTCTTTAATAGTTCTGGAATTTTTTTTTCCCTTTGTGAATTTTTTTTTTTTTAATTACTATTTTTTTTTTGGACTATTTTTATTATGTTGTTTTGTTACTTGTTTTGTTGTTTGTTTTATTGTGATTATATATATATATATATATTTTTTTTTTTAAATATTCCAAGCTAAATGTATTAAATATTGTATAGTGGGAGGCATGTACAGGGTATTCACTTGATTTTGAAAGTATATGATACTGGTGTTGACCCTTGGAATGCAAATTTCTCCTACATAAGGCCTGCATAAAAATCATAGAGATTGGTTTCACAATTGTTGGTTACACATATATATATATATGCCTACCCACCTGACCACCCGACCAACCCACGGACAGACCAACAGACATATTCTTTTATGCATATAGATTCATTCATATATGAAGGAAATTCCATGATATTGTTTAAAGGATACATCAGTTCAAAATTGCTATCTTAGATGCCACAGCATCCAGTTTGATATCTACCAGTTTTTGTGCTAAAGTCTTCCACGAAGCTGATGGACTGAGGTTTATCCAAGTCTGAATAATTTCCTGCAATTGTCGATTACACTGATTGGGAAAATCTCTTTCAATCTTGTGGATGTCTATCAGCTGGAGTCCCAGGGCCAAGCCCAAATCACTGTACTTGTCCACAGGAAGGCATCTGGTGAGTGCAGCATAGGCATTCTTCACATTTAGATCTTTTGCTGCATGCATGGAGAAAGAATGGTGCACATATAAACCAATTCAAGTAAAACTAATGAGATTAGGCTGA
Source organism: Lycopodina hypogea (assembly GCA_963969325.1). Classification (NCBI taxonomy): domain Eukaryota; kingdom Metazoa; phylum Porifera; class Demospongiae; order Poecilosclerida; family Cladorhizidae; genus Lycopodina; species Lycopodina hypogea. The sequence goes on along the minus strand of OZ017791.1, from coordinate 8,167,544 downwards.
AGGCTATATAGCAAAAATGGTTAGTCTAAAGCAATGGTTAGAACAACTACATTGCCTAATACATTAAAGCATCCACCTCCTCATGATATATGATTAAAGCTCAAGTCACTTAAACATGTACAGTAGATACAGATATGCTAATCATGACTTCTATAATATTCTTTGTTGATTTAAACCTTTTTTATGCTTATCTTATACAATTATGTATCTAGAATTATATGTTAGCATGACAGTGAAAAAATACTGCAAAAATACTGAAAATTAAATCTAAAAAATACACTATCAACAGCACATGCGATCAGTGTCTGCTCAGTTCAATCAACTTCAAAAACAGGGATATGACAACACACACACACATGTGCACATACGCACACATGCACACATATGCACACAGAAAGAGAGAGAGAGTGGCAAGGTAATAAATTACATTAGGAATGTGAAACACTTGTAAAATATAAGCCAGTGACGGTATATGGGTAGATGATGAAAGTGTCAAGGAAGAAATACATATATAGGTTACCTCTGTACTCATCCCTGACATCTCCTACCACAACATCAGCTGTACACAGAGAAATACTTGGTGAAGATACATTTGATGGGGAAAAAAAACGCATTTTTATATGGAATATAAAAATTAGGTAGTTAGCATCTGTACTAGGGGAAACACATCTCATCTCAACTATCTGAACTTTATTATCAGTTCCTCTTCATAATATCACTTAATATCACTTGTTGTTACATTCTGCATAATTCACTGGCAACATTAGTTTACAGAATATGAGAAAAATCATGTTGGTTATCAAACATGAAACAAAATATAAATAAGTACTTGTTATTTGTTTTTTGTTTTTATATTCAGAACCATAAAAGAGGTTAAACTGCTAGCTTGTATTTAGTTTTAGCATCTCCATATATGAAAAAAAAAAATCTTTTCCTTCCAACATCAACCTACCAACCCACACATTCATTATCAACAAAGTGTAAATGTTGAACATTATCTGAAGTGGAATCGCACTTCATATAGATGCCAGCAATTGGTCAACCTCCTCAATTAAGGATACATTAGCTTTAGAATTGGTTTGTTTTATACATGATACCATTCAGAACCACTGAGCTGTTCCTCGCACTCTACCACACAGATGTGACTGACAGCTGAGACAGGTTGGCAATGCAACAGCTATTATAGCAAGCTGTGTGACTCTATTCTGAATGAACAAGTAGGGAACCAAACTGTGACCATGCTCAAGATGAACAGAATTGTAACTTGGAATAAAAACAATGCTGGACTAAAGTCTATGGTAAAAGGAAGAAGCTTAGTGATATTTATACTTACCATCTGTTTTGCAGTTAAGCTTTTCATAGAATGCACCGTCCTGGTGAAGAAGAAAAACAACAAAACAATCTTATATACACACCAGCTAATATTTCAATAGGTGGTTGCCTTACGGTTGGAGATTCTCCAGGTGTAGAAATATCCTTTGACCTTCCTAATTTTGGACGAACTCTTGTAGATAATGTAGTGTCTAAATGCAGTTATAATAACGTTTATTTTTCATACAACAAAGTTACCTGCTCACAAAAAACCCTCAATTTTCACAGATTACAGGCAGTGTTCACACTACGCCTGCTCATATATATTTCATCTCTTTAAGACTGATTTCTGGTTTATTAAAGTCAAATCACACATCTTGTTAAAAATGCACTCCCATGTTTTATCAGTTGTTAATCACTGCTAGTGTTAGAATAAGATAAAGAGCTCACCAATTCTGAAAGGCATATGGTACAACAGGAACTGAAATCTGTTCTAGCTAAAGATATTTTGAGGGCAGGTTCATGTCAACATGGAAATTTAGAAAACCTTATTTACTCTTTACTAAATTAATATCCACACACACATAATTAAAATTTGTATAACTTCATTTACATAAATTAAATTTAGTTTTATAATTTTCTATGTGTGGAAAAGCTCAACTTTGATAGTTTAGGTAGAAGTGCAATTTATCTCTTTCAGAATATGCATGACACTTACAAGAAATAAGGCTATTTATATAAAAAGCAGATGACAAGTGAATAATCTAGAAGGATGACACTAATCCAACAAACGAAAAACATTACAATGTTCAACTAAGGCAACTAATAACAGAACTAATGTTCTATTCAGGAAAACTAACAACAATATCAATCATATATTAAAACATTCTAATTAACATTTACATTTATTAATTTAGTTCAATGCACTGTCACACATGTTGATATGAATCTGGCCTCAGAATGGTTAGAACAGATTTTAATTCTGGTTCTACTTGGAAGTTGGATTGCACCTACGAGTGCAACTCTGAAGAAGAAAAACTGTAAGTTGAGGCTTTACTCACAATATTTTGTATGAGTTTTTATAGACAGTCCCATTTCAATACTCATTTTAGTTGAGTCACAGTAAAATTTGAGCATATTCATATAGTAGCCAATGAAACGAACAATACTAAATTTGATGTGATAGTGTCAATTGATGCCATTCAGCCACAAATGTTGAAAATAAAACAAATTTGCACACAGCTAAAACAAAACCAATAACTATAAAATAATAAAATAAACAGTCATCATAAATTGGATTCCTTTTCCAATTAAGAAATCTAACTCTGTTGAAGAATTTGTCAAACTTACCAGAAATATCAACAGTTTGATCAAAGAAGCCAGTCTACAAGATGAAAGAAATTCTATTAATAGACCAGCCAACTCAACAACAGAATACTAACTCACAGATGTCGATGCTTGGGATGGAACCAATACTTTTGATTGTTCCAATTTTGGATTTCTCCTTTGCAATTCATTACCTTCAGAATTAATGAAATAAGATTTAAAAAAAAAATTTTTTTTAAGAGAGAAAAAGTTTAAAGGAGCTATTATTGCTTTGCTATATGCAAGTATATTTGGGAAAGGAATCTTCAGATTAGGCAAAGAAAGAAGGAATGCTTTAAAACATCCCTAACAATCACCCTTTTGGCTGGACAGTTTATCTCACAGCAACTTTGAATCAATAAACTCATTATTACAAGAATAATATTTTTAGTTTGCAATCACAATTGTTTTAGTTGCTCTAATGTTAAACTAACATTGAGTTTATTATTAAACAACCATTTTTATCCCCTTCAGGTAATTTCTCATAAATCTGCAGTACAAATAACCACACTTGTCACTAAAGCATGCTATATATGAGGAGAGAGAGAGAGAGAGAGAGAGAGAGAGAGAGAGAGAGAGAGAGAGAGAGAGAGAGAGAGAGAAAAGTTTGTACTATTGATTCTGAGGAGTTGACTACAGTTTCTACTGGACAAATGGCTTGTCCAGCAATGAACAGTTCAGTGTTGCTTTTTATAATGTTAGTTGGTTTTTCCTTTTCACATTCATTTGCATGTGTGCTGTTGTATTTTTCATTCAATTACACCACAATACAATTATTAATCTCTCTTCTAAGTCATACCAATAGTGACAAAAACGCTGAAAGAGCTGACCTATTATAGTGCAGATGCATTTAGTAGATTAATTATGGTGCAATGCTTCAAGGCCAATACAGCATCAAGATTAAGATTCAAGCATTTCCTTTGAGCAGTTTCACGAATTTAAAAAGGAGGGAGGTAGCAGTTGGTGGATTATTAAGGGGGAAAAGGCATTTGTACCTATGCTAGCAATAGTAATATATGCTCTGCTGTTATTTGCATATGGATTATTAAAGTAAACCTTGATTTGAGGGGGATGGTGGAGGGAAATTGGGCTGGAATTGACGTTTACAGGAAATTAAGACTATTTAGAGCATTGTGGTAGAAATATTGGAACTTCATTCATTTGTAAGCAGAAATTAATGGAAGAATGTCATCAGCTAATAATCATTCATCAAATATAATAATTATACCCACAAATTTTGAATTACATACAAAAGACCACAATATGATAACTCACTTTGAGAAGTAAGATCAGTTGGTAAAGGATAACCTGCAAAATTGGCAGATATACTTATAAAATTGGCACAACATGGAAGCATGCCTTCATTGCATGTATTAACAGACCTTGCCAAAGTCTGTGCCAATTTGTCACCATTCCGTGGACGGTGCAGTTTTTGGTGCAAAGGAGGTAGTTGTCTGCCTGCATATACTCAGCAGCATGGATGGAGAGGCTTGGTGTGTGCTTATGCATGCACTCAAAGGCAAGAACAGGTTGATCGGCTTCATAACTGAGTGCCATTGTGACTTCATTGATGACACGCTTGACTGTTTCCCGTACAGCCACACATGTTGAAGGCAATATATTCGGCTTGAGGTGAGGGTCTGCAGGGAAATGAAGAGTGATTCTGAAGAAGGAATCAAAGAAATCATGAAGAACAACTATGCCAAGGCTTCCCTTCCGAGTCAGACAGAAGCTATTTCTGGATGCATTAGAGTACTCATAGTGCTTCCATTTTTCGCCAGAGACAAGCTTACAGATGGTGCAACAGAAAATTCCAACTCTTGCTATGCCCTTCGGGAAGTGCAGCATCATGGGGAATTGCAGCATCTGAATCTGGCTCTCAAAATAAGGCAGAGATGCTTCTGTAGACAGCAAGCAAGGCATTAGATACTCTCCAGAATTCCTCTTGAATACGATAAGCAACTTCTCCAACAATTTCAGCATGTGTTTAGCAGTGAAGTCAGAATCGTAATCATTCGAGATTTGCTTCAGGATCGTCTCAGTAAGGATCCCTTGCTCCTTGAACTTCTTCCACACCCCATCCAATACCCTTCCTTTGTCAGGGACATTGGTCATCCTGATATGATCTTCAACAATCTTTGTCACCATGTTCAGCACAGCTTGAGGCTCTCCAATCACCAAGTTAGGGAACAACTCACTGAAGTAAAAGATGCGATTAGATTTTTCAAGATACTTGAGGCCTTCTCTCAAAGATTCTTCATTAAAGTACTTCCTCAGATGCTTCAAAAGCTCACTGATTGTAAACGCAATCCGCTCAGACTTCGATAGTGACATTATGGCCAGCTCCAAGACATGGTACTTGACTGGGATGGAGATGATTTCTGCACCTTCCTCTTCCATCACTTTCTTCATTATTTTCTGGCCAACTTCATAATCACTAGCATCAGGCTCTTTGGCGTTAATGGAAAATATCAACTTCTTGCATTCGTGGTCTGCATAGATGGCATTATCTTGCAGATCAAATGACTTCACCATTGCCGAGAGTTTGCTCTCCTTGATTTCTCTTGCCTCATTGCATTTATGCTCTAGATCTTTGTGCGTGCCAACAAACATGAACTTGATTTTTTTGTTTTCTCGAGACTGTGAAACCACCATCTGCAGGAACTGTCGCAGCATCTGTTCATTGGTCAGCTTCGAATTCTGTCCTTTACTGACAGGCTTTCCATCCTTCCCATAGAAGTAGCTGGTGGGATATTCATCCAGGCGTTCACTGAGGTTAACGACAAGAATGGCCAGTGCTAAACCACTTATGAACCTAGGTAGAATTTCACGAAACTGTGGCTGCCCACCACTGTCACACATTTCTCCAACAAGTTCATTGATGAAGGATTTAGCAGACTTGGTGTCAAGCAAGCTGTCAATCAAATCTTTTTCTATATGGACAGCCAATATAGCCTTTTGAGCTTTCTTTCTTGCGATAGCACCAGACATGGAACTGGTCCTCGATTGCATCCACTTGCTCAGCTTTTTTGAAGCTCTCTCCTTGATAAGCTTGGTCTCAATAGTGCCACTGGGAATAGATTCCAAGACTTCCTTCCCAGACTTCATCATCTTCTTCGAGTATTCCTTCGGACTGATTTCCAGGTAGGACGTGGATGTGATACCTTTTGTAAATCTCCTATGGCCAATTGTTCGTATAGGAGTTTGGACACATGATGTGCTGACACGCTGAGAAGAAAGTTTTTTGTTCAACAAGAGTGCCAAAGTGTGGGTCTTTCCAGAGCCAGCAAACCCTAAAATCACACTCTTTTTGCGCATCATCTTCACCTCCACGTCCATGATTTTCTCAAACAGATATTGATTCTTGTCAATGGTATTATCTATAAGACATAAAAAGATGAATTGCTATGATAGAGAAAATTCCCAAACAGCAGCACACATCATATTTCAACAATAAATTGGCCATAGACATGCTAAAATTTCAAATTAAACATCTATTGACTCAATCAGTTTCTTTTTGATGGCAGATTTTCTGATTAGGAAGTTCAGTTATATATTCTATATAGCTACTTAGGCAGCTAGTGGCTTTGGAAAAACTTACCAGGTATGAAAACAGTCCCGACACCAAGAGGAGAGAGGAAAACACAAGGTCAGTCATATGGTGTAGCACCATGAAAGAAATAGTTTAGTGGTGGATGATATGAAAGAATGAAATCATAATTTAACAGGTTTGAAATATGCTGTAATACAGTTTAGGATACCGATTAAAGTCTCAAAATATGATTAAACACACACACACACACATGCACACACACACACACACACACACACACACACACACACACACACACACACACACACACACACACACACACACACACACACACACACACACACACACACACACACACACACACACACACACACACACACACACACACACACATGCATATATATATATATATATGCACTTCTTTCTTTTCTTTTCTTTTTAAAGAGATAACATGTTTAAATGCTCTTTATTAATTCATGATATATGAGTGCCGACAATGACAATAATTGGGTCATGACAATAATTCACTATGTAATCAACTTACTTTCTATCGTGGTATAGTCAGTCAGTTGGTTAGGAAATGACATATCAGAGAGGGAAATTTATATTATGTCATTCTACTAACAAAATTGAACTGTAGTAATTATCTCACTTCCTGTGGTTGTATGAAGTCAACAGGTTGGTTACACGATTAGGATCAATGTTCAAATGGAGCAGGTTGGCAGATGAAGGGCAAGACATATTCAAATATAAATTATTAGTATAATATTGAGTGCTTATAATATTACTCAAAATATTTGTGTTTTTATAAAAGCAACTATGGAATAACAGATAGGCTGTTGTTTTGTTTGTTTGTTTGTCTTTCATTTTTCTTTTTTTCCTTCTCAGATGATATATACTTTCAATTTTAAAAAAAGAAGAAAACGATTGGTAATTATGCTTAACTATTTTTATTAATATGATAGCTGCATTAGTTAATCAAAATTATGTCAATGAGTGGGTCAATATGTTTGGAATGATAGACAGAGGAAAAGGATACTGACTAATTTTATATTTTTATTCCCAATTACTCACTCGCTATGATATTGAGTTAGTGGAAGAGCCAGAGAAATATGGTCAAATGAATGTAGATTAACTTGAACCTCTTTGATAGCAAAGTAAGTTACTCACATGCTATGGTGAGACAAGAGATATGATTAAGTAAAAGTTAATTAATTCATGGTTGATATTTAATTGTGAATGAACCCACCTCCTAATATAGTCAGATGTTTGGCAGAAAAATGAAAGATATATTTCAATGTAAATTGTCCAATTTCTTTATGCTATAGGAGAATTAGCACTGTATAGAACTCACCAGCTATGAGGACATTGCAACAGAAAGATAAGAAATCAAAGGGAATAGTCATTTTCACATGTACTATAATCAATTCTATTCATGATGGCACTGATGTGCTTATGCTATGACTCACTGTCTACATTGATGGGAAATAAAGTCGGTAGTGAAAGGAAAACAACAACAATTTGATGTAAAATGGAATAATTCATGCTATCCTTGGGATAAAAATAATTCAACATCCTGTTTCCTCACTTCCTAATATGAATGGAGCACATTGGACAGAGAAAGAAAAGAGATGTAGAAATAAATTATTTGTATTATTGTTGTGAAATGAAATTAAAAGCACCCACTCACCTGCAGCTGTGATGATGTATCAGATTTTGGAGTATTGTATGATAAATACAGATTTGTTCAAATAACATAACATTGATTAATTTGTGTGTGTGTGTGTTGAGTAACTCACAGTCTATACGTATTGATATATGTTGTCAGAGCATGGGAAAAGATATTCGTTCAAATGTAAGTTAATTAACCCATGCCATATTTAGTAACAACTCACCTATTATAATTATATGATGTTGACAAATTGAAGGGAAAGAACAAAAGAAATTCATTAATCGATAAATTCCTTAATATTAAGACTTCAACATGAAATAACTTACTTCCTAAAATAATTGATATAATCGTTACACAGGAAAGGTTGAGTAAATTACGATACAACTCATGTCTATCTTGAGGCAGTACCACTCTATCTCAAAAACTCACTGCCTTCGATGACTTAGTGTTGAAGAGAAACAAGAAGGACTTCATTAATTGATAAATTCATTAATAAGAAAACTTCAACATGAAATAACTCACTTCCTATAATAATTGATATAAAGTTTACAACAGGAGAGGGTGACAAATTAAGATGTAACTCCTGCCAATCTTGAGATATTACCACTCTTATTTCAAACAACTCACTGCCTTTGATGACTTAGTGTTGAAGAGAAACAAAAAATGGAATTCATTAATTGATAAATTCATTAATGAGAAATCTTTAATGCGAAATAACTCACTTCCTGTAATAATTGATATAAAGGTTATAACAAAAAAGGGTAAGAAATTTCAATGTAACTCATATCAATCTTGAGACATTACCACTCTATTTTAAAGTACTCACTGCCTTCGATGACTTAGTGTTGAAAAGAAACAAAAAATGGACTTCATTAATTGATAAATTCCTTAATAAGAAAACTTCAATGTGAAATAACTCACTTCCTTTAACGATCGATATGAAGGCTATAACAAAAAAGGTGAGAGATTACATTGTAACTCATGTGAATCTTGAGACATTACCACTCAATTTTAAACTACTCACTGCCTTCGATGAGTTAGTGTCGAAAAGAAACAAAAAATGGAATTCATTAATTGAAAAATTCATTAATAAGTAAACTTCAACATGAAATAACTCACTTCCTGTAATAATTAATATAAAGGTTATAACAAAAAAAAGGTGAAAAATTACGATGTAACTCCTGCCAATCTTGAGACATTACCACTCTTATTTCAAACTACTCACTGCCTTCAATGACTTAGTGTTGAAGTGAAACAAAATGGACTTCATTAATTGATAAATTCATTAATAAGAAATCTTCAATGCGAAATAACTCACTTCCTGTAATAATTGATATAAAGGTTATAACAAAAAAGGGTGAGAAATTACAATGCAACTCATATCAATCTTGAGACATCACCACTCTACTTACTGCCTTCGATGACTTAGTGCCGAAGAGAAACAAAAAGTCGAATTCATTAGTTGATAAATTCATTAATAAGAAAACTTAACATGAAATAACTTACTTCCTGTAATAATTGTATAAAGATTATAACAAAAAAGGGCGGGAAATTACAATGTAACTCATGTCATTCATAGAAAAATGAGAGACTTGTTATGATTAATTCATGTTGACTAATGTATTGTTATTTTACATCAACTTACTTTCTATGATAGATATAGATATGAGATCAAAAAGTAAAGCATACTCATGTGAAAGTTAATTAATCCATGTATGCCTAATAATCGGACTAATCTAGTTTGCAAAAACTCACCTTCTAATGTGATAAACGTCATCAGGGTGTATAGTGAAAAATGAAAGATAAATAAAAATGCAGAGTTAATTCATAGTTGCTTGAGATAATAATAATGTAATAAGTGAATATCTCACTTTCTATGGTGAAAATTCAGCATATTACACAATGGGAGAAACATTGAAGGAAGAAAAAAATTTTTATGTAAGGATTTCTCAAGTCAGAATAAAACTCATAGAATAGAAATAACTCACACTCTATGATGATATAAAGCAACAGATTAGGTAACAGTATAAGAAAGACTGATTTTAAAAATGTTAAATAATCAATGTAACACCATGTGAAAATAACTCACATCCTGTTGTATGTATGTATATATGAATGAATTCAGCAGATGGGGAGTGATAAAAAAGAAAGAGAAAATATAACTTTATTAAACTCGCCCATTATTATAGTTCTATAAAAAATAGTCTAATATCATGAATCACTCACTCTCTATGGTGAAAGGTTAGAAGAATAAACAAAGATACAATAATTATGTCTTATATTGACAGCAATAATCTTATATTTTTTGTTAATATCTCACTTCCTGTAAATTCAGATTGTTCAACAGCGAGAGATAAGTGACATAAATTAGAACATGTAAGCATAGGTTTATAATATAACAATAATATTAGCTACATATATTTATTTATTCCTACACTTTTCATACAATACAACATTGTGCATACATGGTACAGTTATACACATGTTGTTATAGCTACTTTCAGATAACTAATGGCAGATGTCATCAATAAAAACATACATAAGTGCAAGCAATAGAAATTTAAGCTAAATAAGTATGTTAGACAGAAAGAGAAGAGATATGTAAAATATTTATTGATAAATACAATAATGCAAATAACTCCCATATATTTTGACCTTGTATAAATGATGATCAATTACTTTACACTTTCTATAAATATGATCAATATTGTATATTACTTACCTCCTAAAATTGATAAATAAAAGATTTTAATAAATGTTATTAATTTGTCATCAGTGATTAAAATAATTAGGATTATTAACTTACTTCCTATCATGTCAAATCAGTGGGTTGAAAAGTGAGAGAAAGATGATAAAAATAAAAATGGAGCAACTTCATCCATGTATAAATAGAGAGAACTCACCAGCTATTAGTACATAAAGTTAGATATTTGAATAGTGGAAGAAGACAAATACACATTATATGTTGACTAATTCACATCTGCGTTACCCTAGCAATACTATGTACAGCATTGTAAATAACTGACCTCCTATGTTGGCATTGAGTCATAAATCCAGGATGTGGAAAGAGAAGGTATGTTTGTTTTAAGTAGATTAGTTCTGTCTTGAAAATTTTATAACTATCTATAGATTCACAAGTTAATGACTTACTCTCTTTTACACAAAAAGCCAGAGATTAGAAGGAAAAATAAAGAAATAATGGAAAAATTGTCAATTTTCATTATTACTCTTGGTATATCAAGGATTCAAAATTTGATAGCTTACCAGCTGTGTTGACATAAAGAAAAGGTTTGGAATGCAAGAAAATGAGAATATTGTGTTAGTTAATAGATTAATGAATGCAAACTGAAACAACATAAATTTATAAATACTCACCTCCTATTATAATTTTTTAAAAATTAAATTGGAAACAGAGAAAGCAATAACCAAAAAAAAGTTGACCTTTTAAGTGAAAGTGATAATATGGTATTGTAAATAACTCACTTTCTGTTAAAAAATATATGTAACAGCAGCATGTTGGATATGACAAGTATATAAATAATATTCATTAATTTCTCTCCAATGAGAGTAATTGTATAAGTGAATACAACTCACTTCCTATGATAGTTTAAAGACAGCGGATTGCACAGAGGAGAAAAGGAATGATGAATAAAAACTGATTTATATTAACCAGGTTTTCCTTAGCAATAAGTATAATATAGCAGTGGAAATTTCTCACCATCTATAATGATATGGAGAAAACATGACGGAAAAAAGAAACATGTTAAAATAAGTTTACGAATAATATGCAGAAAAAAATATATGTGGCAGAAAAAATACATGTGGCATTAAAAATGACTCACCATCTAAATAAAAATGAGATGAGATGGTGGAATAGAGACATGTTCAAATAGAAGTTGACTATATTCCCCTTTATTTTCAAGATTTATTAATAAGTTTGCACAGCAAACAACTTACTTCCTATGTAAATTAAAAAAAATTTTTAAATTTCAGAAATAAAAATTTCATTCCAATCAAATAATTTATGCTAACAAATATGTAAATAACTCACCACCTATTATAATGAGGTAATTGCGAGGGATAAAATAGAAATGTGTTCAGATTAATGTCTTCAATTGTTAACAAAAAAAATAATAATTAACTCACTTCCTTTGATGAAATAGCATGGCCAGGTTGGATAAGACAAGATAAAGCATAATATTATGTTAATTAATTAATTGATTCACTTCTTAGTGATGGTAATAATTTCACTGTATATAGCTAACTCACAAGCTGTAATAATGCATAGTCAACAGATTAAATAATAAGGGTAAAAAAAAGATAAATTAATTATATTCCAGAAGAATTAATAATTAGTTTGTAAATAACTCACCATCTAAGGTATGTGTTAATAGTTTGGACATAGAGACAATAAAAAAAAAAAGAAGTTTCAATCATGTTTGCCTAATGATACCAATAACGTAACAGTAAATAACTCACTTTCTTTTCATTGATATAAGTTAGGAAGATTAAGAACACGTTTAATTCTAAGTTTTCTAATTTTGAAATAACTCACCTCCTATTACATTTAAGTTAGTAGTAGGCAAAGATAGAAAAAAGGTTGACACCAAAAGAATTAAGTTCAAATGAAAAGTTCAGAGGTATGATTAATATTGTATTTTAAAAACTTACATCCTGTGATTATATAGACCATCAAATTAGAATAGATATGTACATTAAGCTTTTTCAAATATAACAATGACAATAATCTAGCAAAGAATAATTACTTACAAACTTTGACGAAATAAGGCAGCAGGTTGGAGAATATGAAGCACATGTGTTCAAATATAAGTTGATATTAACTTCCTTGTGATTAGAATAACAATAATCCTGTTAAAAATATATAAAACTCACCCACTATGATGATATAAGGAAGCAAGTTGGACAATAAAAAAACAAATATGTTAAAATATAAATTGAAATTTATTGTCTTCTTGTGATTCAAAATTCCAGCATGTCCACTAACTTACCTTCTATATAGTATATAGGGAGAATCATGATCAAATGTGAGTGTTATTAATTATTGTTCATCCGAATATGTTAACTACCTAAGAAAACAACTTACATCCTATTATGACATAACGACAGAACATAGGAATGTTAAATTAGAAGAAAATTGATAAATGTTCATAATTCAAGAATTCTAGCTAAATGACTTACATCCTGTAACAACAGAAAGTGGAAAAGGAATATGTGAAATGAATGTTAAATATTCTGTCTTTTTTATGACAGCTGTATACTAGCAAAAATAAAAGCTCACCATCTAAATGACAAAAGGCATCATGTTGAGTATAATCCAAAAAGCATGTTCAAATATAACTTCATTAATCCAATCTTCATAATTGAGACCACTCACCTCCTGCGATGATATGCATGCAACAAATAGACAAGGACGTGTGCATATTCATATTCTAGTACGATATCATATAATGAAGGCTTCAGATTAAGATAGTATCATCTTACCACTTAATAAAGTTTCCAATTATGATAATACCATTTTTACAAATATAATTAACTAGACAACTTTAGGCTTAAAAAAAAAATTGAATCACAATTTGGTGTTTCAGCAAACACATGGAATTATGTGAGGAGATTCCTCGATAATACGAAGATATAATCATTTACCAGCAAAACATATATTTTTGTGTTCGAAGTATTGAAAGTTTGAATGTATATACTTCTACTAAATAAATGGATATGGAAAGAAATGCATTATGGGCTCAATACAGCTAAGTGGCAGTCAGAGGTATTCTGCCTGGAATAAAGTTATAGGGACTAAAATGTTAAGATAAAAAGAAACTTTATGAGAGCTGCATATCATTGAATCAAACATACACAGTAACATCATCCAATTCCCAATACTATTTAAAATACCCACTTCTTCCACATCTTCAATTATCACGACTTCTTCTCTAAATGTAAATGAAAGGTACAGTGATTATATAAGTAAGAAAAAATGACAACTGCAGTACCAATGCAAGGTAGCTTACTACTACCTATGATAGAAAAGGAATGGGTAAAAAAACAAACAACTAACACAGTTTGAAAATTGGATTGGTGGTGTCTGGGCACTTGTTTCAATAGCTTGCTGGTATCATCTTAGAACAATGTAGAGATAGATAATCTCTAGTTCTAGCTTGTTTAAAACATGAAAAGATTTGCTGGACTATTACAGAGGATCATATGAGAAATAACTAAATTTACTGTGAGTGGTGCTGAAGCAATCATTTTTAAAACAGAGTCCCCAAAACTTATGAGCATGCTTGCATTCATAGTTCCACCAAAAATGAGCATGCATGCTGTCTCACATGCAGTGCCTCTCACAGTCTCCATGCAGACAGACACAGTCCCAGCCACATACTGAGAGGCCATGCAAATGATCCACAAGAGAGTCACTGCCACAAAAATGACTACATTCTCAATTAGGCTCTGTTCATGCTTTCTATTTACTAGTGTGCTCTAGCAACACAAGAAGTTCTACAAATACAGAGGATTCCCGCAATTCTGGTTCAGTGATTTGACCAATAAGGAATAGGCACTACCATATTACTATTGAATCACAGCTCTATGGCTTTATTGTCCCACACAGCCATATTTTTATGCAAGCACTGTAACTGTGGAGTATTTTTTTTAAAGAAGAAATAAGGGGGAAAACATTAAAACTCAACAAACTGTATTTAAACATGCTTGCAAAGGTACCATTTCTACGTGTGTGTATTCAGGAACTTGAAAATATTTTTTATCAGTTATAGAGATTAATGGTAGCAGTCACCTCAGCTGCTTCCAAAATACAGGAAATAAGCCAATTCCTAATATGGAAATTACCTTATAAATGTTTTCCTTTGGGATCACCTATAAGGCCACATGAAATTCCCTCTTTAAGTTTTACAGATTTTCCTTAAGTAATCCCTCAACAAAAACAAACAAATATAAGTCATTGCATTTTCCCTCCTATGTAATGTCACTCTGGAGAAGATGCTGGGAATATTAATGTACATGCTCAAACTCAAATAACAGAATGTATTGATTAGTGTTACTAAAAACTATCATGCTCCACTTCTAGCCAAACAGGACATATTCATGGTCAAAATCTGGTGTCCAAGAGTAGAAATGTCTTAGACAATAGAATTAAGGACTAGTACACTTGGTATAGGACATCTGTGGGAAGATATCCTCTCCCTGATGCTTTAGTCAAATGGTATTGTGTAGGAGAAAAGTCATAGGAGAAAAGTCATAGGATAAAAGTTGCTCGTGAAATTTGTATCATTTCTGATTGGCAAACTCAGATTTAAAAGAATTAGTTCTCTCTAGCTGCATTAACAACCAAAACTTAATTAGAGTCGTTACTAACTAGCACTGTTACATAATGGTGAACTACATAAGGCTTAGTGCTAGGGCTAGTTGCTCTGCCATAGGAATGTTGACCTTGGTTATACTTAGCTAGATATATTAATTAATTGATGTCGAGAGAAGCGAGGAATCAGATTTACGTAGAGAATTTGGTCCGCTATCTCATCTGACATGACTTGGTGGATTTGGCTAAAAATTGGTGGGAATACTTTGGAGGGGTTTCAAAGTAACATGGGATGATCAAAATTGGAAAAAGTAGCATAACTGGTGAAGGAAAAGAGAAATCAAATTTTCCATATATATATATATATATATATATATATATATATATATATATATATATATATATATATATATATATATATATATATATATAT